>OZ038457.1:15813535-15849904 GCA_964036195.1 Sphaerolaimus hirsutus
GGAGCGACTCGGCTAACCTATCTAGACTTCAAGATGCATTTAATCTACCCAACAACTCACCGAACCTCATTTGCTGCTGCATTTCTCTGTGAAGGTCATTCTAAAGTTGACTTTATGCAGGGAATATCAACTACCTTACAATTCCATTGCGACTGTCTGGAACCTGCATCGTTTCATCTAAAACTGACGGTTGTGACATGTCAAGACTTTTGCACCAATCATTGCTGAGATCTTTGGACCGTGTCGCGCTGACTTTGAAGCTTTTCGTGACGGAGGTAATTTTTTTAATGAAAAAACCCTCTTTCTTTCACTTGATAATCACGATGAAATTTTCAGGTAGATGAAGGTGGATGTGAACTGCCCACAGTACGGTGTGCAACATTCCTGCCTGACCATTTGACCCATTTTGTTGAAGCTGTACACCTGGGTGGCATACCCGATGAAATGTCCAGTTGGCACGATCATTGATTCTATCTTTTATTGAAAAGCCGTTTTTGGATCATTGCAATTTTTTTAGGATCTATCCGTCTCCACTGGCACAATGCTTATGGCCTGCCGGTTGATAGGCCATTTTTCAAGCGATCTAGTGCATACGTTTTTCCGGACACTTGCATTGAACGTTTGATCGATGTCCACGTGAATTGCAAGTTGGAATCTGGTGCGTTTCGTGGAATGGTTTTAGTCTGTCGAGTCTTAATTGTTGTGGACGTAGTATTTTGCTCAAATAATCCCCATAGGAATTATTGTTTAGTCTGTCGAGTCTTAATTGTTGTGGACGTAGTATTTTGCTCAAATAATCCCCATAGGAATTATTGTTTAGTCAGACTTTTTTTAGGGGGGACTATTATTATTATTTCGTCAAAAATTTCAAGCACTTTTCTATCAACTCATCTCACGAAATATGCTTTATCAACACAATAACGTGTCATTTTTGTTGAAATAGGGCACAACAAATTAATCAAATCTCTTAAGAGGGATTATTATTCCCTCACTCGTCTTACGGGGAGTTATTCAAGCAAATACGGTAGCTAGATAAGATGTAACTCGAATAAGCTCGCAGCAATTTTCGTCCAAAATACTCGCAGCGGTAAAAGGGGCTGTATCCGTCGTACGAGGCCGTTATTTTTATCACCACTATATGCAAGATAATATCGATGACAATGGCTGGGGCTGCGCGTACAGAAGTCTGCAAACAGTTTGGAGTTGGTACAGATTACAGGGATACACCGATTTGCACCCGCCCAGTCACAAGGAGATACAGCAGGTAACCTTTGCAAAATTTATGATTATGATGTGAGACAATCACATTGTGATTATCTGATCCAGGATTTTTGGGCGGGGGTGGCGGGTGGTTACCTATAGAGTGGCGGAACGGCGGAAGCGCGCAAATTTTTTAGCATTACACCATGCAAAATGGTACCGAAAGTTGCATTTCCCATGTTTTTCAGGTCTTACCCCGAGAACGGGAGGGAGCTGCAGCACCCCCTGCCCCCTGGATAAGTCCTTGAACCATCGAAAAATTGCCATTCAAAAATAGTCACTCCGCAGGCGCTAGTAGACATCGGCGACCGGCCAGCGAAGTTCGTCGGCTCGCGGCAATGGATCGGGTCGCTAGAGCTGAGCTACGTGCTCAATCACCTGCTGCAGGTGGACAGTCGCATCGTGACGGCGGCCAGCGGCACCGAGGTGGCCGACAAGGCGAGGCAGTTGGCCAGGCATTTTGAGAGTGTTGGCAGCCCCGTCATGATTGGTATGTTGGTGTGAGGGTTTGATGCGCTCATGCTGAGGGTGGCTGTGGGGGTTTTGCAAAGGTTGGGTGAAAAACGTTTAAAAAATCGAAGCATCGAAACGTTTATTTACATAGACATACCTAGTTTAAATACTTCTGAAGAAAAACAACACCCTTTTTTGAAAAACGTTTTTCCGTCCGTATTAATGCTGAGAATTTGTTTTAAACATTGTTTCTTTTAGCATCTCTATTGGGGGCTAATACTGTGCTATGTTTTTACCTTGTTTTCTACAAATTTGCATATTTTCGGCCGAATTTAGGTGGCGGCGTGCTCGCACACACTATTCTCGGCGTCGATTTCAATGAAGATTCAGGGGAAGTTCGATTTTTGGTCCTCGACCCTCATTACACTGGCGATGAAGATATTCAAACTATTGTATCCAAGGTTATTTTTTCAGAATTTTTTTGTTATTGGTTTTTTATCGGTTAGTCATGTTAGTGTTGTCAGTACACCGATTTTCACGGTAAAAAAGCAAAAATCTTAAGTGTTTATTTCGATTAAAAATTGTGGATAGATTGCTCAAAACGTGCTTAGGGTGGCTGGGTCAATGGGTAAATCAGGGCTCAGGCAATAGATATTAAGCAAGCTTTTGGCTCAGCGGTGTAGGCGTAGCGGAGAGCTGTGGCGTTTGTGTCGATGGTATAAAAATAATACAATGGCAAAATATTTACAGGGTTGGTGTGGGTGGAAGCAGAGCTCATTCTGGCAGGGGGATTCATTCTACAATCTGCTGCTGCCGCAGAGACCAAGCGATGTGATTTAAATTTGTGCGAATTTTTTTCGCTTTTATGTTTAAGCATTCTGATTCATGTGTGAAGCTGGTGAAGTTTCGTGAAGTGGTACCTACCTACTGTGATGTTGTTATCTTGTCGTTTTTATATTTATACATTTGGTTCATCTATTTGTTATTATGTTGATGATGTGGAAAGAAAACCGTTGAGCACAGGAAGCTATCAAGCTTATTTTGTATTTTCTTTGGAGTTATTAAAACATACACGTTTAGCCGGAATACCCAGGTGTTTGTATTTATATTTACGTTTTTTCAATTGCATGCTTTGTTATACCCTGTGAAAAATACACAGGTGCGAGTGAAAACATAAAAATTTGTGTTAATGAATATTTAAAATTCATTTTTCCATTGTGTTAGTAATTTGTAGTCAAATAAACCGTAGACCGCAATACCTAATTAACATCCGCATATCCTTTAATAAGTGGCCCTTGAATACCCCCCACCACGTTAGCTCACTGAGAAAAATACCCCCCTCGATAACCCCCCCCCCTACATTATGGATGGGAAAGACGTACCTACATGTATGAAAACGCTTAATGTATATGAATATGTGTACAGTTGGTGAAGCTGTTTGGTGGTTGCTGGTTCATTGGCTGGAGTGCTGTCTGCTGGCCTGGTGGGGCTCAGCTATCACATATTTAAACAACAAAACGGGAAGGAGGATCATGCACACATCACTAGATGATATTTTTGTTAATTAAATGCTGTATGCCTAGGATCACTTTTATCACTGGAAGTCACTGCTAACTGTACATTAAAGGGAATGTATGTTTTGCAGCTGATGTTCACTAGCATTGACTTCATTGCATGAATTACGAATTCAACCATGAATTAACCACAGTCCTACAATATATTGATCATGCATTTTACTGAATATTCTGATGAAAAATAACTCCCTCTGAATAAGTCCCAAGTCAAGAATTTATGACGAAAAATAACTCCCCTGTGGTTGTGGACTTATTTGAGTGTATACGGTACACACCTATACACTCAGACTTATTCATAAATATACAATTCTCGAGCTGAGGAAAAAATTCCCCCCCTCGAACCTCCCCCCTCGAAATACCCCCCGTTCCTCATTTTCGAATTTTGGTCAACTTAGGCTGATAAAAACATTGTTTGCATTTTGCTGTCCTGTCGTTTGGATTATGCGGCGCTTGGATTTTAATGGAGGCTTCTCCAAATCGCATGTTTAAATAACGTCACGCGGCAGCAGAAACACCTACTTTCAATGTCCCAGAACTAAACCATCCACGCATGCTGTGCAGCTAGCCGCCGCTCAAACTGCAAGACTTTCCCATGCGCAAGATTTACCGCTCACGGCGATGCGACGCCGCCGCGGCGGCGGGCATTCAGTGCTCAATGAGCCATCAGTCTATTGAGATCGACGGTTGATGCACTTGGCTCTTTTGCTTGGGTTGTGTTCCCCTGCTCGCTGCGTTTGGGTGAGTGGCCTCTTAGATTCTGTGCGCGGTGGTTTCAGTTGGCGCTAGGTCGTTGAGGCTTTTGTTGGGTCAGTCTGCCGTATTACTTCGAACTGCTTCTGGACTTTGCATTTTTTTGTGGTGGGAGACTACTGTCGGTAATTTTCTGACGTCTCCTACCAGTTTTCCTTGAGGCTATCGTCCTTAATAAAACGTAAATAATTTTTTGCGTAAATATGTTGTGTGCTTGCGGCTCTAGTGAGGAACGGTGCTCACTGTATAGAGTATTTCTGACGTCAACGCCACACACTTAGGGTGTCAACTTTCCGTTTTCTGGCCGCTGAAATCTTTTCCGGCTGCTAAATTTTGTCCCGTTTCCGTTTTCCGTCTGCTGAATGTTTTCCCATTTCCGTTGTCGTTTTCCGTAAAAAAATTTTTTGACACCCTACACACTGGGTGTCAACTGGTTTCCGTGTCAACTTGACATCCAGTGTGTGCGTGGCGCCTTCCGATTACAATTTTGTATAAATTTTGTACTTGTTTTACTTCTAGCCTGTGGCCGGGTGTGTTTAAATGAGAAGGAATTTTTTATTCACTTCACTGGTTAAATTGAAGGTAGTCGTCATTCGAAGTAATACGGTTAGGCGATCTTCCAAACAAAATCACCGGCGGGATGTATGACTGGCGGTCGCGCAGCTCGCCGAGGATGGACGTTGCGGGTGAGTCTGACAAGGCAATCAGCACCCGCAAGGTGCGCAGTCCCTTTGTGGGCCTGGCAAATCAAGCAATGACCTGCTACTTGAACAGCTTGCTGCAAACACTGTTCATGACTGCTGAGTTCAGAAGCGCCATTTTCGCGTAAGTGGCTTTGGCCAAATTTTATCTACCGTATTTCCTCGAAATACCCCCCTCAAAATGGGCACTATGAATTTGTGGTCCGGGAAATGCATAACAGAGTTACAGACGTTCAAAACACTTACTGTGTTACGTTAGACCATCGTTTATACCATCTATTTTTTATATAAGGCTGTAAAAACTTATAAATGATGGTTATTGTTGCATTTTTCACGTTTTTCTCTCAAAATTTTCACTCTGAAAAAATAAACCCCCCGGGGGGTAATTCGAGGAAATACAGTAAATGTACACCATAGTTGTGAAATGTATTTACGTTTATTCAATAAATACGTGAACTCGAGTACTGCCTAAATACGTTTGCGTTTCCTCCCGAAAAAATACCGGTACTCACATACCTACTCTTGTACTTTTTGAAAGTATGCGAGTACAGAAAACGTATTTTAAGGGGACAATTTTTACGTTATTTTTGTGAGAAAAATACTCACTTTTATGTGTTCTGTGGGAAAAAAACGATTTTTACGTTTTCCCTGGAAAAAAATACTTATTTTTACGTTTTTTTTTGTTGAAAAAAGTAATTTACTCATGTTTTACGCAGCGTAAAAGTATTTAAAAGATACTTTACGTTTTCTGTACTCAGGGGTGAGTAAAATAAAAATACTTTACATTTACATTTACTTTTAAAAAGTTCTGTACTTTTAACAACTCTGATGTACACTCGGCGGACATCACACCACACTTTGCGTGGAAACCTACCATAACTTATCAGAATGAAGAAATTTACAGTTTTTAGTAATATTTCGTTTTTATTATGAAATAATTCATTACGAATTTCTTCAGAAGAGTTAACCGTATTTCCTCGAATTACCCCCCGGGGGTTCATTTTTTCAAAGTGGAAATTTTGAGGGGGGTTAAACGAGGGGGGAGGGGGTATTTCACAAACCGCATTACGTTTTCTATACAGTAAATTGGGGGGGGGGGGGTATTTCGAGGGGGTTTAGAAGTTCATAGTGCCAATTTTGAGGGGGTATTTTGAGGAAATACGGTATTCATAAAATTATGGTAGAATTCTGCGCAAAGTATGCACTCCGTTCGGTATAGTTATAATCATTCTGCCATTAGTCGCCCATATTTATCTTTTCAGCTGGCGGTTCACTGGAAACCGTTCGAATGCCGGCCGCAACATACCCTACCAGCTGCAGCGGCTTTTTCTCCTACTTCTCACAGCAGACCCTCAAAATGCATCAACACCAGATGAAGACGCAAGACCAGTCAGTTTGGACACGGCTGCGCTCACTGCCAGCTTTGGGTGGGATAGAGATGACCAATGGAGACAGCATGATGTACAGGAATTGTGCCGGGCAGTTTTTGATGCATTGGAGAGAAACCTGATGAGGAGTCCACAAGCTGGTTTGATTGCTAGATTATATCAGGTGGGTTTCTGATCAGGGGCGATTTCCGCAAGTAGCAAAGTAAAGAGTAAAGTAAGTAACCATTGAGGTGCAAAGAAAAAAATTAAAATCATAAATGGAAAATAAAGAGTAAAGTACTTTGCCCCTTGTGAAACTGGCCCAAACTGGGTGATTTTTTACAAGCTTTGCGGTTGCTTTGTAAAATACCCTGTCTTTATGTTTACAGGGACAGTTGATAGACTATATACAATGCCTCCAATGTAAAAAGGAGTCTAGCAAAGAGGAACCATTCTCAGAGCTCCCTCTGTCACTCTGTGGTAGCCAAACTGACTCTGCTGGGAAACGGCGCTATAAGGACTTGGTATGTCCATATTTATCATTTTATTTTCTCCGCGTTTTTCAGAGAGGTTTAATTTGTAAATATTTTTATTTTTGAGGGATTATCTGAGAAACACCCATTTTTGGAACGATAATTGTTATTAATTTGACTCTGCGCAGTTCAACTGTGTGTCTGGCTTTTTGGAACCTGAACTGCTGACAGGCCTCGACCAGTATTTCTGTGACAAATGTGAGAAGAAGTGTGATGCACTCAAGGTCCTAATGGAATCTGTTTGATGTGCCGTTGTATTCAAACGCACAGGCAATTCTGATTGCATACCCGCAGGGTTTCCGGATTCTGCGATTTCCATACATTTTGATGATTCAGTTGAAACGATTCGATTTCAATTGGCAAACGCGATGTCGAATAAAACTGAATGATGAACTGCGATTTCCATTGGTTCTTGACCTCAATAAATTTGTGATGAAGCATGATTTTGTTGAGGAGAATTCACCAATGACCGAGTGTGATAGTTCCGATTGGAATGTTGATGATGAGTGCGTTTTGACAAACACTGTTTCAAAAACTCCATCATTTAGTACCGATGCTCAAAATGTAACCACACTTGCAGAGAATTCTATAAAACATCTTGCCTTGGACAAACCGTTGACGCTGTTCTAAAACGTGGTCCTTTTGTCTATGAATTGTTTTCTGTGATTGCACACACTGGATCAGCAAATGGAGGACACTATTTTGCATTCATAAGGTTCGTGCTTTAGATAACTGTTCCACATGTTTAGTGTCTAAATGTCTTATTTTTGTTCAGGAGCCTGGACTGTAAAAATGGGTCTGAATGGCACTGTTTTAATGATGAATCGGTCACCCCAGCCGCGTGGGAAAATGTCCAGGAATATTCCTATGGTGGCAGACCAGCAAACAGCGACAGTGCCTACATGCTTGTTTATAGACAAGTTGACAGACAGAAGAATGCAAAATTGATTGGCAAGGATGAGTTGCCTACAGATTTGGCTTACCTGTCTGATGTTGTTAACATTGAAAGAGATGCTGAGCTGGCTAGGAAAGCACAAAGAGAAATGATGAGAAGTGTCTGTCATCTATGTGACTTTAATCTGCACTAAACCTTGAGATGAACTGCAATTCACAATGATTCATATCCAGGTTGAGGTATTCCTTGACACAAAATCTGGAGTAACAAGTATTGGCCAGGTGCAGATTTCCCGTCAGGGTTTTATGTGGCGTCTTTGTGAAAAAGCACTCACTTTGATCAAACACGATTTGGATACAGAGGATTACAGACCATTGGTGATCCGAAATGGCCAAGATGGTGGGAAGGTATGTTGGAGATAGGATTGGCTGCATTTTTTACCAACTGTTTTTTAAAATGCAAGGATGGAAACTGTTTGCTTTTTTGCAGCCAAAATGTTTGTAGCCAACTGCTTTTGAAAAGGTTTTGAAAAATCTAAAAACATCAAAAAATCAAAAACCCAGATCTTTGAAAAACATTTTTTGGATCCTTAGTTGGGTAGCCTCTCCACAGTTTTACATGTGCTTAACATAAGTTTAACAATCAAACACAGGCTCTAGAAGTAGTTGACACTGCTCCAATCACTGTGGATGACAATGACCAGATCAAATCAACCTGCACAGTGGATCTTTGCCTGCCCCGGGATGCATCAATATTATTGCTTGCCAGAGATCATGATGGTGATGACCGTGTATTCAAGAATTTGCCACCATTGGGTGTGGGAGGGATCACTGTTAGGTATAGAGTTGTTAGGGTGTCTGATGGAAAGGTGAGCAGTGCAGGGGTCTCCAAAATTGTGGCCCTCGCCGGGGCTAGATAGATAGCAAATCGCTCCTCCGGAGGGATAGAGGGCTGAAAAATTTTTCTGGGGGGGCTGGCGGGGGCACATTATATAGGTTTTTTCAAGCTTAAGAAGGCAGAAAGGGGAAAAATCATTTATAAACAGTGTAAAGTAGCCAAAAGTAGGTTTAAAATGGCTAAAAATGGGTATATAACCATGTATATAGCCGGAAAGCATGATTTTGAAGGTTTAAAACTATAAAAAGGTGAGAAAATTAGTGATTTTGAGCGAAAATTGGGGCGAAAAAACCACTCCAGATAGATAGATAGCTGACCGATTTGGGGGGGGGGGCTTTTGGGGGTAGTAGCTAAAAATTTTGCCTCAAAATAGATAGATAGCTGAGCGGCCTCCGGGATAGATAGATAGCTGGACGATTTGGGGGGAGGGGCTGCAGATGTGTTGGATTGTCTCATTTGAAACTGGTGTCATCTGTTTAGATACTCTCTTTAAATTTGTGTGTATTGTTCAAAGCTCACAGCAGAGGTATTCTATGTGATTTTGTCAGTGTATTGATGAACTAAATTATACCCTTCAACTTTTTTCATCAAACGATTTGCCAGGAAAAAGCTACTCATATCATTGGCTCTTTTGCTTTTGTCATTCAAGATGTATTTTCATCAAGGAAATGTGTTAAAGCCAGGCTCTGCGTGATGGACCTTTGTTCATAAACTAACACACCGGTAAGTACGTCAGGTATCAGTACTCAGGTTTCCGCGCTCAGGTGTTGGCACCTATTCGTCCCCTTTACCTTCCTGCAAGCTACACCACCAGCCAACTACGCAACCTGTTAGCTCAAAGGTATGGCAGCAGGCCAGAAATGATCAGAATAGTGCTGGATATGACTGCTGATTTGGTTTTGTTACTAGATGTAGATGAGCGACCGTTGGGCAGGGTGGGTTTGTTTTGACAAAATTTTGCATGAGCCAGATTATGCAGTGCATATTAGTTACCACCAGCCTAAAATGAAGCTGCTCAAGTGACTACGCGAAGCTCAACTTTTTGGCTTTAACTTGTCTTTGTGTGTAAGTTTCAATCTTTCACTCCAATGTGCCTACACACACTAGTTTTCACCGTGACTTCGTGTGAAAACTGAAATTTTTTCAAATGCAAATTAATGAACACGGTTATATGATTTAATTTCAAATAAATTTGAATTTAAATTAATAAAAGTTAAAATTTGAAAATTTGATAACTAGAACACATAAAGCATACAATAAGAGTAGGCTGGATGTCGCCATGTCGCCATTTCAGTTTTCACACAAGTCACGGTTAAAACTAGTGTGTGTAGGGCCAATATATCTACAGCCAAAGGTTTTCGGTCTGAAGCACTTTGAAGGATTTGAGCCACTTTGAACCGCTGTTTTCTACATAAAATTTATGACCGATCAGGCGATCTGATTCAAACCTAATTTTTGAAAGCAGCATTGTCACAAATTTTGAAAAATATGTTCAAAATTGGTATGAAAAATAGAGATTTTGAATATGATCGATCGAGGCACACCTACTCAAAATTTGCTGAAAATGTGAGTCAAATCATGCAAAAAGCTAATGTCTTGGTTCTCAGCCATCTATTTGGTCAAATTCAGTCCAGGCTTTTGGTTTTTGAGTCACTAGTTAAGTTCAATACCTAGTAGTGGTACTATTAGCATTTCACGATTTGTGATCTCTGTAGGTAAATGTAATCGCTTTATCGCAGGAATGCTACTCCACATTTAATAGGGCACTTGATGTGTTTGTGGATGTAGGTGAGTGGCACTCTAAAATGCTTCTTATTGTACACCTGAATTTTAAAAATCTACCAGAACTGTCTCAGCTATGCACTCTGAAACAAATGCTGCTGAAAGTGCTGTCCCTTTCTGCGAGAGTAACATGTTTGCCCTGGTAGAGAGGGAGAAACATCTCAGCGAAATCTCCTTGCAGCTACCAACCAAAGGTTTCATTCTTTTTTGATTTTCAACACTTTTAATGAGTTTGTTTATTTTGTAACTGAACCTCTTTCAGAAGAATTTGATATAGCTGGAATAAAGATTCCAACTGAGGAAACGATTCAATATGTGGCACATTCTGACAGCAATGGTAGCAATACACTAAATCATTCTCCTTACATTGTTTTTAACAATATTCAAGAGCAGAAGGACAATACTGGTTTGAAGTGATATACTGCCTAATTTTTCATTGCACATTTTCTCGGTGAATGTCACTAATTTCAGCGCTGGTTTTTACCATTGATGTGCGCAGTTCAATTCTAGATTTGAAAAAAGTTGTTGCAACATCCCTTCAATTGGACATCACTCATTTCTCTCTTGTTAAGCAGTTAGAAAATGGGAAGAAGTATGACATCAGGGATATGTCGCAATCTCTAGATTCTATTGTGGCAGTGAATAAGGTTTGTTTCATTTAAAAATTCATTGCTGCATGGTGTACATACATCAACTCAGTGAATAGAGAAATTATGTATTTAAATCTATTGATTTTGTCACCCAAACAGGTATCTGTGAAGCTGAGTAGATGTTTAGAGCCAGGTGAATATCTGCTGCCAGTTTACAAACTTGATCCATTTGTTGCCCAAATCCACTGGACCAGGTTGTTTGATTTGATTGGTGCAAAAGACACCCTGATATCACAGTTAAAGGTAAATGTGTTATTTAAAACCTACTGTATATCCTTGAATAAGACCCCCTTGAAACACATCCCCCCATTTAATAACTTTTCCCTGTTAGCCGGGTGAGGAAAAAATAACTCCCCCTCTTCACTCCTGAACAACCCCCCCTCCAAACCTTCTGACGAAATAACTCCCCCTGGGGTCTTATTAAAGGATATACAGTAATTGACCTTATTTATGTGTTCAATGTGTACTCAGCCCAGATTGAATTCTTCAAAGGGTGGCAAATTCATACTTACCTAAGCCACATGTAAATATTTACCATCGCAGGAAGATGCCATGAAACTCCTCAAGCAGCGATATAGTATTGAGCCAAACATTGATGAAATCTGCCTGCGGGAGGCTCTTCCAAATCGGTTGCCAAAGCTGAATGAAAACACCAAACTTGAAGCCAGAGATGGGTCGTTAAGTGACCCCATTTTGGTGCACATTGAACCTAATTTTATGGTCAGAAAAGCGGCATGTAGCCCACCTTGTTGGCTGGTTGCCAAACATTGGCATCCAGCAACATTGTGTCTTGGAGCCACTTATCAATTGATTGTGCAATCCTATGGTGAAATCAAGGGTGTAATCGCGGCACTATCTGGAACTCCTGTAGAGAGAATCTTGTTAACAAATGTCAGTTTTTGAAAAAAGATCATGTTGAAGCGCATGTTACAGGAAATATTAGGGTGTAAACTAAGTTTCTTATATTTTTTGCGATCTCATAGAGATGCACATTCATGTGTCCCATTCTATTGTACATTGGCCGATTTTGATGCCCTTTGAGTATGTTGGGGTTTGGAGTCTGTGCTATGACGGATTATTTTGGTTTGCTCGAATAATCCCCCTGTTACGACTATAAGGGGGGTCTATAAAAAGGTGGTCATTTTGCATGGATGATCTGCACATTGAATTTAAAGCTTAATCACTTGGTCATTTCTGGGCCGATTCGGATCGTTCAACACTTAAAATGATCAGGACAACCTGCAGATCCAATTTTTGTGGTCGGATCAGTGATGTCTAAATTCCGTATGCCGATTTGACCCGGTTTTTGAACATGAAAATAAATCGTCAAAATAATTTTTCAACCTGTTTTTTTAACATGCTATCATATACTTTAGACAAATCGAATAAATCTGGCCCAAAAATTATTTCAATATCTTTTCCAGTCAAAAGTTATAGCACTTCAAACTTCTGCCTCCAAACGATAAATATTAACTACCGCATGAAGAACAAAGCATGCACATTCAAAACTCTGCATCTCGGCTATTTCTCAGCCGATTTTCACCTATGAATGCTTAAAATGATCACAATGACCGGCAGATTTCGTTTTTATGTTCTGATTATCTGTATGCACTGTTCTTCATGTGGTTATTTATGAGTGAGAGGCGAAAGTTCAAAGTGCTATAACTTTTGATTGGATAGAGATATTAAAAAAAATTTTGTGTCAAGTTTATTGTATTTGTCTAACGTATGTTTAAAACGAATCGAATCGGAAGTTATTAAGCTTTAAATTCAATGTGCAGATCATCCGTGCAAAATGACCACCTTTTTATAGACCCCCCTTATCTCGGAACTGGGGGATTATTCGAGCAAACCAAAATAATTCGTCATAGCACAGACCCCAAACCCCAACATACTCGAAGGGTATCAAAATCGGCCAATGTACATTAGAATGGGACACATGAATGTGCATTTCTATGAGATCGCAAAAAAATATAAGAAACATAGTTTACAACCTGATACTCTGGTTTTGCAGCCATCACTGCATGCCAAATATCGCCAGAACCAGTATCCCTATGACATTGATGCATTTACTCTGGCAAATGATCAGCTTTTTAATTATGATTGCTCGCAGCAAGGTTTACCAGAGTTGAGCACAATTGACGGAACTGTTGTATATTTTCGGTTTGCTTTTTAATCGGCGATAGTTTTCATTGCGACTTTTCCTATACCCTGCGCCCAATCATGATCAAAATATTTAAATGCAGCGATGCAGCAGAGCACAGTCGCACGGTGACCTCTTCCGAATGGCAGATAATGGTGAAGCAGCGACGGAAAATGTCCACTGCCGGTACACCAGGGACAGAATTTACTTACCCGGAAACATTTTTTCAGGCAGCACAATTTCGTTGTATTTATTTATATTTCGTGCTTTCCCGTTCAATGTAATTAAGTGGAGCATTAAGCCTGTAAAGCATAATATTAAGTGTCAGATATTTATCATGCTGAATGGGCGGTGCACTAGTACGCGCAAATGCCCATTACGCACATTTTCCAGTTTTTTCACTTGACACTTTTTCAAGTGATTTTCAGATATGAGTGGAGTGAAAAAAAGTTGCGCAATGACACTATTGAACTTTTTTCACTTCACTCATATCTGAAAATCACTCTAAAAATCGTCAAGTGAAAAAACGGTGAAAAATAGCTATTTTTGACCGTTTTTTCACTTGACAAGTGACTTTGAGATATGAGTGAAGTGAAAAAAGTTCACTAATGTCATTGTGCAACTTTTTTCACTTCTTTCATATCTGAAAATCATCACTTGAAAAAGTGGCAAGTGAAAAAACGGGAAAATGTGCGTAATGGGCATTTGTGCGTAATAGGCCTGCCCCTGCTGAATGTTATCTCAATTTGTGAAATGCCATGCAAAAGTTCACTAATAAAATCTTTTTTTATTAACACTGCATTACATTTGACACTTAATATGGCACTTTACAGGTTGCGGTACTGAAACATCATCGGCAAACAAGTTGCCATTCAGAACCCATTTATTGAATCATGCACTGTATAATTCCAAATACAATGAATAGTGTTCCAGAAGCAAAATTTACGGCTAAGTAAATTTTGCAGCAGATTTGTCATGCAGGCGGGAAAGGGCACTCAAGATTTACGCGCAAATGTCAAGCTCATTCGACGAGTTTGGGTAGTGCACCGGTGTTGCATTTTGTAAAATTAATTGACCTCCTTTTCAGCAGCAGTTTTCAGCAAATTTTAGAAATTCCTAGCAAAATGCCTAAGAATAAAATGAATTGTTATATGAAGTAACCCGCCGCCCTCTCGATCTGAATTTCACCTCGGCAATTAGCTAAATACAGTGGGCTGACGAATTTTCTCACATGCAGATTTTATGACTTGTATTGGGTGGTAACGTTATATTAGTGCACAGAATGATATGCTGATTCCATTTTTGGCTTTTATCACTCACGTGTAGTCCATTTTTGCGCTACAAATGTTAAAATAAATATGACTTCAATACACTGTGTTTAACGTTTAAATAAAGTCTGAATTTTGAATGGAATTGCTGTATGTGTTTGTATTGCCATTCTACAGTATTGGCTTATTATTACCGTATTACCTCGAAATACCCCCATGGGGGTTTATTATTTCACCGGCAAAATTTGAGGGGGGCTTATTCGAAGGGGGGTTGATCATTTCGTCAGGATCGTAGAAAATAGTAGGCATTTTCGTACCCAAAACAGGCAATAAATGTGTCCAACCAAACAGGATACCTACCCTAAATCCTCGAATAAGACCCCAGGGGAGTTATTTTTTCCTCAGACGTTTTGGAGGGGGGAGTTATTCAAGGAGGGGAGTTATTCGAGGGGGGGAGTTATTTTTTCCCCACAAAACATGGACTTTATTCATTGCATGGATGGAGTCTGTAACTCATGTGATTCATATATTGACCTGTCCAACAACAACCAAAAGAGTGTATACATTGCATACACATCATGTATCTACTTTCGCTGCTGTAGTCTCATTTTTTTGTATTTTTGTATTGTATCGTTTTCATCCTAAGGGGGGATTTATTCATGAGGGGGGAGTTATTTTTTCCTCGCCTCGCCAACAGGGGGGAGTTATTCAAGGGGGGGTGTCATTCGAGGGGGGGTCTTATTCGAGGATTTGCGGTACATTTGGACATAAAAACGTAGATAGCTACACAAACTATGTGTAGCTGCAATGCAAATTAGCAGTAATAAATACATCATGTACATTGCACACATGATGTACATCATTCCGTGGGGGGGGGGGGTATTTCGAGGGGGTTTATTATTTCCCCAGCCCATTTTGAGGGGGGTTCAATTCGAGGGGGGTAATTCGAGGTTATACGGTATTCAGTTTTTTGTCAGGCTTTTCTGGGTGTTGATAAATTCATTGTATGCATGTCATGTGGTACAGTGGGCGGACCGCAAAGTATGTACAGAATCCTACCATAATTTTATGAATAATATTTTGTGATTAATTTTATAATTAGGTAATTATTCCACAGTAAAAACTAAATATTATGATAAAAAAATCGAATAACTTTTAGTTCACTATTCAGATGGGTTATGGTAGGTTTCGTTACTAACTGTGATGTCCGCCGAATATAGCGTAAATTTCATAAATAAATTTTTTATTACGCGACAAACTATTGAGGACTGCGACATGTTGAGTTGTTCAAGACGGCTTGTCCAGGGATTTATGGTAAAAAGAAATACAAAGCTTGATGACGTGAATGCAGTCACAATCTCTCAACTGATACGGCATGACATTAATTCGTACAAACTCTCATCACTCGCATTTTCCTTTTTTGTCCGCCATCCGTCTAACCGTAATACTTTTTATGTTTGCTGACGAATCTTTTGGTAAACCCGCGGCTAGCCTTTGGTTTTCCCTTCTTTTCAACGTGCTTTTCAGCCTCGCGGATGTCGCAGCAGGGGCAGTACTCATCGCACTTCCTGTGACCTTGCTTGTCGTCCAACACGGGCAGTGTCCAGCGCAGCTTGCCCAACTCCATGCGCTGTGATACGCAACCGCCGAGGTCTAAGTTGCAGTAGGTCCCATGGTGCCTGCGCGAATGGATACCCCAGGTGGTGATGGAAAAAGCGCCAGGACTTGGGCGCCAAGCGCCAAAAGCGCCATGGCGCTTTTCCAAACCCCAGCACCAAGCGCCAATGGCGCCACAGCAAAAATAGCGCCAAGCGACATGGCGCTTTTTCCTTTGGCGCTAGCGCCAAGCGCCAGCGCCATGGCGCTTTTCCATCACTACTCCCAGGTGTGAGAGAGCTGAAGGTGAAATAGACCCCCCTGTCTTGAATGATGTAAATACATCATGTATATTATGCAATTTATATGATGTATTAATTGCTACCGATTTGCATCGCAGCTACACATATATCCCCTCGAATTAAACCCCTCAAAATTTGCTGGCGAACTAATAAACCCCGTGGGTGTATTTCGGAGAAATACAGTACATTCTGAAATAGCGTATTTTATTGTTGACGCCATTTTGGCGCCCTGCCGTCCCGGTTATTTTAATTGTTGAATTATCCAAATCGGTCCAGAAATGGCCAAGTTATTAAGCTTCAAAGTCAATGTGCAGATAATCCGTGCACAATGAACACCATTCTATAGACCCCCCTTATCTCGGGACTGGGGGATTATTCGAGCAAACCAAAACAATTCGGCATAGCCCAGACCCCAGACCCCAACATACCCGAAGGGCATCAAAATCGGCCAGTGTACAACAGAATGGGACGCAGGAATGTGCATTTCAATGAGATCACAAAAAATATATAAGAAACTTAGTTTACACCCTGATTCATGAATGGGGATTACCAAGACGGAGATGACCAACAGTATTCTCCCCCTAAATATTACATGAAGACAAAGGGACGTGACGAATTATCGTACAAAACGAATGCACTAACCAAAAAGCTTCATGCTGAAAGAAAGATTTCTTGTAAGATTTCCAGTCCTGACAACATCGCCACTCCAGTGGCATGATGTAAGGATCGCAAGGATGTATATTGTAGCGGCTACATTTCACAAACACACCTGAATAAGGGCACACAGTATCAGAGTGGCTAATTTCAGGGTATTTCGAGGAAATACAGTTGGCATTTGTTTTGTGAGCAGGGGCCAATTCCGCAAAATGAGAAGTGAGAAGTGAAATGGCAAATGCGAAGTGAAATGAGAAGTGAGAAGTGAAATGGCAAATGCGAAGTGAAATGCGAAGTGAGAAGTGAATTGAGAAGTAAAATGAGAAGTGAAATGGCAAGTAGAAAGTTAAATGGAAAAAACTTTGATAAATGGATACTGAACATGCACTTGAAAATTGTCCTGCGGCCTCAATTGTACTAAAATCGAGTTGACACTGAAACAGTTGACATCCAGCGCATGTGGCACCAATGTCAAAAAATGAGTTGTATTATACATATAAGCACGATACACTCTTTCTCTCTTCATTGCGGGCCAATTTCATTTTGTAGATATTTCGTTGGAAGGATTGACACAATTTCATTGGTTTAAAGATTGCATATGCAAATATTGTTGGCACCATGCCAGCCGATATTCATATGATGAAATTGATCGGGTCACATTTAAACTTGGCCCAGATCCAATTTGCATATTATACAATCAAAATACTCAAAACTGCTAAAATTTGCTCCATTTTGCCATTTTTTAGCTTCGTAATAACTATTTTTGTCAATATATATGGCTTTATACCTACTTCTAGAATTTTTTTTTGCGATTTCGATTTTTTTGACAATTTTGGCCAGCTGCCACATTTACCTATGAGGTCTCTTCC
Organism: Sphaerolaimus hirsutus; assembly: GCA_964036195.1. Classification (NCBI taxonomy): domain Eukaryota; kingdom Metazoa; phylum Nematoda; class Chromadorea; order Monhysterida; family Sphaerolaimidae; genus Sphaerolaimus; species Sphaerolaimus hirsutus. The sequence continues at coordinate 15,831,230 of OZ038457.1, forward strand.
GATGAAATGGCTTGCATTTTTTTTCACTATACGACTTTCCATCTGTTTTCTAACGTTTTACTTGCCAATTAACTTCTCATTTTACTTTGCTTTTGCCACTTTACTTGCCACTTCACTTCACATTTGCCAATTCACTTGCAATTTCACTTCGCTTTTGCCAATTTACTTCGCATTTGCCATTTCACTTGCCATTTGCCATTTGCCAAATATCAAATGTTATTTTTCATTCTACTTCTGGGCCATTTCATTCTACTTCTGGGTCATGCTATTTGTAACAAATAAATTTCAGACAACTTCACTTTCTTCCTATTTCATTGAAATGCGGGAAAGTAACTAAATAGAGAAGGGAACCACCAATAGAACGGCGAGTTTTTGCACTTCTTGCACTCATGAAAAAAAAGAATGGCAAGTAGAAATAGCGTTCTAAAAATCTCTGGGAGATTTATATTTAAAAAATATATTTATTTATATAAATTATATTTTTTATTTCACTGGCAGAAAATATAAAAAAATCTCTCTGAAATCACCTTTTTGAGAAATTTGCTCTAATTTTCATACATGTTTCCTATTTTCACCTTCAAATATACTACAATTCATGCTTTTTCCCCTTATTTTTGGCTATACATGTGCTCTTTTATATACCATTTTTGGCTATTTTTTCCCCTTTTATGTCTTGAAAAAACTTACACAAAAGCCTATATGAAACACATCTTCTGTACATAAGTAGTTTCAAAAAGTACATGTAAAAGTGAGTACAGGTACTTTTTTCAGAGAAATGTGAACATATTTACTCAGTAAACTCAGTAAACTGGTGGAAAATATAAATGAGAAAATCACTTAATTGTATTTTACAGATCCCACGTGCAAGCTGTTAGGCTTTCATCTTGTGTGAGGGTGCCCCCAAGTATTTACTATATATACCCTAGGGGGCACCTCCCTCAGGCCACCTATGGTGCAGGAAAAAAAAATTTCACGTTTTTTTCTGGAAAATATAAATGAGAATTCCATACAAATTTTTGTTCCCGATGATTTTTCTGGACATTTGAGACTAAAAAGTTTTTTTAACATTGGTAGATTCAAAGTATGTACAACTTTTTTACCCCCTCAGAGTCCCCAGAACCCCCACACAATGATGGCATTGTTGATCAAACTGAAACTTTTTTTTTGAGAAAAACATAGGTTTTAGAAAGTGGACAATCCACTATCCCAAGCTATTCATGGAGCACATGGGGGCCAGAATTGGCTTGTTCAGTGTCAGGGGCAACGTATGGCTGCTCCTGGGCCCCGTTTTTGCACTCAAATATTTTTTATAGCAAATGATAAAAATGGCCCTGTGTAAAGAGGCACTTGCGTGACAGCGTGTCCGACGCCTGCAATGTCACAGCACAAATCACAAAATAATTGTGCCCATTCAATGTGGGCACTAATTATCTGTAAAAAATCTATTGGGGCCAATGGGCGATGTGCTATGTATCTAGTTTTAATGGGCCAGACAAAAAACTATGTCATGTCCAGAAAGTTGAAAATCATGGTTTTTCAATTACAATCACAATTTGGATTAGGACAAAGTTCAAAATAGTTGTTGAGATGGCTTCATAGCACATGTCTGCATATTGGGGCCATTTTTAATTGGGGGTAGTGGAATGGGGGTCAAAATATACCCACAAATGACCAGTGGGTCAAAATATGGCTTTTGGCAAGCCACAAGGAATTTTTATTTTTTGAAAAAGCACCAACACAAGTGTAATCATCCCTTGTGTTGTCAGCACACCAAAAAATTGCTGCTCACTTTACCGCAGCTATATTTTGTTTGGTTTTTTGAAAATTCTCATTAATATTTTCCGGGAAAACATTGGCAAAAAAACTTCATCAATCTGTAGCAGAAGAACAGGGGGGTTCCATGGGGTGCCACTTGGCATATATGTAGACAAATGTTGTGGGCACCCCCAGAAAAAATGGCAGCCATATTGGCTGCACGTTTCCCTGTGAGGTTGTTGTGAAAGACGAGGTACCTGGTTTCTCATTTATATGTGCCACCAGTTTATATCTGAGTAAACATATTTTTTACAAAACACAAAATATGTTTGAGCAACTTTGGGAAAAAAAATTGAATGATAAAATGGGTGAAAGTGAAAATTCAGTGAATTCTGAGGTTTCAGAGGGTGATGTCATTGTTTGGGATATTCCACAGCCAGAAAAATCAAGCAGCCCACCATTACCATCACCACCCCCTGGTCCTTCACAATCAGCAGATTATGATCTTTTTGTATGAAAGTTGGCTGAAACAAATGTCCGAAATTGTGCACAGAGCACTTTGCATTCTGTATACCTTGAAGTGCTGCTAGTGCCGAGAAACTTTTCAGTCAAACTTCAGTTATGACAAATATGTGTTTGAATTTGAGTGAGAAGACTATTTGATGATATGTCATGTTTATGAAGATAGTGTTGAAGTAACATTTGTGACATTTGATAGGTTCACGTGACTCTATTTGAAAATTATAGTGTTGTTTGTGTTGTTTGTAATTTCAAATCAGACTGTTGAAGCAAGATAAGAGCTTATTGAAAACATATTTACTCTGCATTGTCCAAACACCTTGAAATAGCAAATAAAACCAAAATTACAGCAGGGAGATTTTTTGAGATTGTTTTCAAGCATGTGAGATTTTCTCATCTGAGATTTAATTATATTTTCCAAATGACATGACAGATTAAATTATATTTTATTTTTAGAGATTTTCTAAGATTATATTTAATTATATTTTCTCAAAATCGGCCGTTTTTTGGAACGCTAAGTAGAAATAATGTTGGAAACGTACCAAAAACAAAAAAAAAACATGAAAGTGGATGGCGAGATAAGGTTCAAACCGTTCAAATATTGAATTTCAACCAGACACTACGATACCTATCAAAATGTTTATCATGTTTCATGAAAAGTTCAATTATGTTCAACGACTGTAATGTTTTGTACTCTTACCTTTTTCAGTGGCTTCAAAAGTTGCTTTCATCTCAAGATCTTTCGGACTGAGGTCTAGCATGTACTTGATTTCACGTGGCACGCAGAGATAATCGTTCTCAGCACTCTTCACACAGACCTCGTCACGTTTGCATGAGTATGCACAATTCCCTATGATTTACGGGTATTTTTGTGTTTCTCATTTGTTTGTATGTAAAACAAGATACCGTACTTACCCGAATAATTTCTCCGCCTTGAATAATTTCCCCCTGTTAGACGAGTGAGGAAAAATACCCCCATTGAAGAATCCCCCCTTTAGGAATATCATCAAGTTTTTGCATCGAATTGAACAAAAATTGCACATTATTTAGTATATTTAATGATATCAGCTAATAGAAACATGCGTAAAATTTTTGACGAAATAATAATCCCCCTGAATAAATTCCCCCTCGAATAGCTCCCCTCAAAATAACGAAAATTTATTCCCCGGGGAGATTACTCGAGTAAATACGGTAGGCTAATTGTGAATAATTGTCTTACTAGATGTGCACGTGGTTTCTGCCACCACGCTCTTTTTATTTGAACTCCCGCCTCTCGCCCACCACGGCGCGCGGCAGGTGTCTCCCTTTGGGCACAAATTGTTGGAGCATGGGTCACTTTCTGAGTTGTGTAACAAGATGATTTTTTTTACACATGTATGGTTTATGAAAGACCATAAATATAAAACACAGGCAGTTGAGACTTTCGCCGAAGCAAACAGCATCGTGACGCATTTTGTGCTCAGGGTGGGACAAACACGCATGCAGCCTCACACTAAATGTCTTTTTCGGCACGATTGATAAAAAGAGTCTTTACCCTTAAGGTGGATTTACAGCATAGCGAGAAATAAGAGGTGAAACAACAAATTTAGTGTCGGCAAATAACAAGTACTCAAGAACGCTTAGAGATATTCATCCCTAAATTGACGTGTTGAAAGCACTAACCGATATCTACATCGTGTCCAAAAATTATCCAAAAAGCTCCAGTGGTTCTAGAGATATCAATCCAAAATGAAAATTGCGTTATTTGCTTGGCAATTACACCGCGTAAAGTGTTGCCGACAAATAGCGAAATTTCGTATTTTCGATTTATATCTCAAGAACCACCACCACCAGAGCTTTTTGGATAATTTTTGCACACATGTAGATATCGGTTTAGTGCTTTCAACCAGAGTTGTTAAAAGTACTGAACTTTTTTCAAAGTAAACGTAAACGTAAAGTATTTTTATTTTACTCACACATGAGTACAGAAAACGTAAAGTATTTTATTTTTACTTTAACGCTGTGTAAAAGGTGAGTAAAATACTTTTTTCCAAGGAAAACGTCAAGGCGGGTATTTTTTCTCGCAGAAAACGTAAAAGTGAGTATTTTTCCTCACAGAAAATGTATAACTCGAGTATTTTCTCACATAGAAAACGTAATAGTCAGTATTTTTTCAATTTTTACTCCGGGTTACATCAAATGTGTGGGTTTTTTTCGCCTGATACGTATTTCTTGGGGAAATATGATATATTTTGCACGTTCTATGTCCCCTTAAAATACGTTTTCGGTACTCGCGTACTTTCAAAAAGTACACGAGTAAGTGAGTGCTGGTATTTTTTGCGGGAGGAAACGTAAACGTATTTACACAGTACTCGAGTATACGTATTTTGCGGGTAAACGTAAATACGTTTTAACAACTATGCTTTCAACATGTCAATTAAGAGATGGGTATTTCTTATCGTTTTTGTGTAATCAAATTTGCGATGATGTTGCATTTGTCGCTTGAGCCCCTATTTGTTGTTATGCCGCTGCACACACTAGTTTACTAACGGAAAACCAAGAATTTGGTCAACTCATTTTTTAGTTTCCTAGTCGCATCTGAGTTTACCGGAATGTGTTATGTTCTATCTCCGTCAAGAACAGCTCATATGAACACCCGGGTGGTCATATGAATGCTGTTTTTAAAAGTCGGAACTCAAATCATTTAAAAATCGGAACTAGTTCAGCTTTGATTAGCCAACACAATTACATAAAATATCTACCGTATATCCTTGAATAAGACCCCAGGGGCATTATTATTTCGTCAGAGGTTTTGGAGGGGGGAGTTATTCAAGGGGGGGAGTTATTTTTTCCTCAGAACTTCCAGGAAAACTTTCACTTTATTCATTGTTTGTATGCATTCCGTCAACACATCTAATGCAGAAAATGACCAGTTCAACAAGAACAAAAACAACGTATCCATCCTAAAATTCGTGTTCATCGGCGTCTGAATCATTCAAATACACATTGTCGTTTTACCCAGCGGGGGGACTTATTCAAGAGGGGGGAGTTATTCAAGGGGGGGGGGCGTTATTTTTTCCTCACCTGGCCAACAGGGGGGTGTTATTCAAGGGGGGTATTATTCAAGGGGGGGGTCTTATTCAAGGATATACGGTATTTCACAATTTCACAATTTTTGGAACAAAAGATCATAAGATGTCAGTGAAATGGATCCTTAAAAACGAGTAGCTCAAGAGTCAGAACTGTATGAAAGTCGGAACTCAAAAGCAAAACTGAAAAGCTGAACTCATACAAATCGTTCCAATTTTGTTTGAGTTCCGACTTTTAAAAAGAGAAATGTGGTGCGCCAATTGGTTGCATGCACCTAAATATCCAAAATTCTATAGGCGTGTGTTTCAATATTACTTCACTTTGATTGGCAGCTTGGCTATCGGATATCAAGTTAGCCGTGAGCGTGATAAGTCTAGGTAGGACTAACCAAAGTTCTTTATACACAGTTCTTTGACGCAGCTTTTCGCACATCTGCCTCTGATATAAGGGCCCTTGAGACACATATCACCCTTACCAGAACATGATTTCCCGCCGCATTTTCCATGCACGAGGTCTTCTGTTAGTGATAAAACCAAAATATACGAAATCATACACAGCATCTTCATTTTGATATTATTTATGTTTAAGCCAGCAGAATTTGGTCGGTTTTCACTTCACACAATCTGTGGAAATTCAGATAACTTCCAACATATTTGTATCGTCTCAAATGAATGGGCTTTCTTTGCCGAATGAATGAAATTTATGACCATTATACGATCATTGGAATGTGAAAGTGTGAAAGAACTGTTGGGATGAAAGTGTACCATGTGCCACTTATACGTTCAATGGACCAGACAGATCATCGGCTGTGTTTCGGCCTATCGGTATGACTAGTCATGTTAAAGGCACTGGGGAATAGGGCACCGCACCAGCATACCACCGTACCGGCACCGAACTACCGAAGGGCACCAAGCTCGCTGGCTGAACGTTTCGACGTAACTAGGGGAAGTTATTTATGGCCACACCCACATACATAACTGCAGATATCAGAAATAAGAAATAAAAAATTATCAGTGATGTGATGTGATGTGACTGTTGCTGCCAAATTTGTTGTACAATGGATAAGTGTACTCTGCCATAAAGAGTGGTTAAAGTTGGTGGTCATCAGAATGATGATTAGAAAGGATGCCGCAAATATGAAATATGATGCAGCTGTATGCAACAGGATTATCTACAGATAAGAGCACATGCTCACATTTTTTGTGATGAGTGAAGTCACAAAAGATTGCACAAAATTCACTGAGGAAAGAACTTCAACATTATTGATGGAAAATGGGAATGTTTGGTACCCTATTCAGAATACTTTCATTTTGTGCACTTCGGTTTTCCATCACTATGTATGCCACGCAATAAGCCATTGCAAGATGGTTTACCTATTTGAACAATGAAACCAAGGTTTCAGCAATTACAATGTTCATTTTCAGAAGAAATTCGATATTTTATGGGTAATGGGGAACCGACTTAGTCTTCTGCCATCAGTACGAATAAAACATGCAGATGGATACACGCAATTGAAATAGTTGATATAACATAACTACGTAGCGGGTTTTCTCTCCGAACTTCGGACTTTCCGATACTAAACTTTCACAAATTTTCACAATCAAGGTCACCCGCAGTGCAGCAATGTGACGTGACGAAAAAGAAATTTACACGCCGTTCCTTTTTTCAGATGGGATGTGGTATATTGTAAGATGTGACCTCAGTAGACTTTACCAGTGTGATTTCTGTAAATTGTATCTGTCAGCACATATCAGAAGGATTTGAAGAAGCATGTTAGAAGGTTGCTGTGGGGTTTTGTCAGTGATTTAATTGTTGGATGGAAGATTGATAAGCAATGTGACAACGTATCTTCACAGCTACTTTCGCGAGAAGATTGAGTATTGATGTCATTAGAAATGAGTCCCTTGTGTGTGAAAGAGTGGAATACTGAAAACTTGACCAAAGGTCAAGAGAAAAAGATCGGGTTATATACGTGATGTTGGCTCTTGTCCAAGTTCCCGTTTGCGTATTGTACGAACGATAGTGATAGCTCCCCCGCTAAAGTAAAAGCTTAAATTTGTTCCATGTTGCCAATTTTCACATTTAAAATCGTTACTTTCGTCTATATACATGGTTATATACCTATTTTATTTGTATTTATTGCGATTTCGAAATTTTTGGCATTCTGCCAACTTCACATAAGGTGTATTTCCGGAAATTCGTCGTTACCTTTTCCATAAAAAAATAAATAGGCAAAAGATTGATGACTGCATTATGACTTCGAGTAGACTGTCTAATTTCTTCTTCGATGGGAATCATCGAGCAAGCAGACTGGAGGTGCAGCCCGTCCAAGACCGCACATTGGTTTGTTCCGTAATCTTCTGCTTACCCCATTGTGAACGTGTTTTGCGTCGTTTTAAAAGCATTTGGCACTGATCCAAGTAATCTGTAATGGCTGAACTGGCCTTCAGACTGATCGGGAGCGTTTCCTCGTGCAAGCGGAGAAGCAGCGGGTTGAGCGAGACAGACAGCGCCGGCTTGTGAGGATCGCCACTGTCCTGCAAGCTCATTTCAGAGGTTTGTTTGTCTGTTTTTGTTTCTAAGAACGGTCTGTTTTTAAAATAATAAACGTTGTTCAAAGAAACCAGAATTGTCGAATTGTTTCTTATATATTCCGACTGGAAGTGGAAACCTTACTTTTTCAGGTGCAAGGCGCCGTGAACTTTTTCACCAGCTCCTCAGACATAAATTTGATGCCGCCCGATCTGATAATACGGTTTGTCTTTGCTTTTTTGCTACACCACTGTGTTCCTATTATCGTGTTTACTGGATTTCTCATCGCAGTTTGAGCGACTGCAACGGCAGACGTCGCTATTGCGTATATTCTTCAGGCCGGATGAAGACAGCGACCGTTTGGTTGGCTAAATTTTGTTTTGACCAAACTACCTATTGGCGCATCTGTATCCCCAAAAGTTCCCGGGGTCGGGCCTGAAAAACACGGGGAAAATCAACTTTTGGTATCAATTTTTAAGGTGTGGTGTAAAAAATTTTGCGCGCAAGTGCGCATTCGTCCATTTCACAGGGGTATTGTAAAAAATCGGCCCTGTAATCCCAATTCTGTATTAAATACACTAAATGGCCGGCCTGTCAGTCTATATGTAGGCATATTTACATACATAATAAGCGATTTTTGGCGCCAACGCCAATGGCGCCATGGCGTGGCGCCTACGAATGGCGCCAGCGCCATGGTGACATTCCCTCACTTTATAGGAAAAATTTTAGGGGGGGGCTGAGCCCCCCCGTTCGCCGGGCTCCGTAAACAAGCAGCCCCCCGCTCAAAAATCCTGGATACGTCCCTGATCTGGCAGATCTCAATTTTTTTTGCGAATGTCCACTTTTGAGTGCATTTGCCAAAATTTGGCGTGATATGGCCAAAACTGGCGAAATACAGCAAGACTTTGCATAAATCAACATCGATTATGTTACCTGATGTGTTTTCTGAAACGTTCACATTTTATCAACCGCAACTTGTGCGTAGTACACTTTGTAATCCCACAGTCGCCCACATCCCTCGCAGCGCTGGCTGTGCAGCCAACTGCAGAGCTCGCTGGGAAAACGGGCACCAGAAGTGGGCCACTTTTTCACCGCCGACTGGCCGTCGTGGCTGACCGGCCAGCTGCTGGTGTGCTGTTTGCGGACGATATCGTACGCCACTGCCACTCTGGCTGGTGCCAGTGTCGATGTGAGTTTTTCATTGGGGTTGATTCTGTGGATGGGTGGATTTGTGGATGGTTTTGGATGGGTTGACGAGTTCCTTCTTCCCTGTTACATACCGCTACTTGTCACTTGTTTGAATATGTGTGGAAAAAATCGGGTTCTTTCAAATGGTAACAAATATTGTCATAATAAGTGCTTTTATGTGATCCTGAGACAAACTTTCGCAAACTACCAAACTTTTTTGTTTTTGATTTTTAACAAATTGATTAATTTTAAGAATAAAGCGATTTTTCAAGCTGTTTTTTAAAAAATTGTAAAAGAATGCAGTATCAATTTGATAATTTTTCTAAAAAGCTGGTCGATGCACTCGGTAATAACCAAAAATTGTATCGCAGGCTCCAGTGTTGCGCATATTGGAGCGTGGTGTCAAGACTGCTGACGAGCGCGTTCTGCGGAGTATTATGCCCAGAATGGATATGATAATGGGCGCAAGTTGGTCACTGCTTCACCGTTGGTCCTGCACCGTTCATTCATCTTCGTTCACCTGAATCGTTCGTTCACCTCAGCTAACGGAGGGGGTCACCCAACTGGGGGTGCGCGCGGCGTGGACTACACATCGGTGCTGCTGCAGTTGCTGTGCTCGCTGCCGCAGGTGCGCCAGCCGCGTGCCGACGATGTCGCCCCAAAGTTACCCGGAGCTCATGCACAGGTCGGCTATCTGCAATACGCGCTCGGGGGCCGACAGTCCCTAAAATGCTACCCCCGATTTCACCTATGGTTACCCCCCCCCCCCCAAGGACGTGCGCAGGGGGCGCGGGGGGGGGCGGCCGCCCCCCCCCCGTTCCCGGGCCGGACATAAAAATGTTCGGTGCCAGGAATGGCACTTTTCTAAAGCGATTTTGTAGCCACTTTCAAAAATTTTTGAAAGCACAAATCACCATCCCATTGTTTAATGTGTATTTTCAGGAGCCTGAAAAGCATTAAAAGTGTCCAACATGTGTCTTAGTCCTATATATAGGTCTAAATCAGTACCTATAGAGTATACATTGGCGCCGGCGCCAACGCCAATACTGCCATGGCGCTGGCGCCTACAGATGGCGCCAGCGCCATGTAGGGCTCGAAACTCGAATTTTTTCAAACTCGAGTTCGAGTCGCTACCCCAAATTTTTTCCAGTCGAGTCGGCGAGTCGAGTCAGGCAAGATACTGAAAAGTCGAGTCGAGTCTGGCAAAAATCTCGAGTCTCGAGTCGAGTCGGATGCATTACTTTTTGGTATGACCCTTGCAGAAATTTTTGATAGTGGTTTCTCTTCCAAAGTTTTCACACACTGAATGAAGTCTAAATGCCAAAAGTTCATTTAAATATCAAGATAAAGCAAAAATAGAACTTTTTATCACTCATGTTGCTACAAATAAAGTTGCAAAACGAAAAATCAGCCTGCGGATGGATAATTAACATCTTTTACAGCATTTTTTTGGATCAGTGCCAACATTGTGCAATGCATTCGAGGTGGTGTGTATATCATGGATGGTGTGTGTATTTCATTATGTAGAATTGTATGGTAACAAGAAATTTGAGTTTTAACACCATTCAATACATACATCAAGCCAATCGACAATATATCACACATGTGGTATGGAAATGCGCGCTCGCGCACAAATTTTTTGAAAAATATGTTAAAAAGTTCATATCAAAATTGATGTTTTAGGACAGTATTCAATGGAAACCCTGACTCGAAATTTGCCAAAATTTCGAGTCGAGTCCGGCAAAAACCTCAAGTCTCGAGTTTGGGCCAAATTTTTCCGGTCGAGTCAGACGAGTCGAGTCGGTACCCTGTTTTACCCTCGAGTCACGAGTCGAGTCGAGTCGAGTTCGAACCCTAGCGCCATGGCTCCATTCCTTTCCTATAGAGCCAAATTTTAGGGTGGGACCCCATTCGCCGGCCGGTACCTATATCATTGGTAGTGAGTAATGGCGGATTGAAAAAGAATTCATACCAATTCCCTTTTTGGAAAAATATTTTTGATCCCAATCTGAACCCGCAAGAATCATGTTTCAATGATTCTTCACTAGGAATGGCAAATGAAAATATTTTCAGCCCCAGCAGATGAGGCTTCGTTTCTTTACTTTTGGGGCTGACTTCATTTTTTTTACTATTCTGACTATTTTTTACGGATTCAGAGTCTTCAGAGTGTCTACCTCAACATATTTTGGAAAAATCATTCTGACCATGGTGTTCTGAACCCGCGAGAAATATGTTTCAATGATTTTTGGTAATCATTGAAATTTTTGACCAAGCGTGGCCCCAACAAATGGAGGTTAATGATTATATTTTTTTGAGGGTGGGTTATGTGTATGGTTTGTTGGGCCATAGAACCACGCCATGGTCGCTGAGGCCCTGAAAATGGTGAAACATTTTTTGGGTAAGGTCTCCTATTTTAGTGCATTCATTGCCCCCAAAAATTGTGAAACATATTTTTTGCGGGTTCAGTATGGCCCCGAATTCCACCTAAAAATGTTTTGATCTCCCTAAAAATGCCTGGAGTACCTCTAACCCCAAACCCGCAAAATTGATGTTTCATCAGTTCTTGAAACATACTTTCTAAGGGTGGCTGTATTTCAGTGGAATCTACAACAGACCACTGAAATAGTAAAGTGCAACTGTTGGAGCACAACTTGCTTGCTCCAACAGTTGCTTGGCATTGCGTCTTTTAAAGGAGTACTACTGGTGATCCAGCTCCCTCGCCGGCCTCCGTAAACAATCCGCCCCCCCCCCCCCCGCTCAAAAATCCTGCGTACGTCCCTGCCCCCCCCCAACCCGTGACCTACCCCTGCGGGAGTGTCCAGGATTTGGATAGCAAGGGTAGTAATATGGACGGATAAAAAGTAAATCGCTCCTCCGCAAAAATCCAGGGTAGCCCAACCCCATCTATTAGGCACCCGTGCCGTATTGATTTGATTTGACATTGCTGTTATTCCGCTCAGGCGCTCTTTGAGTTGATGCTGTTGCCGCTGGAGCAGTCTACCAAGCTGAATGACAGCATAAAGTGAGTGTTTTCCTTGGTCATGCTACGCCGTTCAGAACTTTTTAACGTTATAAATACTTTCCCAGCAAAGCGGTTCACGGGTGCTTCGCTCTGAGTATTTTCTGCAGTCGTCCATCGTTGGCAGCTCGTTTACACGTCTTTCCCGCCCTCGGCACAGTTGTCAGCACTAAGTAAGTCATTTAAATGGCTTTGTACTTTCAAAGGTAGATCTCGTCAGAGGTCGACTTGCTTTCAGATTGCGTTTCGATGCGTTGCTAGACAGTCTCCTGAGGGATGATTGGCTGTCAACTGTCGGCAATCCTCAGCTCGGTTTGTCGGTGAGTCGATGGTAAAATTAGTAAAAGTAAAACACACGCTAGTTGGCATCGACACCAAATGTCAACTGGTTCCGTTCCCAATTCAAAGTTTGCGTTTGAACGTCGATCGTCGGCTCGTCCGCAAGCTTTGAATCGGGATCGACACCAGTTGATATTTGGTGTCGATGTCAACTAGCGTGTGTGGGCCCAACAGTTGACAGTTCCTATGGTTCATGGTAAAAACATGGTCATTGAGCAAGTGCATCGTCTACTAGTGCAGCCATTACTGACTTGCAGACACTCTTGCGGCCATGTTTCGCCGACAAGCCGTACCTGTCGTTCGGTCTGCTCGCCCTGCTGCGACACGTGCCCACAACAGCCGCGCGGCACATCGATGGCGCCAAGGTGTGTGCCGCGCTCGCCGCTAGCCTACACTTCACGCTGGGTTTGAGGACTAGTTTTGAACGGCTGGCCGCCAGGAGCGTTCCCAGTCATGATCAAATGGGTTGGTTTCACAGTTCGTTAAGTAGGAGTCGAAAAAAACTCTGGCGACACTTTTTTAATGGCCGACAATGGGTGTACTAGAGCAGGGACGTACGCAGGATTTTTGAGCGGGGGGGGCGGATTGTTTACGGAGCCCGGCGAACGGGGGGGGGCGGCGCCCCCCCCCCCTAAAATTTGGCCCTATAGTAAAGGAATGGAGCCATGGCGCTGGCGCCATTTGTAGGCGCCAGCGCCATGGCAGTATTGGCGTTGGCGCTGGCACCAACGTACACTCTATAAGTACCGATTTAGATCTATATATAGGACTAAGACACATGTTGGACACTTTTATGATGCTTTTTAGGCTCCTGAAAATACACATGAAACAATGGGGTGGGGATTTGCGCGCTTGCGCGCAAAAATTTTTGAAAGTGCCTACAAAATCGCTTCAGAAAAGTGCCATTCCTGGCAAATTTTGATGTCCGGCCCGGGAACGGGGGGGGGGGGGGGCCCGCCCCCCCCCGCCCCCCCCCCTGCGTACGCCCTTGTACTAGAGATAAAAAACCTTTTTCTAACGTTCCAGTTTTTCGTGTGATTTTCTTATTTATTTTTCAATCTGCCAAAACAAACAACCTAAACTGATATTGCTTTATCACCTTTCATCAAAGAGCACATCTTTTTTATGAAAAATCGAAAATCTTGAAAAAAATCTAAAAACTTTCTTAGCGCTCAAAACCCGTTGCAGAGGTCGACGATGATGTCGATGGGCAGCAAGCGGACGAGTCCGAGGCGGCTGCGGGCAGCGACGACGACGAGACTGAGGGCGACGATTGCTCGCAGGTGCACTCGCTCAGCCGCCGCAAACTGGCCGCCTTGGATGTGCAAGTATGTGCCCTAATGAGTTTTTCCACACATGGTTGACATCAAAATTAATGTCGACTAAATTTCAATTTTCTGATGGCACATAGTTAATTTTATATCGTGATGCTCAATTTTTATTATTTCTGTTAGGTGTGATGCTTTTCAGTTTTTTTCTGTGTTATTTAGTTGGCATTCAAGTGAAATGACACAAATTTGCGATGTCACCTAGAGTGTGTGGACCAGGAAAGGGGGGGGTCCCCCCCCCCCAACCGCCCAGCTATCTATCTATCCCGTAGGCAAAATTTTGGGCTACTATCCCCCAAATCGACCAGCTATCTACCTATCTGGAGCGATTTTTGAGAAACACGACCCCAATTTTCGCACAAAATCGCTATTTTTTTATACATTTTCACCTCCAAAATCACCAGTTCATGCGTCTCACTGCCTATTTTCAGCTATTTTAGTAGGTGCTTTTATACCCATTTTCACCTACTTTTAGCGATTTTGCTCCTTTTTCTTCCTTCTATGCCTATATATATTGAACCCCCCAACCCCCCCAGAAATTTTTACAGCTATCTATCCCTCCGGAGGATCGATTTGCTAACTATCCAACCCCCCGGAGGGTCGAAATCTAGAAGACCCCTGGCGTGGACACATAGTCGCCTATCAATTTTTCTGTTGCAGTCAGACGATTACGTGATGTGGGCCGTGTATGATTGCTTGCAACAAGATACCATAAACGAGATGCTCACCTCTACGTTGACGGGTAGGTTATTCGGGTTATTCTAGCATTTTGCTTGTGTTTGAACCATCCCCAAGTTTCATTTACCCCCGGTGCTACATGTCGCAGGTGCGGTCCAAGCTGGCACAAGTGAAGACGTGAAAACTGGCGCACGCCTTTTGGCGGCTATTATTCATCTGCAGTCGAGGCACGTGCTCGCTGTGACTAACAACGTGAACACCGCCCACCAGGCGATCGTTCAATCTGCGTGAGTTCGATTGAATGTGTCTCCGGCAACTTCCATAGCTGTTTTAAATTTTTTAGTGCACCCACCATTGTGTCTCAACACTATTTTTCTGCCGAAGTTCGTAATTATGGAAACAGCTTTGATCTATTTAAATTTAGCCGAATGCTTTATATTTTTATGATTTATATTTATTCTTCTCATGAGAATGAATGTGTTTCTCGTTTTTCCGGTAATCCGCTTATTTTATTACAGGAAAATGTAAAAACTGAATATTCCGAGCAAACGTAAATACGTCTTGACCAGGGACGTATCCAGGATTTTTGAGCGGGGGGGGGGCTGCTTGTTTACGGAGGCCGGCGAGGGGGGGGGCTCAGCCCCCCCCCCCCCTAAAATTTTAGCTACATAGTGGCGGAATGGCGCCTTGGCGCTGGCGCCATTAGTAGGCCATTAGTAACGATTTGTGGCCACATGGAGCAAATCCGATGATAATACCTTATGTCTGGTGAAGAATGCGCGTTTGCGCGCAAAATTTTTTACGCTGACGTTGAAAAAGTCACATTTTCCGGTCACTTTCTGGTCTCGCCCCGGGAGGGGGGGGCTGCAGCCCCCCCCGCCCCCCCCTGGATACGGCCCTGGTCTTGACAAAACGTGATTTTCTGCAGGCTGTTGCGCTCGTGCGTCGTGGGCCACGGCGGTTCCCTGATGATCCGACTGTGGGATCTCTTGAAGGAAGTCGCACCAGCTCAGACACCGCTCTTTGGGTTCGTAAAGATGACTTTGAAGATTTTTGTGACGACTAGGTACAGTGTGATGGGCATCGCAAATGACCCCTTAAATTCTATTCAGCGGTGCGCCGCGCACGTTGCTCGACCAGCTGTCGTCCGGGGTGCGTCTATGCGCCGGCGACGCGGACAACATCTTCCCCCAGCTGCACGTGTTCTGCTGCGTGCTGCGCAACGTGCTGTGCGCCGTGCACGACGACGAGTGCTGGTCGGGCGCGCAGCCGCCCGTCGGCCGCAGCATCATGCCCATGTCGCTGCAGGTGCTCAGACAGGTGTGTCGACGACGCGGGGTTATTAGTGGTGTAAAGGGTCCGGTGCCCTGCTGCTGGTGCGGTTCCTGCAATTTCCAGAGGTGCCCTGCCGGTGTCGGTAGCACCGGTGCTTGTGTGGTGCGGTGCCTGTCAGTGCTAGCATTGGCAACCTGCCGCTGCCCGTCGGTGCCGATGTCATTTTTTGGGGATTTGTACAGGTGCCGGTACGGTGCCGTTTTGCCAGTGTCAGGTGCCGCTTTTAAGGAATGGTAGAGGCACCACTGCGCTGTGGTGCAATATTTCCCGGTGCCTTTAAATTTATTTAACATACATAGCGGAGCAGTGATGCTTTGGTCGTAGACAATAGCACGGTTGTATGCGCAGGTGGCGAGTGTGCTGCGCAACGCCGTGCTGGGCATGATCGACGCGGCGCACCCGGACACGTTGTCCTCTGCCGCCAGGGAGGATGTCGACCGCCAGTCTGCGCTCTATGGTCTCCTATTTCAGGTTGTCACTGGCTCAGCCTTCTTTCAGTTTCCAGTGCTCAGCTTTAGAGTGGTTTTCTCGCTGCAGATGACGTCATCTGCGCTGAGACTTTTGCACGAGCGCGACCAACGTCTGCATTTTTGTGGCGACGGTTTCTGGTCGGGCGGCGCGCGCACCGGTGGTTTCTTGGTGCCAACCAAGGTTTGTGTAGTTTTTCTCATTTTGTTGGTAACATTAATAGGTATATGCGTGGTGTGGTGATTTATTTTATT
Source organism: Sphaerolaimus hirsutus (assembly GCA_964036195.1). Lineage (NCBI taxonomy): Eukaryota > Metazoa > Nematoda > Chromadorea > Monhysterida > Sphaerolaimidae > Sphaerolaimus > Sphaerolaimus hirsutus. Next base: position 15,847,714 of record OZ038457.1, read on the forward strand.
GATGCTCACTTTTCAGATGTTCATCCGTCGCGCGGCTGGCGCGGGTGGTTCGTGGAATGCTGGAAGATTTGCTTTCGCTCGATTTTTGACCCATGCCGAACGCTTGAGAGAATCGTTGGCGCCGGATGCGTCAACACCTCAAAGTTCGTCTGGTTTTTAATTCGGTTTCATATTTTACCAACCGTCTAAACCTCATCGCCTGTCTCAGGTTCCCATGAAATCGGTGATGTGCCTCGACCGGCAGAAATGCGAAATTTGGTTTTGGTCACTAAGCTGCCATTTTTGGTGCCATTCATGGAGCGCGTGCAGCTTTTCACTGAAATCATCAAGATGGACAAATCTGAGGAAATGGCGATGGCTGCTGCTAATCCGCGCAACTTTACGGATGCCGACCACGAAATTATGATGCATCACAATTTCGGAATGCACAGAGTTTGTTGTGGTTTTCAACAATTTTATAAACCCTCTGTCTGAGGATGTCACGTTCCGGTGGGATGTCGTTTCGTATTTAATGTTGTTTTTCTAGAATACAATAGACATCCGAGTGCGCCGGACACACCTGTTCGAAGACGCCTTCGATCGTCTCATGCCTCACAACCGTCTGTTGGCAATTTTAGTTGACACTTTTGTCCAAGCGCCACTACTATGTTTAATGTCAACTCCCATGCAGAGGAGAATGTAAAGGGACCCATCCGAGTGCAAATGACCAATTGGGCGGGGTTGAATGAGCCCGGCATTGACGGTGGTGGCATCTTTAGGTAAGCTGTTTTGGCTATACTCGGCGGACATCACACTTAGTATGAAAACTTACCGTAATCCATCGGAATACTCAACCTAAAATTTTACAGTTTTTTCATCATAATATTTTGTTTCAACTATGGAATAATTAATAACGAAATTTATCGCAACATTTTATTTATTAAATTACGGTAGGTTTCCATACCAAGTGTGCTGTCCGCCGAGTATACCTCTTGACAAAATGGGATGATATGCTACAACACCCCCATCACAGAGAATTCCTAAGCGAGTTGCTGAAAGAGATCTTCGACCCCGGCCGCGGACTGTTCCTGGCCACGCCAGTGGAGGGTCTGATCTACCCGAACCCGCTGGCGATGCGGCTGCACGGCGACTGGCAGCGGCAGTTGTTCTTCGCCGGGCGCATGCTCGGCAAGCTGATCTATGAACGGCTCATGTGCGAGCTGCGTTTCGCGTCGTGCATGATCGCGCTGTTGCAGCGGCCGCAGTCCGCTTTGGAAGTGCACCATTTGAAGGAGTTGGATCCTGTGCTTTACAAGTTCGTTTGCGCCGGCCAATTTGAGGGAGGCTTGTCTTCTTCTTTTTTTTTGGGTGGGGGGTCAGTAAAATTTTAACTATATTGTGCGAAAAAATGGTAGAAACAGTTTAATTTGATGAAGAATTGACACCGGTGCTTTCGATGCTCATCTACATTTACTACCGCAGGAATTTGTTATCGCTGAAATCTTTCGAGGGCGATGTGGCCACGTTACACTTAGACTTCAGCGTTGTCGTCGATAATCTTGGCGTGTATGAGGTGAGCTGTTTAGGTACTTGATCCTGTGCCGTAAGCCGGAATTACAGCTCAGCGGCGTTTGACGTGAAATGATGACGTCGTAAATTTGATTACATCAAAATAGACAAAGGTACAGCATTGAAATTTCAGAATTAAATAGTTATAGTAATTGTGTGTAATGTCCAAAAAAAATTTTTATCAAATAATCATTATTTAAGTATTTATTTATTTAACGTCAAAAATTTTTGGTGACGTAAAATGTTTGACGTGAAATGTTGACGAAGAATGTGTAAATTTTGACGTAAAATTAATAACTTTTTAAATAATAATTATTTTCTTAATTTTTTAGGACATTACACACAATTACTAGAACTATCAAATTCTGAAATTTCAACGCTGTACCTATGTCTATTTTGATGTAATCAATTTTACGACGTCATCATTTCACGTCAAACGCCGCTGAGCTGTAATTCCGGCTTTACTTGAGTTTTGTGCATGAAACAGGGTTCATTTAATTTTTATATTGCACCAACAGACGATCGACCTGATTCCCGACGGGCGGAGCACCGTTGTCACCAGAGACAACCTGTTGTTATACGTGGAGGAAGTGGCGAAGTTCTATTTGAACAAACAGGTAATATATTGCGATTTTTCCGGTTT
>OZ038457.1:15850104-16133333 GCA_964036195.1 Sphaerolaimus hirsutus
ATTAAGTGTAGACCATTGTCAGCCAGCCGATGCCGCCGCTTGTTGTTTGCTGCATGGGGGGGGGGTGATTGAAAACACTTGAAACAATTGAAACATTTTTGTTGCGACCGTAAGCGGTAAGCGCGGCTTGCTCGCCCCCCCCCCCCCGGGCCGCGCTTGGTAACATCACATGTGCGGGGGGGGGATACCTAGCCCATTCCGCATTTTTGCCCATCCCGCAAATGTGCCCATTCCGCAAATGGCCCATCCCGCAAGTTGCATCACCTGTTTGCGGAATGGGCACATTTGCGGGATGGGTCACATAATTTGCGGGATGGGCAAAAATGCGGAATGGGCTTTTTTGCGGAATGGGCCCTTGCCTCTCCAGCTGTGGGAGGGGTATAAATCTAAAAATTTTGGGGAGGTATCGCCAACGACTGAGGCTCTCTGTGCATGTTTACCCGCTGTGCATGTTGACCCTAATTTTCACACAAAATCGCTCATTTTCATACCATTTTATACATTTTCACCTTCAAAATCACTAGTTCATGTGTTTTATTGTCTATTTTCAGCTATTTCTTGTAGTATATGTGCTTATATACCCATTTTTAGTAATTTTTCACCTACTTTTAGCGATTTTTCTACCTTTTTTCCTCATTATGAAAAAGCCCATACAATGAACCCCCACGAACCCCCAAACCCCCTAAATTTTTTTTCCTAGCTATCTATCCCTCCAGAGGAGCGATTAGCCATCCCCCTGGAGGCTCAAAGTCTTGAATACTCCTGACATGCACAGCGGGTAAACATGCACAGAGGCACTGGCCCATCGCCAACACCCCTTCCCTACTATACACTGGCCAGGCGGTTTTTGGCAACTCACCACAGTGTGGGGCGCAGCGCTAAAAGTGTGTTAAAACATTACGGTCCCACACAAGTCCAGCACCTAATTGCATTTTTAAAAAATGAACACTTTTGTGTTGTTTTAACACTTAAGTGTTTGATAATGTGACATAAATATGAAATATGAACTCTAAAAATATCTTATCCCACCCAAAACAGCCCACCACATGAACCCCTCCCACCAGGTGGCTGACAAAAAATCACTTTTTACAACTTTTTCATTAGACACTTGAACGGCTGGTTTACAATAATTTATAGGGGAGGGTTAAAGGTCTTAAGTTGTGTAAAAAATCTTACCTCAAAAATGCCTTCATAAGAAAATTTGCTGGGGGTGAATTTCAAATTATAAAAATGACATCATTGCAGGAACAAAAAAAGGCAAAATTTACAATTTTAAATTTACCCCCAGCAAATTTTCTTATGAAGGTATTTTTGAGGTAAGGTTTTTTACACAATTTGAAACCTTTAACCCTCCCCTATAAATTATTGTAAACCAGCATTTCAAGTGTTTAATAAAAAAAGTTGTAAAAAGTGATTTTTTGTCACCCACTTGGGGGAGGGGTTCATGTGGTGGGTGGTTTTAGGTTGGATAAGATATTTTTAGACAATATTTAATGCTTATTTCACATTGTCAACCACATTAGTGTTAAAACAACACAAACGTGTCCATTTTTTAAAATTCAATTGGATGCTGGACTTGTGTGGGACAGTAACATTTTAATAAATTTTAAACGTTGCACCCCACACTGTGGTGAGTTGCCAAAAACCGCCTGGCCAGTGTATAGTAGGGGAGGGGTGTTGGCAACACATCCCCAAAAATTTAGATTGATACCCCTCCCACAGCTGGAGGTACGGCACCCGCAGTGTAAGAAATCAGTTGGGGCCGGACCTGTGTGGGACGCTGCGACCCCTTCAATTCATGCGAAGTAGAGGGGGGTTGCGCCAATATCTACCCCAAGTTTCAGTTTCTGGCGCGTCCTAGAACTGTAGATAGGACATCAGAAGTAAAACAAAAAATTGGGGGCCGGACTTGATCGGGAAGGTGTTTATATAGCGATTTTTCCGGCTTTCCATCTAATAAATCATTTCTTTGTAACTTCCCCAGCTCTGGCCGTGCGTGGAGGCGGTGCGAGCGGGCGTGTGTTCAGTTCTGCGGTCGCACTGGCTGTCCATCTTCGCGTGCAACGAACTGCAGACGTTGATTAGCGGCGTGGATGCGGAGCTGGACGTGTCCGACATGCGCGCCAACACCGAGTGGCACCGCTCGCGCGCGCCCGACCCGCACAGAGAGGTTGGTGAGCTTCTGCGGCCAGCAATACGGCTGTTTAACGTTTGACGAAAACGAAACGATTAACGACTTTATTTTTTCAAATAAAACTGTGTTTTCGCAAATATCATAGTGAGTTTCTGTGTCCCAATACGAATTTCTGTGGATTACCGCCATTTCTGACACAGACACACAATTTCAAGACACTTCAAGACATAGAATTCATTCACAGACACTTCAAGACACAGAATTTCTTGAGAAAGACTTTGAGAAACTATACCCCAATTTTCGCTCAAAATTGCTATTTTTCATACCTTATTATACATTTTCACTTCCAAAATACTAGTTGTTGTTCCTATTTACCTATTTTCAGTTATTTTTAGTACTATATGCTCTTGTATACCCATTTTTAGCTATTTTACACCTACTTTTAGCGATTTTTCCCCCTTTTCGTCCTTATACACCCTGAAATAGCCTATATATCGAATCACCACAACAACCCCCCAACCCCCCCAACCCCTGTGCACAGGTTACTTCCTCGTTTTTTACCACTGTGTCTTCGACTCACCACCACAGGCAGCCGACAACGACGAGCGTTTGCAGTCGGCCTTCTGGCGCGTCGTGTCGTCGCTCGACTCGCGGCAGCAACGCGCGCTGCTGCGCTTCGTGACCGGCTGCTCGCGCCCGCCGCTCACCGGCTTCAAAGACTTGCATCCGAAACTAGGCGTGCAGATTGTCGACGATGCGACCAGACTGCCTACCGCGGCCACCTGCATGAACTTGCTCAAGTTGCCCAGATATAAGGTGAGGGGGAGTGCGACACGTTTTTTCACGCGAAATTTTATTATTAGCAACAAAAAAATTTAGCGACCTTGTCAAAATGGCCAACGACAAATTTCCTCTGGCTGACGACAAAAATTTTGTTTAAGCAATTTTATATCAAATGATATGACAAATTTGCTATTCGAAAAATTGAAATTTAAACTTTTAAAAGTTATAATTTGAAAAAAAACCACTTTCATGCTATTGGAATGCTCTACAGTAACTACATGACGATAGAAGACATTTTAAGTACTTAAGGACTTAAAAGTACTCGGGGTCGGTGTGCTCTCAATTTTGTTGACACACGCTGCATTCACTGCTTCAGAACAATACTGGTCAATTTTTGTGTGTATAAATGCTCGTTTTTGAAGATGCTTAGTTACGCGGTGTTACAAATTGACGTTTATTTTACTGACAATTTTTTGACCGTGTCGTCAAGTTATTGAACTACCTATTTGCGCATCAAATGCACATCTGGCACGCCGACAATGTGCTTATAAAAAGCGCCCGTTCCCTCGCAGGACGAAGACACGCTGCGATCTAAATTGGTCTACGCCATCAGCTCTGGTGCTGGATTCGAGCTATCCTAGCTCCTACCGTTGTTCGTCCCCGGTTGATTGTCAGTGTGATACCTTTACCCAAAGTAATTTTTCGCAGCGATGCATGTTGTCGAAACGTGTAAAGTTACTTTCTACGTGATATTTGTGTACATAATTACGTATCGAAATACATAGACCGTTGTATTTGGTGGGTACTTATTTGCTATTTACATGCGACTAGGTAGGCATCACTCGCTTTGTCAAGGTCCCTTAGACCCCGAGCGACAAATTTCAAATGGTATATATCGAACGAACTTTAAGATACCTTGTCAACTCGTAAAGTCGAGGTCCGGGTGCCCTGAAACCATTTTACCAAAAACTTGACGGGATGCGGGTTCATTTTGAAACCTACCCTGGCTGGCATTGTGGATTGGGCCTATTTATTTACTACGGAGAAAATCAAACCAACTTAAAAAATACTATGCTGGAGAAAGGACTAAGTCAGGATATTTCAGGTCTCACCCCTGGCTACGGCCTTGTGTTGAAGTATCAGGAAATCGATTGCCGCATACAGAATTTGTCTTATTTCCAGTAGTTCACAACCGAAGTTTCCGAAGCTTATAAATCTGTTTTGAACACGTTCAGTTTACCTGAGATGTGTATAAACATTGCCAGTTTGGAAATTTCGGGTGTCAACTAGTATGTCCTGGGAGTCACAGAATACTTGAATTTTCAGTAAGCAGAGTGTATTCACAGTTTATTAGTATTTACGTGTAGACTGAAAACGTGCGCACACGATACTACTGAAGAGTAAATATTTCAAGTATTTTTCTTCCATTACTAAATGTAACATTGCAGTTCAAATGAAAAACAGCTGTCACTGAGTTCTTTAAATTGTAATTTGTCCAACCCGGTTGTTATACACTACCGCGGCCATCACGTTCAGATTTACGACGTGTGCAAAGTCATAATTTTGCATTTTTTATTTAATGTCTTGTCATTTTTCTGTCTAAAAGTCCGCTTAAAAATCACACTGGCGGTTTAGTGAACGCCCTACGACCCTGCAACACGTGAGCCCGCGGAAAATTTGCATGAAAATCTAATCAGGTTTCTTTTCACTTCTCATCTATCTTATCTGCTACCATGTTCCACGCAGCTCTAGGTAAATCTATTCAACTTGTCCAGAGACCCTCCCACTCCGCAGACAGTTGCACAGTGGGCTTTGCTTCCACGCGCTAGCGCGTGTGATGTGTGCCGTTTCAGACGCCGGCCGTTCTATGGCTGCGAATCGGTTTGCGCGCTGCGGCCGCGGTCCAATGTCCCCGTTGCAGCTGCAACGTTTCTCGGTTGGTTTGCTAGATTGATTGCCGCCCTGGTTTTTGCTTGCCTGTTTCCGGTGTTGCGTGGGGGTCATTTGTTATTTCTGCAGTCTGGTGCCTCTCGCGGAAATACTTTTTTCGATGCAGCTGGGGCTGTTTCCGCGCCGTGTGATGTGACATTTTTTGCAAATTTACTTTTCGCTTTAACTTTCCGTGTCCCTAGCACGTTACGTATCACTTGACCATTTGGCTGGAATTTGCCCCCGCCATACTAAGTTTTCCCTACGTCATAAGTATTCTACGCACTTTTTGAGAAGCCTTGCGCTAAGCCCCTTAAGATTTTGACGTCACTAAGCCTGCGCTCACATAAATGACAATGTGGTTTCTACTACACTACAGGGTGTTAGCTAAGACAGCTGAGAAGTGACTACTCTACTCGCACAGATGTGTCTGTTTCACTACTCTTTGAGCGTATTTATGTGCGACGACATATCGATCGTGCGTTGCCCTGCCAGCCTTACTAAAAAGCTGCGTTCTAGTAGCATGTTTGCTTTGAGCGTTTGTCGGGATTAAATGGTTTTTGCACTGCCAGAGTCGTCGTGTTTTTTTCAGTTCTCTGGGAATAAGTAGTTTTGAAACTGAATCTTTCTCATCATTGCAATGTGCGTGGGTGGGGGTAGTGTTTGTTAAATACGTATGTAGTTTTGCGCTTCGTGAATTAGTAATCTCTACCGCAAATATTTAGGATTGCAACCTGACGCCAATATCTAAAATTTCTCTCAACATAGTTTAGACTTTAGAATTTAGATTTAAATTTAAATATTTTGTGAATGCAATCTGTGCGAAGTGGTTTGCTGTTTCAAAGCAGCTTCTTACTAACATCTGTACTTTCATTTTACTTTTTGATTAAACTGGTAGTTATACCTGGGTTTTTTCAAACGATTTTTTATAAAAAAACTTTTTTTCAAAGCTGACAAACATGGTCATGAGTCATCATATACAGGTATGCATGTGCCAGTACTTTGTGATGTTATATTTATATAGCTATAGAATGGCTACGAAGCATCATAGCATTTTAAGTGGTGATTTCTGTCAAAAAAGTCCAGTTTTATGTCAACTCGTTACGTATATCGCCTTTTGTCGAATGTTTATGACTTAAAGTGAAGTTGGATAGTGCCTAGAAATTTGTTAGGCTAACATTGAGAGATGTTTCATACTGTGGAAGTATACACCATGCTATTTCTGGTTCTTTAACCCGAAACCTGACGATTTGAAACCCCCAAACATAACATTTCCTTAATTGAACTCGTTAACCAACCCAAACTTTTCTCAACCCGAACACGAACATTTGGAAAATTCAGTCGGGGCCGGCTTGTTTTTTTTGCACGTAGGCTAAAACACATTCAACATTATTTACCGTATTTCTTCTAATAGAACAGCATACCTCCAATAGAACGGCGCCTCCAATAGAACGGCAGGTTTTGGCACATTTTTGCGCTCACAGAAACAATAGAACGGCAGCCTCCAATAGAACGGCACCTCCAATAGAACGGCACCTCCACTAGAACGGCAGGTAGAAATCATCTTTGGAGTGTGCTAAAAGACAGAAATAAATTGAATAAAAAAGTTGACGAAAAAAATAAAACGGCGCTCTTCTATTAGAAGAAATACGGTAGTAACAACATGAGCGCAGATGATTATACTGTTTTGCAGTGCCGGTGGACGCCTGGTGCAGCTACGCAGGCGCGTGCCTATTATAAGTAAGCGACCAATTTCCCATCCCTGCGCTTTGTCCCAAAAAGTTTTACCACGGACCGTGGGGGGTCGCCGCGGCCGGCGCGTGTAGGGTTGGCCGATGTTTTTTTTTTTTAAAAACGTTGTTTTTTTTTAAAAAACATGACGTCCGAAATGTTTTTTTTTTTAAAAAAACATCGGCCGAAATTTTTAGTACTAAGCACTAGGTATTTTGCAAAATTTTTGCGCGCAAGCGCGCAATTTCACACACAAATTGACATTGGTGGTTGTTTTCATTGGTTTTGTTGCATTTTTAGTATCAAAACATCCATTTCTATGTGCTACCATGGGTGAATAAGCCGACATATGTTGCTGTAATATAGAATATTGAGGTAATGTGCTTCTATGTACCTCCACAGTGTGTAACTTCACTCCCAAAGTAACAACCTCCTTTTATAACCTTGTTTGATCACCATTCCGTGCCAAACTTTACCTGAAGTCACGAACATTCGACTATAAGGCGATATACAAACGATATGTCGACGAAAAATGGATATTTTTGACACAAATCACCACTTATAATGCTATCCCATGGCTCCACAGCCATTATATGGTCATATTTAACATCACAGAGTATTGCCAGTGTCTGATATACCTATATATGTTGACACTAGGTCATATCTGGGAGCTTTAAAAAAAAAACGTTTTTTTTTTAAAAAAAACATCGAGTTAAAAAAAAACGTTTTTTTTCCAACCCTAGGCGCGTGTGTTCTATTTATTTCCTGCAGTTGGGCTTATGCACATTAAACAGAATAGTGTTTTCCAAGCGATCAATCTAAGGAGTCGACTAAAATGCTACTATTTATGTTCCATTTTCAAACTTCCAGTTTTTCGTTGTTGCAGCCACAACATGATTCCGTTTTCGTTGGGGCGGCCTGCTAAATAAAGTTACTTACACTAAATGCTAGAATAAGAAATGAATGCCGAATAAGAAATGAATGCCACCCTTGCATAACAACCCCCTGCGTAACAACCCTTGAATGAATGAATAACTCCCCCCGTTGGCCGTGTGAGGAAAAAATAACTCCCCCTTGAAAAACTCTCCTTTTGAAAAACTTCCCTTCTGTGATGGGCGCAAAACATGCTGCAAAGGGTGAAAAAACGATCGATCTAGTCAGACAGCATAAAAAGCTACGAGTGCAAATGCAGTGCACTGCAGTACAAAAATACGAGAGAATCTTAACCTTCCACAGTGGCATTTGTATGATGAATAGAGTCCCAAGTTTCCTTGAAACTCCTGAGGAAAAAGTGACTCCATCCCTCGAACAACTCCCCCCCTTGAATAAACCCCCCCCCCCCTCAAAAACTCTGACGAAAAAATTACTCCCCTGGGGTCTTATTCGAGCATTAGCGGTATGTTTTATGCTTGAGCAATATCATCTGGGGCCAGTTCCGCAAGTAGACAAGTTAAGAGTTGAGTTAAAGGTTAAAAGTTGAGTCAAAAGTTGAGTTAAAAGTTAAGAGTTGAGTTAAAGGTTAAAAGTTGAGTCAAAAGTTGAGTTAAAAGTTAAGAGTTGAGTTAAAGGTTAAAAGTTGAGTCAAAAGTTGAGTTAAAAGTTAAGAGTTGAGTTAAAGGTTAAAAGTTGAGTCAAAAGTTGAGTTAAAAGTTAAGAGTTGAGTTAAAGGTTAAAAAATGAGTTAAAAGTTGATTTAATTAGACAAATGGGTCATTCGTTGCAGAAGCGCGATACGCTGATCTTCAATCATATTTTGTCCCCGCACGGCCATTTCGGAACAACGTTCGGCGATTTTTTCTTTTTTTAGCGATAATTTTTTTGGATACGTTATTTTCAAATGACGTGCATACAACATTGGCACCATGCCAGCGAACAGCCGTATCGATACCAATTTCATATTTTTATTTTTTTATATTTTTTTACCATCATTTTCCACTTGTCTCTTAACTCAACTCTTAACTCAACTTTTAACTCTTAACTCAACTTTTAACTCTTAACTCAACTTTTAACTCTTAACTCAACTTTTAACCTTTAACTCAACTTTTAACTTTTCTCTTAAATTTTAACTTTTCTCTTAAACTTTAACTTTTCTCTTAAACTTTAACTTTACTCTTAACTCGCCATTTGTCTTTTTACTCAACTCTTAACTTTTAACTCTTAACTTGTCCACTTGCGGAACCGGCACCAGGTCGCGTTTACGAGCGCCAGACGGCCCCGCTGTGCTCCGGGGAGCGCTTGGGCAAGCCCGGCCATTAGTCAGCCGCGTGTCTGCGCCCGGGTCCGAGCTCGCAGCTAGGTTGTTGACTGATTGCGTCCGCCATTTCGTAAATATTTGTTTGCCGCGATGCCCCGCCCGGATGGCCCGGCGCCGAACTTCACGTGAAGCGCTATAGTTCGCGTGTTTAACTGTCGCTGTACCCGGTCACTGACTGGTTTCACAACGTTCCCGTGAACAACATAATTAGCTGTTTTGCCCGCGATTGAATCATCCTGGTCGAGGCGGCGGTGTATCCAACCCACATTGCCATGCTGAGCTTAATCGCGAGAAATATCACATCGCTGGCAATTTTGCACGGGCAATTTCCCTAAGCGATCAAGTGACATGAAAACTGGTAAGACAAGGAACTAAGATTGGAAAACAACTAGGTTTTTTTCTCATCGGCCCGCTTTTTACTAAAAAAATGTTTTTTAATGGCCGGACATCCTAGACATTTAAATCATGTTTTTGAATGTCCTTTAAAATCACTAGTTTGAGTTATGTACTTACAGCTATTTGTCTCTCCCGAAGCACAGAATTTATCTACTATTTTTCGACCACCCCCCCCCAAGTCGACCAAAATCTATTTTCAGTAACTTGTTTACATAAACCATAAAACTTGAAAACATATAATTGAGGCAGTTTTTCCCAATTGAGACTTTTCACACATTTCTAAACAGGATTTCATGGACAACCATTTTCTACCATATACATTGAGAACAGTGGGTTAAGAACTCATTGGGGCATGTCCATTGGACACGCTTCACCTGCAGGGTGGAACAAAGCGTTAAACGCGATTTGCACAAAATCAGTTTCTGGACTAAGGACCTTTACAAGTAGACGCCTAAAATGCAATACCCCCTGTAGCCTCAAATATACCTTTTATTTATTCCCTGTCAATTTCTCCTGTATACGTTTTGTTGTTTTTAACGCAGAAAATATTGTGTCGCTCTTTGAGAAATCTTAGATGTTGTTTAGATTGTTACCCTGATATGCGCTGTTTATTTACCTACAGAGATATGTCTGTGACACGTGTCACGTAAACACTATGACAACATTAAGCCATAAATCTCTAGGCAAACATTTTTTATTGTGAATGCGCCAGACTTTATTTATTGGGTCTGACACTGCCGTGCATACAATTTTTTTATGTTCTCTCAGTCGTGCCATCTCTAGCCCATATTCAGTAGTTTCCAATGGGTGGCTCCCCTATGAAATTTTTTTTTGTTATCTATCCTTCCGTAGGAGCGATTTGCTGTGTCCTGGACCCCCGCGACCCCGGAGACCCCTGTTCGCATTCGCATCGCGTACATCTTAGCCAGTTATCAAAACACAACCCACCTCGCATTATCCGCTCACATCCCAAAAAGTGGACACAAATACACGCTAGCTATCGCCCGCGCTTGCAGACCGCAACTGGGTGCTTTGCCCAATCGCTCGGCCCATGGCTGCTGTGGCGACCGACTGCCGCCGCGGCACGCTGATCTCGCTGCTCCAGCACGAGCCCATATTGATTTCACGCGGCAGCACTGACTGCAACACCATAGCCGAGAGCGCCAGCCTGGAGGCCATGGAGGCGGCCGCACAGCGCAACGAGGAACGCAGCGACGAGGAACACGAACAGCCGCAGAGGTTGGTGGGCACGTTTTGTTATTTACGTAAATATGGCTGGTGACAGTCCTGAGTAGGGTTGGCCGATGTTTTTTTTTAAACGTTTTTTTTTTTTTAAAACGTTTTTTTTTTTAAAAAAACATGACGTCCGAAATGTTTTTTTTTTAAAAAAAACATCGGCCGAAATTTTTAGTACTAAGCACTAGGTATTTTGCAAAATTTTTGCGCGCAAGCGCGCAATTTCACACACAAATTGACATTGGTGGTTGTTTTCATTGGTTTTGTTGCATTTTTAGTATCAAAACATCCATTTCTATGTGCTACCATGGGTGAATAAGCCGACATATGTTGCTGTAATATAAAATATTGAGGTAATGTGCTTCCATGTACCTCCACAGTGTGTAACTTGACTCCCAAAGTAACAACCTCCTTTTATAACCTTGTTTGATCACCATTCCGTGCCAAACTTTACCTGAAGTCACGAACATTCGACTATAAGGCGATATACGAACGATATGTCGACGAAAAATGGATATTTTTGACACAAATCACCACTTATAATGCTATCATATGGCTCCACAGCCATTATATGGTCATATTTAACATCACAGAGTATTGCCAGTGTCTGATATACCTATATATGTTGACACTAGGTCCTATCTGGGAGCTTTTAAAAAAAACGTTTTTTTTTTTTAAAAACGTTTTTTTTAAAAAAAAAAACGTTTAAAAAAAAAAAAACATCGAGTTAAAAAAAACGTTTTTTTTCCAACCCTAGTCCTGAGCCCTGTAAAGTATAAAGTAAAGTGTCAAATGTTATGTGAAAGGTCAAACGAAAGAAAAAAGGGACGATTTTTTACTGGACTTTCTATGTCAATTGACACATCATTTGTCATGACAATTGACACTTAACATTTGTCATGACAATTGACACTTTACATTTGTCATGACATTGACAGTTTGCATGACATTTTACATGACATTTGTTTGACACTACTTCACACTTTACAGGGCTTGGCACTGCCCCCTGGAAAAACGTCGTTTCAAGTGACCTCGCTTTACGGAACTTTAAAAAAAGCAAATAAAGTGACGTGGGAACGTTTCAGGGTGCACTGGGTGGCGGGCGCGTCCGACTCTGCCGATGGATGCGATGGTTCCGCCGCGCCCGATCCCACTGTTTCCTGGTTCGTTTACTTAATTAATTTGCCACTCTGCTATGTGTGCGTGCGATTTTTGTGCTGGACTGTGCTATTGAAGTGCTAAATAGGGTTGGTCTGAAGCTTTTTTGGAAATTTCACTAATTTTCATCGATTCCACTTCCGAGGTGGATTTAGGTGAAGCTAGAAGTTGTATCAAATTCTTGCCACTGTACTGTTATTTCTGCTAGATGAGTGTGGAAACAATACCCCCCCCCCTCTTTCGTGGGTGAGACAGATGGTGGCATAAAGATGTAATAAAACGTTTTATGTGTGTGTTCTTTAAAAATGTGTTCTTTTGCGGCTGATGTCAACTAGCATTGTTTTCAGTTCTAGAAGTTGTATTCTGACCTGTGGATTCGTGTAACTAACTAATTTGACCCAATTCATGCAATAAATTGATCATGCATTTTAGTTAAGATTGATGAAAAATAACTCCCTCTCGAATAACCCCCAATCAAAAAGTCGTCATTTCGTCATTTACCTTGCGCTTCAGTACAAAAAAAGTCTGCTAGCGATTTTTTTGATCGCATTTCATGTGCGACAATTGTCTGAATTATTTATAGCTTGAAAAAAATCGCTTACGAACCCTAGTCTGTGCATTTCTCATGTCTCGGTGCTGTCACTGTGGGATTTAATCAGAACGAAGGCGAAGTACCTAGTATAAATTTTTTATGAGATGAATGAGGGCAGCTGCGTTCCTTTTATACTCCGCGGGCCGCATGCTATATGCTTTTTTTTAACGAAGCGTTCCATCGTGACGTGAATATTGGCCACGACCAGGGTTGGCAAAATCTCAGAAAAAATGAAAATAAAATTAAAATAAAATGGAAAATTTAAGAATAAATTAAAATAAATTAAATGGAAAATTTCAAAAGAAAGATAAAAATTCGAATTTTTGTAAAATTATTGTAAAATTGTACAAAAATTTGTATTTTTGTAAAATTTAATAAAAATTCATATTTTTTGTAAAATATTTATCTTGTTACTTAAGCTTCTACGTGTTTTTTCGTGGAACTGTGGGCAGTCCCAAGCTTTGTTAAGTGTTAAATGTCATGTAAAATGTCATGCAAAGTGTCAATTGTCATGATGAATGTAAAGTAAAGTGTCAATTGTCAAGCAATCCAAATCTTATGTTCTGTATCCAAATCTTGTTGTTTGATAATTCAAATCTTATGTGAACAATTGGATACAAAAAAAAGAAGATTTGAATACAAAACACAAGCTTTGGATACAAAACCATAAGATTTGGATACACAATTTACACTTTGCATGGCATTTGTCATGACTATTACCACTTTACTTGACATTTGACATGTCACTTGACATTTTGCATGACAAACCACACATTTTTACCTTTGTCAGGACAATTGACACTTTGCATGACAATTTACAAATTCACCGCATACTCCAGTAGTCCTTCTACTGGAAATGCAAACCATTGTTATCAATAATTAAAATTTTACAATTGCAGCTAGCTAACAATACCTACTGCATGCAACTTTTGCAAAGTAATGGAAAAATTTGTCACACGTTTTTCATGTTTAGGTCTAATTATAACATTTTGCTGGCTTTGCATGCAAGATTCTGATTTTTTGTAAAATTATGTACATTTTTTGTAAAATGGTGTAATTTTATTTTATACTTGTATTTTATTTTTATACAATTTGTATACAAATAATTTTTATAAAACCAACCCTGGCCACGACTCATTAGTCAACATATAAATAAGTACAGTAGACCATAAGTACATAGTATCGTGCAACTAGCAGTATACGTTGTGATGTCTATATTTATAGCCAGGGTTGGAAAAAACTTTTTAACGCCATGTTTCAAAAACACACGTTTTTTTAAATTTTAAACATTTTTTAATGTAAAAAAAGCTTTTTTTAAAAATCTCCCAGATAAGGCATTGTGTCAACATAAATACATAGGTATATCAGGCAAGTGGCAATACTCTGTGATGTTATATACGTAAAAAACGTTATGTAACAAAAGCGTTTCGGGCATCGTGTTTTGAAAAAAACGTTTAAAAACAACATCGACCAACTCTATTTATAACCATATAGTTTCTGTGGAGCCAAAGTTGTGATTTCTACTAAAAATTTATCCATTTTTATGTCGACTCGTTGCGCAAATAGCCTTTCCTTGATTTCAAGTGAAGCTGGCCATGGAATAAATAAAGTTACAAGAGAAAGTTAATACATTGAGAGAATATGTGTAAAAGTAGATTTGTTTAAGAAAACGGTTAAAAAGCCTCCCAGCATCCCTGGTTTGCACTTGCTATTTATGAATAAATACAATCGGTTGATATACAATATGATATATTTTGACCGAGATTGACTGCACTGACAATGACATAAAGCAACAGTTGCGTGAAATTTCCACAAATTTGAATAATTGAAATAGGTAATCAATTACATACCATGAACTGGAAGAGTCAACTGAAAATTAAAGCACAACCCCCAGCCCGCCCCAGCATGAGTTATACGTGATAGATAACTCATGTAGCTCTAAACTGTACCGTGGTCTGTGAGCTACGGTCGTGTTAAGGGCATTTCCTGTGCAATGTTGAACGCTAGACTATGGAGGTGGGTATCTTTATAGTTATATGATGGGCAGTCAGGGTCGAGTAACGAGCGTCAACTCGAGTTACTGTGTTGACAAAAATGAATTGACGAGTACGCTACCATGTGCGTGAATACCACAATACTCTCATCGAGTTGTACGTAAGGTCCCATAAGGTATTTACCGTATTTCCTCGAAATACCCCCCGGGGGTTTATTTTTTCAGAGTGAAAATTTTGAGAGAAAACATGAAAAATGCAACAATAACCACCATTTATAAGTTTTTACAGCCTTATATAAGGATGGTATAAACGATGTTCTAACATAACACAGTAAGTGTTTTGAATGTTTGTTATGCATTTCCCGGACCACAAATTCATAGTGCCCATTTTGAGGGGGGGGGGGGTATTTCGAGGAAATACGGTAGTTGAAAAGGGTAAACGTGAATGTTTACTGGATGTTTCTAATCATAGGTTTTCCGGTTCATTTATTACTTTGAATATGGGCTTTTTTATTTCTGCCATAGAATAAGTATTGTGTTGTGAGTCTAAAGGAAAACTTGCAATTTTATTTTTGCTTATTTTCAGTGGGTTGCTTATACTTAAGTGGATCATTTATTTTACATCAAAATTGTGTGAATATATTTATTTTAATCAATAGTTGCCATCAGGGGTCTCCAGGATTTTGGCCTTCGCGGGGGCTGGATAGATAGCAAATCGCTCCTCCCAAGGGATAGATAGCTGAAAAAATTTTCTGGGGGGGGGCTTGGGGGGGGGGCTGGCGGGGGCACAATATATAGGCTTTTTCAAGGTTAAGAAGGCAGAAAGGGGAAAAAATCGCTAAGAATCAGTTAAAAGTAGCCAAAAGTAGGTATAAAATGGCTCAAAATAGGTATATAACCATGTATATAGCCGGAAAGCCCGATTTTGAAGGTGAAAAACTATAAAAAGGTGCGAAAATTAGCGATTTTGAGCGAAAATTTCTCAAAAACCACTCCAGATAGATAGATAGCTGAGCGATTTGGGGGGGGTCTTTGGGGGTAGTAGCCAAAAAATTTGCCTCGGGATAGATAGATAGCTGAGCGGCCTCCGGGATAGATAGATAGCTGGCCGATTTGGGGGGGGGGGGGCAGCCCCCCCCCCCCAGCCCCCCCCCCTAGGAGACCCCTGGTTGCCATACTTAACAACAAATACTTTTTTCAAAACGGTTCTCGGGTTCTGAACGAAGTTGACAAACAATTTCATGGTTTCCCCTGAAACATATTTTAATATTCTTCATTTGATATGATGATGACTTTTCTACCTATTGCCTGTGTTTGATCAGGCACAAGCGTTATAAATATCTTTCCAAACACCGATGCATTGATACATACATAACCCGCTTCTCTTCTATATATTTAGATATTCACCTCCCATCATTGCAACCGGTTACAGAAAGTACCGAAGGTGTTTGTAACGGCCCTGTGCCAGTACTAGGGATGGAAAAAAGCGCTTTTTTTTAACGGCCCCGCTTTTTTTTTAAAAAAAGCGCTTTTTTTTTAAAAAAACGCGCTTTTTTCGCTTTTTTTCAAAAAATGTCGAGATGTTCCCTAAAAAGCTCCCAAATATGGTTCTGTATCAATATATACAGGTATATCAGACAAGTGACAGTACTTGTGATGATATAGAGCCATAGAATGGCTGTGTAGTCATGGGATGACATGATAAGTGGTGTTTTCGTGCAAAAAAATACTTTTTATGTTGATTCGTCATGTATATCGCTGTTTGTGAATGTTTCGTGACTTCAAGTGATATTAGGCATGAAATAGTGCTTATAAATAAGGCTATAAGACAAGGTTAATACATTGAAACTAATGTTTCCCACTGTAGAAGTATGTGGGAGCACATTGGCTGAATATTCAATACTACACTAACATATCACAACTTATTATTACATGATAGCATGCAGGAATAGAAGCAATGACACTAAAAATATAACAAAACCAATGAAAACAACCGCCAATGTCAATTTGTGTGTGAAATTGCGCGCTTGCGCGCAAAAATTTTGCAAAATACCTAGTGCATAAGAACTAAAAAAAATTGCCGGCGCTTTTTTTTTAAAAAAAGCGCTGGGACCATAGCGCTTTTTTTTAAAAAAAAGCGGCGTTTTTTTAAAAAAAAGCGCTTGAAAAAGAGCGCTGGCCATCCCTAGCCAGTACACATCTAAAGCCAATACACATCTAGATAGAGTCCGTGGATAAACAGCGCTTATCTACATGTTAGATTGATAAACGTTCATCACTTATTTAACATAGTACATTGTTCAGTGGCACTGGCTGCATGGATTGTTTCCATCGTCAGCGCGCCCGAATTTGGTTCGATGACAGTGATATTAGTAGACAGGCCCGCTCTAGACTGAGCGGTAAACAAAAAGGCATACGGGTCTACGTCTTTGTGTTTTCCGCCCACTGTAGAACGGGCGTATCAAATAATACGTAAATATCGTTATCCTAGATGTTTGATGGGTAGAATTAGATGGGTGGCGGGTTTAGATGTGGAATGGGTCTAGATGTTAACTCGGCCTCAGTCTTTGTAACTATGTGAACAAGGCACAGTGTCATGTAATAGATAAATACGATACCCTCCTGCAGGGACGTATCCAGGATTTTTGAGCGGGGGGGGCTGTTTGTTTACGGAGCCCGGCGAACGGGGGGGGGCTCAGCCCCCCCCCCCCTAAAATTTTACCTATAAAGTGAGGGAATGGCGCCATGGCGCTGGCGCCATTCGTAGGCGCCACGCCATGGCGCCATTGGCGTTGGCGCTGGCGCCAAAAGTCGCTTATTATGTATGTAAATACAGCTACATATAGAGCGACAGGCCGGCCATTTAGTGTATTTAATCCGGAATTGAGATTACAGGGTCGATTTTCTATAATACCTCTGTGAGATAGACGAATGCGCGCTTGCGCGCAAAATTTTTTACGCCACACCTTAAAAATTGCTACCAAAAGTTGATTTTCCCCGTGTTTTCCAAGTCCGACCCCGGGAGCGGGGGGGGCTGCAGCCCCCCCCCCGCCCCCCCCCCTGGATACGTCCTTGCCCTCCTGCGCATGCGCAACATGTGATATTTTATTCAGCCGTCTCATCCTGATAAAATGCCCTTCGCAATCGCACGCATGCACATGTACATTCGCGCAGTGCATTCTTGAATACAGCGCAGCGCGTCATGTACCGTATATTGTTGGATGAGATCCCCGGGGATTGTTTTTGTGGATGATTGGAATGGGGAATTATTCGAGGGGGTGCTTGATTTCCATCCGAAATTTTGTAAGCATACAGTAAAAATAAGACTGGGATTCCACCTATTAACGTCAACTTCATTTGCTATGTACCTAATGGCTGTCAAGCACTCAGTCCGAGTGCAGGTCAATTTTGTCTATTTTAAGCACACCGGGTCGTAGTCACATATTTACATGTATTTATTTTCGATTTTCTTATTTCCTCGGGTCGCTTAAAGGGGGTATTATTCGGGAGCAGTGTGTAAATATGTAGGCGTATACATTTGGCGGAATACAATTGCCGAGACAACCTCCATTTATGCTGTCCCTTTCTTGCTGTCGTACAATCTGGCGGAGGTACATAAAGCCGACAGCTTCTCTATGTACATATGTACTTTTCATTTGCTGACGCCAGTGCCCTTTTCAGCTCTACAAGTACTCTTCGTGTTTTATTAAGAGTGACTGCTTGCTGACGTGATTGCTTTAGGGCTTTAGGTGGGCTTTATGCCTTTGCTGATGTACTATTTTTTTAAGTGTTTTTGGATGTACACAAATATGTAATGTCGTTTTTATTTGTGTTTCGTAATCAACACAGTTGCATATTTGTTTACTTATAAGGATTTGTACTTCGTCTAGCGGTTATTTAGGACACCACTTTCGTGTGAAAAGTAAACCGTATATTTACACACAACAATGCGAACGTGAACACTCGGATTCGGTAACTCAATCTCGCCATTACTCTTGCAGCCGGCAGTCGAATGACGACGACAGATCGGCCAGTCAGCAACCGGGTGCCACTCCCAGACCCTGTAAAGAGCCCTGTAAAATAAAATGTCATGCAAAGTGTCTAAAGTCATGGAAAATGCCCTGCCATTTCGCAGGGCATTTTCCATGACTTTAGACACTTTGCTAGACATTTGACATTTTACAGGGCTCTTTACAGGGTCTGGGACTGCCCTAGGTGAGCGTCCGCCCGCCGAAGTCTGCGCCAGCGGCGACGCGCATCGTTCGCGGCCCCACGATCGCAAGCAGAAGGACTGCCCCCAGCGCAACGGCAGCATGGCCAGCGAGCTCAACTTGGGCGCCGTCATTTACGAAACCCCAGGGAGTAGGAGCCAGGAGGTTGGTCTCTTGCGATGATTTTTCGGTGGCTCTGAGCATGGATATTGGAGGGTTACACGCTAGTTGACACTTGACAGTTGTGTGCCAACTGGTCTGTGTCAACTCCGATTTCGGTTTCACGTGTTGCTGAGCGATCTTCCAATACACTTGCCGTAACATTTATTTTTCTAGATTGCCGTAAGTGCATTTGGGGATCACTCTGCGACACGTGAAGCCGAAATCTGAGTTGACACACATGTGTCAACTAGTGTGTGGGCCGCCATTAATGTTCCTATCCATCTTCCAGGGGCTGGCGCAAACCACCTCGCACTACCCCTCGGTGGGTTCGCCGTTGCCCATGTCCTACTACACGATCCCGCCGGGCACGGGCCACGCGATGGTGGCCGCGCTGCAGAAGTGCGCCAGCGGGCCCGTGTCGCACCGGCGCGGCAGCACGTTCCACGGCGCCGCGCCCATGCACCAGCCGCGCTGCTCCAGCCCGCTCAGACAGCACAGCTTGCAGATGCGGAATAATGATGCGGGTGAGTGATTGGGGGTTGGGGTTTTTGGAAGGTGGGGTGGGGGTCTCCAGGATTTTGACCATCACGGCGGTTGGATGGATAGCAGATCGTTCCTTCTGAGAGATAGCTGCAAAAATTATGTTTGGGGAGGGGGTTCGCGGGGTTCACTTTTATATGCTTTTAAGGTATGGAAAGCTGAACAGTGGGGAAATCGCTAAAAATATGGGAATTTCTCAAAAATCGCTTCAAATAGATATATAGCTGGCCGATCTGAGGGGGGCAGGGGTTCGGGGGATAGCCAAAAAATATGCCTCGGGATAGGTAGATAGCCGAGCAGCCTCCGGAATTGATTTGGGGGCGGTTTACCCACTGGAGTCCCATGTGTATGTGTCTACCATCAGCTTGCACTAATTCGGCTGGTTTAGCTACTTAATGGTTTCACTTCATTTTTTTGTTATTCGCACCAAAGCCCTGTCTCAATTTTTGTTGGATAATTCATTGCACTTCTGCTCAATTGATGATATTTCGTTTCCCGGGATCCTTTACTTTTCCTTTCGTGTTGTTAGCTACCACTTTCACGTCTTACTCTGAAGTTGAGTTAGGTAACAACACGGCCAGTAGTGGTGCCGGGTCTAGTAGCATCGCACTGTGTCGGTGGCGCGTGCAGGCGCCGCGTCGACCGGCTACACGCTGGGGCGGTTCGCGGTGCAGCGCATCCGCGCCCACCAGCGGCAGCACCACCTTAGCCAGCACGAGTCGCTTTTGCCCTCATCGAGCGGCACCGCGTGCTCAGGCGACGGCGCCGTGGGCTCGGCGGCCGGGTCGACCGCGTCGGGCGCCGCCGCCGCCAACGGCCTGTCGCACGCGCAGCACGCCAAGCACCTGCAGACTGAGCAGGTCATGGCCAAGCACACGCTCAAGGCCAGGGCCAGCAGATACCAGGTGGGTGCCCGCTGCCGCCTTGCCCTAGGCAGTCCCGCCTTGCCTGACCTAGGGTTCTAACGAGACTAGGGTTGGCCGATGTTTTTTTTTAAACGTTTTTTATTAAAAAAAAACGTTTTTTTTTAAAAAAAAACATGACGTCCGAAATGTTTTTTTTTAAAAAAAAACATCGACCGAAATTTTTAGTACTAAGCACTAGGTATTTTGCAAAATTTTTGCGCGCAAGCGCGCAATTTCACACACAAATTGACATTGGTGGTTGTTTTCATTGGTTTTGTGGCATTTTTAGTATCAAAGTATCCATTTCTATGTGCTACCATGGGTTAATATGTCGTCATATGTTGCTGTAGTTATATAATATTGAGGTAATGTGCTTCCGTGTACCTCCACAGTGTGTAGCATCACTCCCAAAGTAACAACCTCCTTTTTTAACCTTGTTTCATCACTATTCCGTGCGAAACTTTACCTGAAGTCACGAACATTCGACTATAAGGCGATATACGAACGATATGTCAACAAAAAATGGATATTTTTGACACAAATCACCACTTATAATGCTATCCCATGCCTCAACAGCCATTATATGGTCATATATAACATCACAGAGTATTGCAACTGTCTGATATACCTATATATGTTGACACAAGGTCATATCTGGGAGCTTTTAAAAAAAAACGTTTTTTATTAAAAAAAAACGTTTTTTTTTAAAAAAAAACGTTTTTTTTTTAAAAAAAACATCGAGTTAAAAAAAAACGTTTTTTTTCCAACCCTAAACGAGACCCCGATCCCGAGTCCCGAAAATTTTCGGGATTTTGCGGTCCCGATTTCTGTTCCGATCTCAAAAACGAATCCCGATCACGGTCCCGAAGAAATTAAATATAATCGCGATCCCGGAAAAATTTGCCAACTTTATTAAATGCTATTTTTTCACCAAAAAACGTGAGCGGAAATCTCAAGTTTCCACTTAACGCCACGTTTCTGGTGTCGAGATGTGATGTTAGACCATGTTATGACAAATTAGAAACAAACATAATTAATCAGACCAATCAGAACGTTTTCTAAAAAAAAACCCATTCCGATCCCAAAAAGTCAATCCCGATTGAACCGAAGCCTGACCCGGCGTGATTCTCGCAGGCGTTCATCGACCGCGCCTTCAACACTATGGAGACCGATAACCGCGAGTCGCTCACCGACGGCTTCACCATGGTGTCCAAGCTGATGGAACGCGCCTGGGACATGCCGCGCATCGGCCACGACCTGGGCTATCACCTGTCCGATTACATGCGCCAATCGGGCTACGTTTCCCTAGTGCTCAAGTATGCACTCGATTCTGATGTGTGCAGCGATGTTCGGTTCGTTCCAGTGCACGCACCGTTTGCGCGACGGTATACATAGGACGTCAAAATTTATGGAAAACTGAAACGGAAAAAATTTTGCACTTGCCGGAAAACGAAAAGCAAAAGTTGCACGGAAAAGGAAACCAATTGGAAATTTTTTTGCCAGAAACGCATAAATTTTGTCGGAAACTGAAATAAAATTGCTTTGCTTGCTGGAAGTTTTTCTGGAAAAAGACAAAATTTGGCATAATTGAGCCAGAAAATGGAAAATAGGGCGGAAAAACAGAAATTTTGTCGGAAAACGGAAAATGATTTAGAAAACGGAAAAAAAATTACAACCGGAAGCGTAAAAAGTTGAGCAGACGGAAACAGAAAAAAATTGCCTTCGGCTTCGAGAAACGTGATACGGAAAGTTACACACTATTGAGTATACACGCGTCGATTGAGGGTCCCCTTGACGCAGACTGGCCGCCGCGTCGGTGCTGGAGAACAGCATGTCTCTGGGCAACCGGGAATACATCGTGGGCCACGGCCGGCTCGACTCCATGATGCAGTGCATAGTCAAGCAGTTCGGCGGCGACAGCTACGACGCCATGCGCGTCGCCGTCAGCATGATGGAGAATATGTTCAAGGTCAATATACATGCACTGCTTTTTTGTGTTGCTCTGCGTTACTTTACTTCTTAAAGTGATGGCACTTGTTTACATTGATGCGCAGGTGTCTGCCGAGGTTTGCCTACAGATGCTTGATCTAGGAGCACTGGACTATATACTCAGCGTGTGCAAGTTGCATAAGCCTGAAGAACAGGACAGCTCTTTCACTCTCAGGTAGATCACTCTAAGCCTCAATCACTCGATCTTTATTGTAATTCATTCTATTTTACACGCTGCGCAGACACGCCGCACTGGCAGTGGCCAACTTGTGCGTTTACAGCGATTCCGAATGCCACCAGCGGGTGATAGCGAAAAAGTTGCCAGACTGGCTGTTTCTGCTCGCTTCCAACAGGGACGACATTACTTCATACTACGCCTGTTTAGCTGGTTGGTTATCGACGTATATTGTCTCCTAAATTTTTACCCCCCGTGCGGTTTGATAGATAGTAAATCGCTCCTCCGGAGGGATAGATAGATAGCTTGACGGTTTTGAGGGGGGTTGGAGACCCGTGCATTGTGCGTGTGACAGTGTTCAGCAGCATACAAACCCCTCCTACAGTGTGCATTCTGGCCTCGAACAAGGAGGCGGAGTCGGCGGTGAGCAAGTCGGGCACGTTGGCCCTGGTGGAGCCCTTCCTGCAGCGGCACAAGCCCGACAGCTTCCTCCGGGCCGATCACAAGCTGTCGCAGGGCCGGCCCAAAGAATGGCTTCAGAAAATGGTCGGTGCGGTGAACGCTTTTGCGGTGCCTTGGCAGTGTTTGAGTAGGTAGCGATTTGGTGTGTGAGTGCTGCATTTGTCATCGAACTTGTGTGCTTCCGTTAGGGCGTGGGCTGTTTTTTCTCTTGGTTGTTTCAATTTGGAAATTTATTTGTGCTATTCCGGTAGTGCAGGATTAGCACTACAAATATTGGCTATCGAGTAGTAACACATTGAATCACACATACAAACAGAGTTGATATAAATATGAGTCATTTATTGAATGGGATATGTGGGTGGGCGTGGGTAATGTGTGGTATGTGCGATTCAAATGTCAGTCTCTTTAGATTGTGTGATTTTGAGCTTACACCAAACACTTATTTATTCAAACCCGTCGTCCGAACAACGCCAATTATGCCCCAGTTACAGGTAGCTCTACCATTCTCATTCCTACTCTTGGATAATACTCCGTCATTCCTCCACTTGCACTCCGTCTCTTTTCACCCTCAGGTCTCTCTACTTACCGCGTCTCGTCGCGAAGTCAACGCGCTGGCTGCATTCCACTTTTGCATGGAGGGCATCATCAAGATGTCGCAGGACAGGTTGGAAGTGTTCCAAGAGATCGGCGCCGTGTCCGCGCTCAAGGATTTGGCTTCTTCACCGAGTGAAATCTCAGCGAAGTTGGCTAGCCAGGCGTTGACGATCATCGGGGAGGCGGTGCCGTACAAGCTCAGCCAGCAGGTGCCCCTGTGGTCGGTCGACGACGTCGCTTATTGGGTGGCCAAGGTGAACATTTGCTATACTCTGCTATATAACATATGTTTTTAAATCTGCTAATCGGCCCTTTGCCATTACGCATGTAAACCCATCGCGCATGTAGACCCGGCACGCATTTAACTATACCCGGCAAGCTGAAACTGTGCAATAAAACACATGACCTGGTTATTTTAAAGGTGGAAATATATAAAAAGTATGAGAATTAGGGTAAAATTGCTCAGAAGCGCTCCAGATAGTTGGATAGCTAGGCAATTTGCGGGAGGGGATGTTCAGGGGAAAGTGGCCTAAAAATTGCCTCTAGGATAGGTAGATAACTTGGCGGTTTGGGGTGGGATTACCAACCCCAATTCTTACCCTGCGGGTATAATGGGTCTACATGCGCAATAGGCCTGACCCCTGCTAATCATTTTTTTACTTTGGAATTTCTTTCTGCAGATCGGCTTTGAGCAATATGTGCAAGCATTCCGCGACCAAATGGTGGACGGCGATTTGCTGCTGTTGTTGAAGGAAACCGAGCTTAGCAATGATATCGGCATGACCAGTTCGCTTTTGAGGAAGCGATTCATGAGAGAGTTGGGCGCTTTAAAAGTTGGTTTTTGGTGGAGGGTGAGATTTTATTAAACTGGACAGACAGATTGCTTTATAATGAATGATACCATATTTTGATGAATTAGGTCACGTGAAAAACTGCATCAAATTCACCCGATATAGAAGCAATTTGATGTTATTTTATTCAGATTGGATATGGTAGATTTCATTGTAAGGCGTAATGTCGCTGGAGTATACCTGATGTATATCCTGGCAACGTTTTTTATGGCTGAATCGATCTGGCTATCAGCAACAAGTTCTGGGCCAAGTAAATTTCGTACCCGATCTCTAAAAGTCGTCGCTTTCATTCGATTGTGTTTTCATCCAGATCTCGGCCGACTACTCGTCCGTGGACCCGACCGAGCTGGACTCGTTCCTGATGTCTGTCACTGAGGAACTGTCCGTGTACACGTACCAGATGCTCGAGGTGGGCGTCGACCGGTCCATGCTGCCCGCGCTCACCGACGACATCATGCAGAGCACTTGCGGCATCAAGAACCCCGTGCACAGGGCCAAGCTGCTGCACTCGTTGCAGGTACTACCGACCATGTGCCTGTAGTCATGTGGACCCGCTAGTCATGTAGACCCCCAGTCATGTATTTTAGGGGGGGGGATTAGCGCGTGGTTTACATAATTAGTGGAGTACATAGCTCGGGCCGCAGTGCGTGTGAACTCACTAATGTTTTTGTTGCTTTTTTCATGATACCGCTCGAAGAAAAATTTAAAAACTCACAAATCATTTGTTACATATTTGAGTTTTTAAAATTTTCTTAAAGTAGCGTCATACAAATTTCGACAAAAACAATAGTGAGTGCACATGCACTGCGGTCCGTGCTATGTACTCTACTAATAATGTAAACCACCGCGCTAATCCCCCTAAAATACATGACCGGTAGATCTACATGACTAGTAGGCTTACGTCGTCCTACCCAACTTTTGTCAAACGCACATTTGTTATACCTAATTCAACATGCCGCAGGACTGCAAAACGATGGAAGACATGGAGATTGCTGTTCTATCGAAGCAGATCGACATATTCATTTCATACCGGCGGCGGGACGGCAACCAGATGGCCAGCCTGCTCAAAGTGCTGCTGCAGCTGCGCGGCTACAAAGTTTTCATCGATGTCGATAGGCTGTATGCTGGCCAGTTTGACACGTCGCTGCTCAAACATATTCAGGTGGGTAGTTGGATGTGAGGGTTCAACCGGTACCGGCTTTTCCATACCGACACTGACATTGAATTTTCAATTCCGATACGTGGGTATTGATACCGATACTGTGATTTTAAGTTTTGCTGTTTTCCGGTGCAATATAATATCAGGTGTAGGGCAGCTCAGTACTTTATCGTTTCTTTTGTGTGCCAATGTTCAGCGGCGATAATTGGGCTCTAAAAACTGGGTTATAAATTCCAGGCGGCGCGTCACTTCATCCTGGTACTTACGGAACGCGCGCTCGACCGCTGGGTGGGCACGGACGACGTGGAGCAGGACTGGGTGTACAAGGAGGTCCGCTGCGCCCTGGACAACAAGAAGAACATCGTGCCCGTGTTCGACGCCAACTTCGAGTATCCCGAGGAGTGTCGCATGCCGCAGGACATGCGCCTCATTACCAAGTTTAATGGTATTAGATGGGTGCACGAATATCAGGAGGCGTGCGTGGATAAACTGGAAAAGTTAGTTGTTTGAGCTGGCGAGGCTACCGCATTTTCTGGAATAATTCCCCTGGGCTATTATTGTTTTGTCAGACTTTGAAGGGGGATTTATTCAAGGGTGAGGTAAATATTACTATTTCGTCAGACTTCTTTTGAGGGGGAACTATTCAAGGGGGGGATTATTATTATTTCGTCAAAATATTCATGAATATTTCTATCAAGTCATTTCACGAAATCTGCATTATTTCAATATTCACTCCATTCCGCCACTGCAGATTTCTGCGCGGCGAGGGCAGCCAGACGAACCTGTCGTCGCTGCACCACGTGCATCACAAGCGCGCCTCGTCGACGGGCGCAGGCGCGCAGAACGCCTCCTATGGGGCGCTGCGGTCAGCTGCGGGCAAACCTCGACCGCCGCCGCTCAGGGCGCAGCAACAGGACGACATGTTGTGACGATGGCTGCACCCCCTTCCGGCTGCCTAGACTGCCGCAGCTGCAGCTGCAACCAGCTACTGGTGCCAGGGTTGGCTGCAGAATGCGTCAACTTTGACGTTGACGTTGACTCGTTTGCCGCCGCGCTCGCCGGCGCGACCGCTCACGTTTTCCGCTCTAGCGCAATCTCGCCGCTCAAAGCGGTGATCTTGAATTGACATTGGGGAGCAGTTCTTGCAAATCTTGTTTTTATTGACGTTTTGCGCAATTATTTTGTGCTCGTATGATGTGATAATGAATCGATTGTTTTGCTTTTTACCGTGGGTTTTTTTCCACTCAAAACTGCTTCGATCAGCTCCATGAGTATTATAATGAAGCGATTTTGACCCGGTTGATTTTCTTGTGAATGAATGGCATAATTCCGGTTACCTATAAACATTTGCTAGAGATATGATCAATAGATTATTAGCCGCTTGTTTTTTGGTTTGATCTCTCGATGGCTCTGTGGTGAAGAAGTGAAATATCCCTTTTGTTCAATGTTGAGTTTTGATTCACTGTTGTTACGGCGCCTCTAATTTGTAATTTTTATGTCTATTTCACTTCTTGAAAGTGACCCTAGCGCATTGCGCTGTAGATCTGTTTTTTTTTTCATTTGATTTCATGCTCCAGGTATGCGCCCGTATCGATGGGTTGCGAGGTTTTTCTTTCATTTCAGTCCAATTTTTCTAAGTCAATGTTATTCGCCAAAGTTATTACACGACGCACTATTTACGAAGGGTCATCTTATAACACCGTTCCACCACAGTTACATAATGATACGGTTGATAAAATTCAATTATTGGTTATTTTCATACCTCTTGCGTAGTTATAACTGCGTATTTTGTGATGGGCATTTTGGAAGTTTGTATAAGTATTTGAAATATAATGGCAAATTAGCACATCGGTATATATGCGTAGTAAAATGCGAATTATGCGTAGTAAAATGATTTGAAGGACTCTGTCAGCACCGTACAAAAAATAAAAAAAATGCAAATTCGTCACCAGTATTCAGAGTATTTGGTGTGTGCAACGATCATGTAAATTGAATTCCTTTTGGGACAGAAATGGGAATCTCATAGAGCCTACACATTCTAATGTCAATTGATAGACGTGACTTATCAGAAATGAAAAGTTAAAGACAATATCTGTGGACACTGTATAAACGATAGATATAGTCCCATCATCAAATAATGTCCAAATGAAAAAGCAATAATAAGGCACGCCAAATTGACTGTATCTACAAAAGTCCGCCGTGAGGCATCCGTCAACCTTCCTTTTCACTCCCTCCACTTGCTAATGTCAATGCCGGGTATCGCGTTGCAATTGGCAGTCGCCCCAGCATTGTTGGCGAACATAAAGGCGTCGCGCGGCGCCGCGCCAAAGGCCTCGCCGGAGTCGCACAGGACCCTGGCGAGGGTGGCCTTCTTTAACTCTGCCTGCTGCTCTGAAGTGAACACGTCGGCAGACTCGTACCATAGTCTGCGGGCGAGGCGGGGGGGTGTTCCGATTGGAGGATTGCGGGGCGTTTTGTGTGATGCTGGTGAGCAACGTTGGCAAGCAAATTTGGAGATGTGTGTGAAACCCTTCCAAAACATACATACGACTTGTTCAAAATTGTCCAAAAAATAGCAAAATTGATTCTATTTTTTCAAAGAAAAATCTGATTTTTTATCACATTTTGGAGAAAAATAAAAAAAATGCTTTCGGAGGGTGCGCCGTCGTTAGTGGCGAGTAGCGTTGGCAAAGTCACTGCGAAAGTTTTTTTGAAGGGCACTAGTTTTCAATTCCTATTTATTTTAAATCCATTTTATGTTTTAGAATTTTTAGTCATTTGAAAGTTGTTGAAAAGTTGTCGATGTCGCATTCGATGCGTTTACATCAAATCTACGGTTGCAGTTGAAAAGCCGAGTGGCATTCCTTCAACAACCGCCCTGGAATTACACAAAGTTTCTGACAGCCACCCCGTAGTTAATTTACACGTACCGGTCTCCGTCCCTGAGTCGCTTGAACTGGTCGCCGATGAGGCAGGCGAGCGTGGGGCCGATCATGCCGCCCGCCACCGGGTCCTCCAGCATCGCGCCCACGTACAGGTCGATGTTGTCTGCGTGCCAAGTTGGACCGTGCGCGTCGCGAAAAATGAAAATGAAACTTGGACAAAGACGTTTTCATTGTCTGACAAATTTGTATGAAGATGGTTAATTTTATCACAAAATAACTTGGTTTGTTCAATTGATATGAGTTTGAGGCTATGGTTTGAGTTCCCTTAAGCAGGAACATAATGCAGTAATCTGAAATGAGTTTTCTTGTGGTGGCACCTTTATGGTAAATAATTTCTCTGTATTCTCATCATCAAATATTTTTCCCTCGAATAATTTTTTGTGTAAAATAATCTGACAAAAATGGCTTGTTATGTTGGTTATAAACCATATTTGATGCACTCAGTTGATAGAAACAAGCTTAAAAATTTTGACCAAATAATAATTCCCCTCCTTGAGGTATTCCCTCCTTGAATAATTCCCCCTCGAATAATTCCGCCCTCGAACAGTCCCCTCTCAACAAAGTCTGACGAAAAAAACTATTCCGAGTAAATACGGTATGTGTACGGCCATCACCCTAAGACTACTCACCGGGACTTCCATACATGTTCTGCAAACTAGACCGCGTCTCAAAGGTGGATATCTCGTTGGCCAAGTCGTTCTGTATATTAGTAGCACGCGGCAGCCCGCAAAATGCGCGCCAATCGTTGTACGAGGGCAGGCCGTGGTCGCGGCCGCGCTGTATGTTGATGGCGCACAGGTCCGTGTTGCCGAACATGCGCTCGGTGATTGCTGGTGTGAGCCGCTGCGGCATCTTCACTGCGGTTGCCATCAAACCACGTAGAACAGAGTCCACGCCAGCTTCGGTCAGGCGATCTGCGAACAATTGACACTTGTCTTAAATTTGTCATGACAATTAACACTTAACATGACATTTTACCTGACATTTGACACTTTACTTTTCAGTTTACAATGTCTGGGATTGGCACCAGGGGGCAGTCCCAAGCCCTGTAAAGTATAAAGTAAAGTGTCAAATGTAAAGTCAAATGCAAAGTAAAGTGTCAATCAAAACAAAAAAGAAAAGATTTTATTACTGAACTTTGCATGACAATTGACAGTTTACTTTGCATTTGACTTTACATTTGACACTTTACTTTGCATTTGACTTTACATTTGACACTTTACTTTGCATTTGACTTTACATTTGACACTTTACTTTGCATTTGACTTTACATTTGACACTTTACTTTACACTTTACAGGGCTTGGGACTGCCACCAGGATGACATGCACAAGAAAACAAACGCTTCCCCCGAAATACGTCAGCCCGGAATGTGTGTTGTGTGAACAAAGAATTAAACATGAAAACTATTGTTGTTTGTGATTGGCAACGCAACTATGCATTTACTTGGTTGTGTAACTATTTATACATTTTAATTTAAAATGTTGACGTGTTTCACGATTGATTACATTTATTTACCTACCTATGTATAAATTCATCATGGCGATTCATCAAAAAATTCTGGCGAAATAATAGTTCCCTCTCCTGACTTCACCCTCCCTTCGAAATAGCCTGACGTCTGACCCATGTTGTTAAAACGTATTTACTTTTACTCGATAAATACGTATACTCGAGTACCGAGTAAATACGTTTACGTTTCCTCCGAAAAAGTTCTGGTACTCGCTTTTACGTATACTTTTTGAAAGTACTCGAGTACAGAAAACGTAATTTAGATCGTTTTTTATATAGGTTTTTAAAGGCGTAGAAGGGAAAAAAGGGAGAAAATGTGCTAAAATTTTTGGAAACTAGTCGAAAATGAGTATAGAACGAAATACATAGTCAAAAATTGCGTAAAATAAGCAAAAAGTTATGAAAATGAGTGATTTTTGAGTGACATTTCTCGAAAAGTATGGCGACATTTCTCAAAAGTACTTACGTTTACGTTTTCTGCGAGGAAAAGTACGTTTACTTACGTTTACTCATGAGTAAAAGTAAGAAAATTTCTTTACGTTTCTCGAAAATTTCTCTACTCAAGGCGTGAGTAAAAAATAAATACTTTACGTTTAGGTATACTTTGAAAAAGTTCGGTACTTTTAACAACTCTGGTCTGACCAAGGTGGCAAAAAATAAATCCCCTGGAGTTATTTCGAAGAAATACGGTATTTACATGCAAACAGACTTATGTTGAATATGCCGTCTCCAAAGTTCAGTCCGCCCTGCGGTATCGGCTGGAAGAAGTTGTTCAATCTGGGGTAGAACTCTTGAATCAAGCCGTGGCCGAAGCGGAACGCGGAGCCGACGAACACGTTGGATATGGACGGGTTCACCGATGACTTGTAGCCGCTGTACGCTCCAATGCGCGTACCCATGGACGAGCCGAGCAGCTGCGCGTGCCACTCGTTCATTTTCACGCACGCGTCACTAATATAATTAGTGTTCCAAAAATGGGTGTATTTCAGAAAATATAATTAAATATAGGTTATCTCAGAAAATCTCTAAAAAATGACAAATAATTTTATCTCTCTGAAAAAACAGAATATATAAATAAATATTTAAAAATAAAAATGATAAATGTTTTATATTTATTCTCATGGAAAAAATATCATTTAATCTCGCTGGAATAACCTGGAGAAAACTTCAATAAATTTTTGTTAACATTTTCTGAAATTGTTTAACTATAAATACATTTTTGGAACACTTATCTCCGTCAAGATCAGCACACCTTGGGCAGGAAGTCGTCATAAGTGATTTTCTGCATCTGCGCGCCGACGATTTTCCTCGCCTCGTGGAAGAGCTGGTCGCTGGACCAGTGCGGGTTGACGCTCTGCAGCGCGGACACGACGCGGTTGTGCTCGCGCACGAACAGAGAGTGCATGGCGGCCAGGCCGACGAAGATGCTGCCGCGGTCGTCCCCCTGCGTGCGGGTCGAGGCGCTGACTTCAGTGAACCATAGTTTTTTAAACGTATTTACGTTTACTCGATAAATACGGATGCTCGGGTACTGCGTAAATACGTTTACGTTTCCTCCGAAAAATACCGGTACTCACTTACTCGCGTACTTTTGAAAGTACGCGAGTACAGAAAACGTATTTCAAACAGGTTTTTTAATACGCTTTTTCAAAGCATAATTGAAACAAAGGGAGAGAAAAGCTAACAATATGGACAAAATATCCAAAATAGCATAAAAATAGGCAAAAACACTTTAACTATTGAATTTGATGGTGAAAAAGTTCGAAAATTAGTGATTTTGAGCGAAAATTGGGACAAAATTTCTTAAAAATACCCACTTTTACGTTTTCCGGGTAAAAAAGTAATTTACTCACGTTTACTCATGAGTAACGATGGCAAAAAAAGATTCGAAAATTCGAAAATATTTTCGAATTTTCGAATTTTTTCATAATTTTCGAATTTTTATTTCACCCCTGGAAAAAACACTTAAAAATCGATTTATTTTTTTAAAAATTCGAAAATTCAAAAATTCGAAAATAGTTTTCGAATTTTTCAGGAAATTCAAGGTGACAAAACACAGTTTTAAGTTCAGCGTGCTAAATAAAGCGACAATTGATAAGCGGCAAGCGACAATTGATCGACAAAATCTCATGTAATGAAAATTCAAGCATAAAAAAAACATTGAAATGGCATCCGCGGCGGCAGCAGCGGACTCAATCACATCCATTTAGGAATGCATGGCCCAAACGCCCAAATAATCACGTCCATCAAAAATATCGCTAGCGGGTCTTCCGAGGGGCAGTCACACAAACTTTTTTGGAAGGCATTCAGACCCAGCGAAAATGGTGCAAACTGATCCACATAAGTGTTTCTACCATTTGTCATGTTAAAGTGGAGTGAAATTGTCATGTCATGCTTCACTTACAGTGAAATTAAGGTTAAGAGGGGCTCCAAACATAAAAACAGTCAAAATACTGTGTTTTAAGCTTCAAATTCAATGATTTTCTTTAAAAAATTCGAAAATTGCCAAAAAAGATTCGAAAATTCGAAAATTCGAAAATTAAATTCGAAATTCGAAAATTAATTTGGGAAAAAATTCGAAAATTCGAAAATTCACTTTAGAAAAAACACTTAAAAATTTAAATACTTTTTTCTGGAAGGTTTGCCATCGTTACTCATGAGTAAAAGTAAATAAAAATACTTTACGTTTTCTGTACTCATCTGTGAGTAAAAAAATACTTTACGTTTACTTTCAAAAAAGTTCAGTACTTTTAACAACTCTGCAGTCAACATGGCGACAGTATGCCACAAAATGTGGATGGTGCCATTGCGTCTTTCACAGTAGCTTCATGATTTCCTCACACTTATGAAAACTAATGCTTACAAAACTTTCCAAAACGAATCATTTTCGAGTAGTCCTTGACATATTCCTTGACATATTTCGGTTATGAGTAGTAGACATACTCCCCATTTCGGTAAACTCAATTGTGTTGTGTTCAAAGCTCATTAATCAGTTTCCGCAATTTCGGCCGTAAACTAGTGTGCGTGTGGCTGGCTTTTCAGACGAACTTTCAAAGATACGCGGTAAACTCGACACGCACCACAATAAAGTTGTTATTGCCATCGACAGGCGGGAACGCCCTGCCGTTGATGAAGGTAGTCCGGAGCTGCGGAGCGAAGCCGTTGCGAAAGCGGTCGACGTCCCTGGGCGAGCTGCCGTACACGACCGACGCGTCGACGAAGGCCGTGTTCTCGTTGAGCTGCTCGCGGGGCCCGTTCCTGTTGCACACGGGCGTGGAACGAGCCACGGCCAGACAGCGCGACGGACCGAATCTGCGCCGCACATCCGCTAATTGTACATTGGTAGTTGTTAAAGTATAGTATAGTAAGTACCGTATTTCCTCGAATTACCCCCGGGGGGGTTATTTTTCAGAGTGGAAATTTTGAGCGGGGTATTTCGGGGGGGGGGCGGTATTTCGAGGAAATACGGTAGTTGGTTTGGCGCGCCGCACATTTGTGTTGCAGTGTTCCCCAAGTTTTGCTTTAACTGAATTAATTTTAATTGAATTATTTCTCACGTAAGCACCTGAAATCTTGCGGAAACGTCTGCACGTTGACGCAGTTCGGTGAATTGTTGCCGCACGTGCCGCAGGCGCCGTTGTTCAACTGAAATTAGTTTGAATTTGATTTGATTTCGTTACAAGTTGAAACTTACTACATCCATCAACACTGCGACCGAAAAATCACAACGAACCTGTGTGGTCTTTGCAATATCGTGGCTGATAAATTGTCCCCACTGCATCAGCAGTGCATTGAAATTGCTAGTGAACGCCTGGTTGGATGAGAGCAGAAAGCGAGACAGCTCGCGCGCCGACGGCCGGTTTGACACTGCGTGGATTGGCAGTGTCGCGACAAAAAAACGGTCACTTGAAAGCAGCGTTCATTACCTCGCGGCGCCTGGAAACCGTCGTCATACACCGGCGGCAGAAGTCTGATGTAGGGCGTAAATGCGGCTCCCAGCAAAGGCTGCTGCCTGTTGTTGCAGTTGCCATCTAAGGAACGATATTTCTTGTGGAAACAGTCGTTCCGGTTGCAGTCCGCCGGCGACAAGGCCGGCGCGCACCCAAAGTTGTTGTTCGACGATGTGACGTCCTACGCGCAGCGCGTGAAACCACCATTCCAGTGACCAACCATAGCAAAAAATTGGTGTGTGATGCGTCGTGAAGTGTCTTCACGGCGACACTTCCCGACGCTGTGAAGAGCTGGCTGGCGCTTCCCGGCGCTTCACGAAATTTGTTGTGAAGACACTTCACCAAAAATTTCGTGATGTTTGGTGAACTGTGTGGAAGAGTCTTCATAGAGGCCGCTTCACGCACATCCAGCCCGCTTCCACACACTTCACGAACCTATTTTTCGCTGTGAACGTGGCAAAGGACCATCCGTACCTGAAGGTTAAGTGTCCGTCTAGCAGAGATGTCCTCCCTGGACACGACTTGGCCGCAGCCGGGCGGCAGCTTGCCGGGCGACCGGCCGCCGGTGGCCACCGCGTTGGTTGTCTGGATCTCGTTGGCCGACTGCGCCGCCGGCTCCGCGTCGTTGTTCACCGGCAGCGGGCGCGGCGCCGGCGGCGAACTGAAGCCGGCTGCGTGGAGAGTGCATCATGTGTTAGGCTGCTAAACTTCCCCCTCCCCGGGTTTAATGGCGGCCTACACACTAGTTGACACATGCGGGTCAACTGGTCTGTGTCAACTCAGATTTAAGGTTCACGTGTTGCAGAGTCATTTTGTGCTGCACTTGACGTATACCTTTTTATGTTGTTTCATTGGCGCAAGTGCATGTGGAGATCGCTCTGCGACACGTGAAGCCGAAATCTGAGTTAACACAGACCAGTTGACACACTTGTGTCAACTAGTGTGTGGGCCGCAAATAGTGAAGTTGACGAGCACAAACGATCAGAGCACTGGTTGCAAGAGCGGCGGCAGTTCTCGCGCATCCAATTGAAGTTCTTGGGGCACTCGCCCACCCTCGCCCAAAACGAGCACAGCGCGTCCGTGTCCGTGCATCGGCCGGCCCGCCCGTTCTGCCCTGCGATAGAATGGTCGTTGTGTCAACTCAAACGAGCTCTGAGCCGCTGATCAACCAACCAGAGTTGTTAAAAGTACTGAACTTTTTTCAAAGTAAACGTAAATGTAGAGTATTTTTACTCACCCCTGAGTACAGAAAACGTGAAGTGGTTTTTTTTACTTTTACGCTGCGTTAAAGGGTGAGTAAACGTAAATACCAGTATTTTTACTCCGGGAAAACGTAAAAATGAGAACATAAAAACAAATTGAACCTAGGAAAACATAAAAATGAGTAAAAGTAAAAGCGAGGGTCGTCGCTTTCCCTACCCATCGAAACTTCTATCATTTCTTCTGCTACCATTATTGCAGCCGTTTCAATTCGTTTGAGTATTTTTTTCTGTTGTTGCACCCCAAAAATTTTTCTCAATTACGTTTTCTGTACTCGCGTACTTTACAAAAGTACACGTAAATTTCAGTACCGGTATTTTCTCCGAGGGAAACGTAAACGTAGTTACTCAGTACTCGAGTATACGTAATTTTCGAGTAAACGTAAATACGTTTTAAGTAGGTACTATCATATGCAACCAACTGAGTGGGCACGAGTTGCAGGCGATCTGGCAGTTGTCGCGCATCCAGTCGCGGTTGGTCACGCACTCGCCCACGTTCGACCAGAAGGAGCAGAACTCATGGTGGTCGCAGCAGCCCACCGCGTCGCAGTTGAAATTCAACGTGACTTGACCACTGGCTGCGCACCGGACAATACAGTACATTGCAGGGTTTTGTGGTGGGTAGAAGGTTCTGAAGCTTAAAACAGACCGAAGGATAGAAGACTGAGTGCAGCGAGCAGTGCCAGAAAAAGACTAGAATAATTTACTTCGGTAATGCCATGCTTTCTGCCAGTGCCATGCTTTCTGCAATTTCTTCCTTCAATATTTCTGCCTCCTGTAGTATTTCTAATCGCCTGGCCGCTGACATCAACGTCAGTTTCGACCATGGGCGAGGTGTTGAGTGCCGGTGAGCTCACAGAGCTCGTCGAACCGGAACAGGAGCAACAGCTGCTTGAAGTTGCCGCTGTAGAAGTATAGTGAGAATGCATGGCGCCTTTTGCCGTATATATTTAGTTTGTAGATTGCGTAGTGTTTATGGACATGATGTTGCCATGATGTTGCTAGTTGCGTTGCAGGATCTCGATAATTAAAAATTCAAAGGTTGTCTGCGTTTTGTTGAATAATTTGAGCACAATGCATGCAAAAATAGACTCCGTTTCAGCGCGGATCAATAATAACGAGTCAAGGATTTGGCATTGAACAGCACCAGCATATTGTTGTGGTTGTATGCGAGTGTCAGCAATCCCACTCAGCTGTTCGAAACCACATCCTATTTACGGCTAACGATGGCAAACTATCTGAAAAAGTGTACAAAATTCTCAGGGTTTTTTTTTCGAAGATAAGTTCCTGAATTTAAGATTTTTGCATTTTTTTGTCTCTGAGGTGCTGAACTTTCTAGAACACTTTAAAAACGATTTAATGTTTTTTTAGTATTTTTCACACCGTTGCGTGGTCACCATTTTATTTAACTTTCTACGCCATCATTCATTTGATCCAGGTAAACTCATGGATGGGGACGGATCACCCGTCCATTTTGTTTTTGTTCGAATTTTGTGCCCCCAAATTCTTTTCCACGCGGTGAAAATAAATTCGACAACTCAATAAATACCCATTTTGAAAAAGTTGTTTATTTTTTTATTTTTGTTTGTTGTCGTTGCCACGGCACAATCAGAACTCGGATTGGCATGATCATGTTTATCCATGGGACCACAAAAAAGGAACGAATGAACGATATGGACTAAACCTGTTCCCAAGCACACGGCAGCATTTGACAGATATATATTTACATGGTGCGTTCTAAAAGTACTGCACACCATCATACACATTTCAATTTTTTTTCATGGACGTCAAAATAAGTGTGAAATGGTATAAACTTCTGGATCGAAGTTGAACATTGTGTAACAGATAGTAATGGCGCAATAAAATTTTTCAAAAGTGTTAGAATGTATCAAAAATGTTGTGAAATCATTTTAGCTGATTTTACGAATTTGAGCCACCAGACGAGCAAACGCTAGAGAGGAAACCAAAAAAAGGAGTTTGGCACGAACGACGCAGTTTTTCTCAACTCGACACGTTCCAGGAAAAGTACGAATATTTTCCAAAACATTAATGTTGCATGGATCAATCACGCTTCAATTTGTATACAACATTTTGACGGTGTTTCGCACGTCTGCAATACCCCTTTGAAAATTGACGTTTTCGATCGATGCGCCGCGGCAGCGGCACAATAGCCACGCCGACACAATCGCTTTCCTTTGTGGATCGACAGGGAATCTTACAAAATTACCTGCCATTATTAATGGTTTCAAGCAAAACTCGGCAATTTCGGTGATAAAATTATGGGCGACAACTTTTAAACTACGTAGACTCAACTCATAAAGCGGAAATCGAGCGACTAGTGTCGCAGTTTTCTGGCTCGACGACACAAAGAATTTCATAAAAAATTGCATTTGCTCAGTTCTCCTGATAACATGCGATGCCAAAATCGCGCAGGGGCAATGGTGTTATAAATAATTAGTAAACGACATGTAGTAGCCATTCTTTTTGTAAAAACGCACGCTGTAGTACGCCGAAACAGAATTCTAAGCCTCAACATGTAGAAAAAAGTTTGAAGATTCATATTTTTACGCACAACGCATTTATTTTTACGCATGCGCGTTAAACATAAGACATTTTATGAAATTCGGCACCAATCCACCTTAGCTTAACTAGAAATACCATGCCATGAATAAACTTATAAAGATAGTCTGTGGCGATCAGTAGAAAATGAAAAGATATCCTACACTGGCAACAGGGAGGTAATTAATAGCGCAGAGAAGTAGGTAATTTGCATTACGCAAGGTTAACGAATTATGGTGAAAAATCAAGTAAAAACAATAGCTTGTTACGGCCGTGTAAAATTGTAAAGTGCAATTGTGAAAGCTGTGTCCAGATAGGCATCCGAAAAGTCATTTTCAATCAATTCAATATACTCAATTGAGCGCGACCAATAGTCAATTACAGACGCGAAAGCGGTTGAAATCCGCAATTAAAGTGAACTTCACAGAAACGCTCACACGGGCGGCGGGAAGAAACGAGCTAAAAAAGCATGAAAATCTAATGCCATGTGCTCGGCTGCGTGCGACCGGTCGAATTAATCAGCTGTTTTCGAATCCGCTCCGCAGTGGGGAAAAGCGTCCAGCGCGTTCAGTTTCTCATTTCATTATGAGCATTGTGCGCGCAGTAGCAGCGGCAGATTTGTCTTTGTTGCGCTATTCGTTCGGCGGACCAGTTTTGCTTGACGCCACCGGTTCGACCGCCGCCGCGGAGATGCTGATAAAGCATGAAAACATGGCGTAATGGTGCGACTGCAGATCCCGTGTCGCGACGAAATCCGAATGCGAAAGTATAGTCCATGGGGTTCATGTTTTTATGTAGATTCAAGGGGGGGATTGATCGAAGACACTGTAAAGATCAAAAAATGCTCAAAAATGCTCATACTCGATCGCTGAAAATAATTTCTGTTAACTTGTCCTTCCGGCGGGCAAATGTCACAAGCGGCGAGCGCGCGCGCGACACTTTTCACGAAACACGCGCTGTTACACGAGCGAAACTGAAAGTGACCAAAAATCGAAGAGAGCCCGTTTTATTATCACCGTCGTCGACGCGTGGTGGAGATAAATACGCAGATAGATGTATACGACGTTGGAAGTTGTGGCAGCTGCAGCAGCACATAAATACTACATATGTATGATACGCAGAGAAGAAACGCACGCGGCTGGCAGCAGAAACGAGTCCATGATATCCGACCTTGCGCTGCGGCAAGTCAACACAATGATTATTGAGAGGTCCAAGTTCGGCACGGGAATCTGCAGTCGGACAAGCGCGCCGCAGTTTGCGCTGCTGTTCTGGTTTATGGCATTGACACTGCGCGGCTGCATGTCGTTCATGTCACCTTCACTTGTCGTTACAATAGCGCCTGTCGCGTAAATTTGCTTGTACAAAATTGTGTGTAGTACGACGATCGCCATTGTCGCTGAGTGAATTTCTAGCCTCATTTACGACACAGTCGGAGAAATTACGCGCTATTTTTGTAACAATTTGTTTCGGCGCTAGCGCGGAATGTGCTTGATTGGATCGGCGCCATTTTTTCCATCGGTACATAAAAGAAAACGAGTGAATTTCACAAAGCGCTGAAAGCATGCGCGACTGTCAATTTGTCATTTATTTTGTATTTACGAATGGTGGCCACGTTACAATAACGATGGGAAACACTCTGAAAAGTGTTAGAAAAATTTAGGTAAGCGTTTTTTTAAAGGATTTTCAATTTTAAAATTTAAAAAAAAATAATTTTATTGGACACTTTCAAACTTTGATTTTTTTACAAAATTATTGCATTTCAGATTTTTCTGCTGAATTTTAATATACCGAGTGGAGCACATACTTTGCACAGAATTCTACCATACTGTAATGAATAAAATCTTGTTATAAATTTTGTTATTAATTTTCCCATAGTAAAAATGAAATATTACGATGAAAAAAGTGTATAACTTTTGGTTCAGATGGGTTATGTTAGGTTTTCATACTAAATATTATGTATGCTCAGTATACCCTATTACTTCTAAGTAAGAATTTTTTTAATAAACATTTTGCAAACCTTTGACACTTCACTTTACATTTGACATGGCTCAGGACTAGTGATGTAAAAAGCGCCAGGACTTTAGCGCCAAACGCCAAAAGCGCCATGGCGCTTTTCCAAAGCCAGCGCCAAGCGCCAATGGCGCCACAGCAAAATGGCGCCAAGCGCCAAAAGCGCCATGGCACTTTTCCAGACCATGGCGCCAAGCGCCAATGGCGCCAGAGGACAGTGGCGCCAAGCGCCAAAAGCGCCAGCGCCAAAATAACTTTACAGTTTGTATATGCAGCGGTGGTTTTGAAACGCTTTGCGTTCAGTTCTATTTATTTTTTTCATTTGCAGCGAGGTAAAGCTTTTTAGAGCACTGGGATAAGTTTAGTTAAAATCAGATGTGATCATCTATAATTCTTTTAGCATCAATCAGCCAAAATGTTGCTTCTTCGGTAAGTTGGAGGCTGCAGTTATTAGATAAAATAATGAAACTCTTCGTGTGAGATATGATATTGCAACAGTAAATATGAGATTATAAATTAGCCTTAAAGTAATTGCCTCACAGTGCAAAAATTAGCTATTTTTATATTAAAAGTTTTTGTAGAAAAAGTGCCAGTTTGCTCCAGATATATGTAGATAGTGAAACAATTGGGGGAGGGGCATTCGGATGATAATGGCCAAAACACGGTTTCTAAAAGCTCTTAAGATAAATATCACAAAATTTGGGGTCGTTATTAGATTTTTATTTTTGCAATTTACACATCCTTTTGCATCAATTGTTGCTGTGAATTTTAAACTGTGTGGCGCTTTTTTGGCGCTTTTCAAAACACTAGCGCCAAGCGCCAATGGCGCCAGAGCATTATAGCGCCAAGCGCCAAAAGCGCCATGGCGCTTTTCATAAGTCCAGCGCCAAGCGCCAATGGCGCCACAGCAAAATGGTGCTTTTTGCTTTGGCGCTAGCGCCAGGCGCCAGCGCCATGGCGCTTTTACATCACTACTCAGGACTGCCTCCTGGTGGGGTGTGTTAAGTAAGGTGTTTGCAACATTTCCCCAAAATATCAGCATTCAATGCCCTTGGTAGCTGGAGATACAGCACCCATGGTGTAATGAGTCAAATGAGGGCTGAACCTGTTGAAACATTGAAAATGCCAAAAAGCATTCCATATATTGTGACCCACTCTGTATTGAGTTGCCATGCCCAGCATACATGCACAATGGGGGGGGGGGGGTGTTACACCCATATCCCTCCAAATATCCAAATACACCCATATCCCTTTCTATCTCCCCACAGCTGAAGATGGGCATTGGAAGTGAAATCACAAATTGACAGCTGAACTTGAGTGGACAGGTGTTTACATCTTTATGATTCCAAGCTGTTACACAAGATCCATTTTAACATTTTTGTTCAGTCACTGCAAATACAGTGTATCCTTGAATAAGTCCCCCTCAACCCTCCCCCCCCCATCGAATAACTCACCCCATTATCTAACTGAGGTAAAAATACCCCCCTCAATAACTACTGTCTCTCTACTCTCTACTACTTCTGTTCAATTACCCATGTAAAAAAATGTTGTATTTATGTATGTGTACATTGAAAACAATGTATTCTTTTGCAGTTTGAATTCACTAGCATTGAGTTCAATGCATTAATTACAGAATTTATATTCTGACTTACAGGTTTACGCTACTAATTTATATATTGATCATGCATTTGACTTAATATTCTGATGAAAAACCCTCCCCTCAAAGAACCCTCCTCGACAACTCCCCAGTGAAAAAATTCTGATGAAAAAATAACTCCCCTTGGGACGTATTTGAGGATATATGGTAGATCTATGTCAAATTGTCGTTTTATTTATGTGAAGTAATGTGAATACATTTTCAACAAAAATGTGAAAACAGTTTGAATACAGTTTTCAAATACTTCTAGAAAAAGTCGATTTTTACGTGTTTTTTTTCTAGTGATAAATAAAAACGTTTTCAAATTTTTGTTTGTCATCGTTACGTTACAATATGAGAATGGGGACCGCCGCACCCCAAAGATGTTCATTCAATCGAAGACAAAC
This sequence comes from Sphaerolaimus hirsutus, assembly GCA_964036195.1. NCBI lineage: Eukaryota > Metazoa > Nematoda > Chromadorea > Monhysterida > Sphaerolaimidae > Sphaerolaimus > Sphaerolaimus hirsutus. The sequence continues at coordinate 15,891,633 of OZ038457.1, forward strand.
AAATGCATATTTTCTCACAGCCGAAGAAATGTTCAACTTATCTCAAATCACACCAGCGAACTGCAAAATGCTCGGTGTTTGAACGATTAGGTGAATTTTTTATGACAATACTTGCACTACGTATGAAAAACATTTTCAGGCGATACGACGGCAAAAGATTCAAATGGAATTGCCTCGACATAAAATGCTACACGATCACCGTTCACTTGCGTTCAGCAAAATGACATGCTATTTATTAAATGGCGCTTTTAATTCATCAAGATAGGGCACACTATTAAACGAATCAGATACAGCAAGAACAAGCATCTACGATTACGAAAGCGTAATAAATAAATACATATATTTACACAATACAAGTACACAATGGCACATTCAGCGCGGAGCTCACCGGAATTCCCCAACGTTCAGTTGACTGACTGCAATAAACATTTAAAAAATGACTGAACAAATGATGACGGGTATTTTACACATCAACTCAACTCGGAGAAATACCTATCTCACGGCTCACGCGCGAGTTTTCCGGAATAGTTGCGCAAACCGCAAAGATTTGCCGCACCGGACGGCGGCCGCCGCAAAAGTGAAAACGGCCGGCATGAGAATGAAGTCAGGTGGCACTCCCAAGCCCTGTAAAGTGTAAAGTGTCAAATGTCATGTAAAATGTCATGCAAAGTGTCAATTGTCATGCAAGGTTCAGGAATAAAATCTTGTATTTTTTGTTTTGATTGACATTTTACATGACATTTGACACTTTACTTTTCAAGGTTTGGAACTGCCCCCTGATTGACAGATTTGGTATTTACTCGATCATTGTTGCTGCCAGATCGATCATTCTCGCTTTTTGTGGCGGAAGGAAAGACTTTTGACCGGTAGTGTTTGTTGCAAAGGATGTTATGAAATGTAAATGGCGACGTTATGGTGCTTTGGTTGAACGTAAATGTGGGGAAAATTACGCTCACGTTTGACAACTTCCCTGTTATTTGTTAGACAACGTTGTTCTTGTGCAAGTATTTGCAAAATTATTTATGTCTGAAAATTTGTTCGCATTTTTGTACTACATATCTCTAACACCATATGCTCGCATTCCCTGTGAATTCCACTCCAAATTAACTTTGATTTAATGGCCACTTATGCCAGTTGAGAGGCACCGAATTTCACACGACAAGCGCCGTTTGCCCATCGACAAGTTTTCTTTTTTCACTTTTTGTATCCGTTACAAATAACGATCGAAGTAGCTCCGCACAATTCGTGCATCCGTCGCACCGACGGAAATTGTCAAAAACATCGAACTTTGACGTAAAAATACATATTTAAATGTTTGGGCCCTACCCGACCACTTAGGCGGCTGAATAAAAGAGCTGTTTAAATACGCAGTGCCCTGCGGCGGCGTAGATGCGTCGCGCGGCAGTGCGCGCCTAGCATTGAAAAAATCATCAATTTTTGGAAAATATTATTACGAATAATCTCAGAAAATCTCTCAAGAAAAACTATAATTAAATCCCTCTCAAAATACCTGGAAAAAATATAAATAAATAAAAATAGGTATCAGAATTTGAGAAATTTTCGGATATTTTTCAAAATATCAGAAAATCACTCAAAAAGAACATTAATATAATTCAATCTCTCTGGAAAATCGTGAAAAAATATAAATCTCAGAAACTCTTTTATTTTCTGAGATTTACCGAGATTTTTAAAATATAAATCTCGCAGAGATTTTTTCAATGCTATGCTCAGCCTGAGAAAATGACTGCAAAGCCGCGGCGAGTTGAGCCAACACGACACAGTTTTCGGGTAGGTGAGGCAAAATCATTTTCGACCGACAGCTGCCTTCTGGGCGGACATGTTTAAATTGGCCCGAAGTGACCTTTTTGCGGATGCCGCACATTGCCGCCGACATCTCGCGGACGAAACGAATGACACGCCATACTGGCTGACATTGTCACCGGCGTTCAGTTGGCTGCAGCGTTTAGTTACTACTAGCATGGTATTATGTTGCCTCTTGGGTTTTTTTTAATGTGAAAAAGTGTTGTCCATAACCTCCCTCATATTGTTCTGCAAGCTTAATTTTTTTGCAAAATCTTATCACTACGTTACCGTATCTAAATACATTTGCATCATTTGTTGAGTTCCTATCGCAACAAATAATGAGGAGTCTTTCAAGTCACTACCTACTGATAAATCTAGATTTTTACAAGACTTCAGTCATCAAGTCGTTGGCTTCAATGGATATGTATGTCTGCTTCAGTATAGTCGCCTGATCAAATAGATACACACATATACCTAAGCTACCTGTACCTACACTTGAAGATTACCATCATCTGTTTGAATCAAGACACCCTCAGTGAAGAATGTGTGCTTTTGTCATGCCAACTCAATGGCTTTTCATACTATTTAGAGTGTTTAAAATGTTCCCACGTTTCAGTAGACTTGGAGCTTATGGAGCTTATTATTTAGAATGCAGTCAAGAATTTTTTGAATGATAGCCCCAAACCGCCCTCAAATCGTGCGAGGGAAACCCATTATTTAACCACAGCGACTCGTAACCCATCGACTCGTAAGCCAAAGTGCATCAAGATTTAAGCCAAAGTGCCTCTTCTCTAAAGCCGCATCCAATCATTTGACTGGGCACCAAAAGTGTGTCATTATTTAACCTTACTGTGTCATTATTAAAGCCATGTGTACATAGTGCATATTTTGTGTCATTATTTAAGCCATGTGCACATACGTATTTTTTTGTTCATATTTATGTAAATACTGCTGACTTCAATAAATAGAATTGGCTGGTTCTTGATTCACAAGCCATGCCCATGAATTACTTGTTCATTCACAATTTTTCCAAAGGCGGCTCCAGACATTTCTGTGTAATATTATGATTACAATTTGTTGCCAAAAATGCAAAACAAACATGAAAATGCAATGGAAATAATGCAGATAAATAAAAAAACTGATCCATATGATCCATATCACATATGAAACACTCTTTATATCTGTTGCACATTTCTTTGTTAGGTCCAAAAGGATCGATGATCCACTTCATCGAGCCAAACAGAAATTGGCCACACGTGTCCACCAAGCCCAAAAACAACGTTGATCTCACCGCCAAATGTAATGACTATACATTTTGTATGTATACATTAAGTATTCACCTCTACTGCGGCTTACGAGTCGACACATTGGGTTAAATAATGATGCGCAATGGCTTAAATAATGACACACTTTTTAACATTAATTGTGGCTTAAATGATGCTATACTTTGGCTTACCTAGCGAGGTACTTTGGCTTTACAGTCGATGGGTTAAATCTCGGGTAGCTTAAATCTCGCTATACTCTCAAATCGTGCCAGCGCCATGGCGCCATTCCTTCAACACTTGGGGGATCGGTGCCATCTGTAATTTTGTAAAAGTTCCTATTGGAATGGCGTTTTAAACAACGTTTTTAATGGCACCATGCATCATTCTTAATTGATTGCCATGCTTGACATATTCTGGTTACCTAGTGTGAAATACATAAACAAGAAACATAAATATAAATATTAATTAATCTTTTACGTATCCCGATAGGTGTAGGTATTTATGTAGGTAGTTGAAGCATTTTACTGCAACTCGAGGAACTTCAATTGCAGATTTTTCCCTCGGAAAGACCAACTCGCTCTACACAAGAGATTGAAGACAATTATTTTTTCATGTCACAGGATTTTCTATTCACTCAAGACGTTGAACCGTAGCTGAGCCGCACTTGAGCCGTAGACTTGGCAACACCAATAAGTTTTTCAGTTCATAAGGTATACTTGTATTTATGCAAGCTATAACTGGATGCTTATAAAACACACTTGACCAACAATGAGGCATTATTTACCACAGACACATGTCAAGTATTCGCGTCGTTTAGGTCAGGCGCAAGAGGAATATTTTTGAACAAATGTTGCGTTAGCTTATAGCCCACACTCTGCAACGAAGAGTTTTTACATGTTTTGTTGTCGGTAAAATAAATGACGATTTTTCATTCGAATTCTAGCTAAACAAACACAGCGCTAAATATTTATTGATATAAAATTTGAAAACATCATTCAGTTCAACGCCGCTGGCCGATTCTCCCGTTCAGTATTGAAAAACCTACATTACACGATTTACCAAACTCAAAATACCTAAACTCAAAGTGATTCAGAAACCAACCGGAAATACCTAGTCGACTTTTGCCCCTTTCAACACTACCCAAATATGGCGAACACGGGCGAGGGCCCGAAGCCGCCCGTGGCCGGCCTGACGAAGTTGCTGAAGCGCAACCAGACCATACCCGACGAGCTGCAGGACGTGTCCCAGGACGAGATCGACGAGTACAGGGAGGCATTCCAAATATTCGATAAGGTTGGTACAGGTTGGTACACCTGTTCGACTGTGTTCGGTGTGGCGCTGTTCTTGGCATGACGCCAAGCGACAACAGTGCCGCACCAAAAGCGCCATGGCACCTTTTGCTTTGGCGATCGCCCCAGGCGCCGGCGTTACGGCGCTTTTACGTCACCAGTCTCCACAGACAGACACAGTCGTTTACCGGCGGGATCTCGGGGCCAGTTCCGCAAATTGAGAAGCGAGAAGTAAAATGGCAAATGCGAAGTGAAATTAGAAGTGAATTGAGAAGGAATTTGGCAAAAGCGAAGGAAAATTACTTTTTACCGTATTACCTCGAATTAACCCCCCCCCACTCAAAATAAGCTGGGGAAATAATAACCCCCCCCCCTCGAAATACCCCCCCCCCCTTCGGAATGATGTACATCATGTACGTAATAAATACATCATGTTTGCAATGTACATGATGTATATTACTGCTAATTTGTATTGCAGCTACACATAGACTAGTTTATGTAGCTATCTACATTTTTATATCCAAATATATGCTGTTTAGACGCATTTATTACCTGTTTTGGGTACGAAAATGCCTACTATTTACTACGATCCTTACAAAAATTTCTGACGAAATAATAACCCCCCCCCCCCCTCGAATTACTCCCCCTCAAATTTTGCTGGCGAAAAAATAAACCCCATGGGGGTATTTCGAGGTAATACGGTATTTTTATTTTTTTTACTTCGCTTTTGCCAATTTACGTGCCATTTCATATAGCTTTTGCCAATTTTCTTCTCACTTCTCATTTCACTACGCATTCGCCATTTTACATATCACTTCTCAATTTGCGGAACTGGCACCTGTTTAACAATTTGAGTTGAATGCAATGAATCATTTCGGATCTCCGCCAACAGAGTGACTTTTCATTTTGGCAAACTCAAATTCGTTGAAGCTGATTTATCAGTTTCGGTAACTTCTGTTGTAAACTAGCGTCGTCGGGCCTTCACTTTTTTCAATCGCGTTTAACTAATTAATGGTGAATACCTGTCACCGGTCCCGGTGCAGTGCTGTGCCAAATTTTGCTGGTGCCCTACAGTGCTGGCACTGACTGGAAACAGTGGGTCACCGGGAAAGGCAGGATTTTAAGGGTTCGAGTTACTGGGCTACTAATCGATGGGTAAGACCAGCCACGTAAAATTAACGTTTACGGTGTATTTTACATTTCCCAAGTATATTTACAGTATACGTTTTAGCATTCACACTCAAGTTCTCGAAAAGGTACCTTCAAAATCGGTTTGCTGTCAACAAAGTGTATAACGTTGATTCAGGACGGGAGCGGCGCCATCTCGAGCAAGGAGTTGGGCATCGCGATGCGAGCGCTGGGCCAGAACCCCACAGAGTCCGAGTTGTTAGACATGATCAACGAGATCGACGTGGACGGCTCGGGCACCATCGACTTTGTCGAATTTTGCACAATGATGCGGCGAATGAACAAGGTCGGCTTTTACGTGTCTAGTTCACATCGATTTTACGTGCGGCACACAGTTGGTCAGCGTGAACAACTATTTAGGAGACAAAAATTAATGTGAAAACTGCAGGAAAATGAAACGGAAATGATTCGAGAAGCGTTCCGCGTGTTCGACCGCGACGGCAACGGAGTGATCACCGCCGACGAGTTCAGGTACTCATTTGCACATCTGGTCGGAGTTACGCCGGAGTTACAGCACAACAATAATAAACGGTGATACGAGAAATAAAACGCCACCGAAAAATCCATTTTTTTCATGTTTTAAGGGGTTTTTTTTCATAATTCATGTTCAATACTCGATTTTTTACACAAATTTATTATGCACGATATGTTCAATTCGAATTTGAAAGAAAAACGTTTGATCAATCAATTTGTCGATGGCCATTGCATGAAATTACCGCCGACAAATTGATTTTAGGGCCTCGCCGTAAATTGATTTGTCGGTGGACCATTTTTCATCCAACGTTTTTCATTCAAATTTGAATTTAACATCTCGCACGTTATTAATAAAGTTTTACAAAACAATGAGTATTGAGCATGGATCTTGGAATTTTTTTTTTAAACTTGAATATTTGGTGATTTTTTATTTGTCGTTTCACCTCCCATTGGTCGTTGTGCCGTAACTCCGGCTTTATGCCTTCAATTCAAATTACAGAGCGAGCTTTTGAAGGAATCAGTTTTAATTATTCCGGGTATTTGGAGTACAGAGAAGCAATTTAAGCGCGATACTGTTAGCCGGCAAACCCCCCCCCCAAATGTATTTCGTTGCTTGAGGGTAAAAAGATGTGATTTTGCTTTACTGCGAGTTGACTTTGTGTTGTCATTTCAATTGAAAGCAGTGTGACAAACGTTATGGTTAGACGGCAAGCCACCCACGCTTTGGCAGGTACTTCATGACGCACATGGGCGAGCAGTTCAGCGACAGCGAGGTCGACGAGATCATACACGAGGTCGACATCGACGGCGATGGGCAGATCGACTACGAAGAATTTGTCAAGATGATGACCTCGTGATTTCCGTGCGCACGGCACGTGTATATATTTATTTCAGTCGTTTTTAAAACGTTTCTAATACACGTTCATGTAGGTTTCATGGACACGAACAAGATGCCGATATCTACCTTCTGTAATCTGAGCTTCCCGACTGTGTTGTGATCGCAAATTGCCAGTTATTGCACACCATCCCCCGAGTTAAAAGTAATAATGAGACTATACTTTCAGCACCACGTGCTTATTGAACGCGTGCAAGTTTGCATTCACCTATCATTAATCATGATGCAACAGAAAAAAGTAGCTGATACGACATCTGAACACCGCGGAAACAACAGATCCGTTCATTCGCACAAAGCACATTTACAATTTATTGCGCCGCGTCAGTATTAGGTAGCCGTCTGTCTTCATATCCACGCAAAGTACGCGGGATCAAGCGTGGGCGGATACCGGTCCGGCAGGCTATATTTCACTGGAGTACCGAAAACTTATGCGGCAGTGCGATCTCTGATAAAATACCCTCCACTTTGGTTGGATTCACGCTATATCCTTACCTTCCTGCGACGCAAACCCTGCGCTCTTGCAGAGAATCGAAGGTACGCCACACATATTTAACACAGTTGTTAAAATGTATTTACATTTACTCGAAATACTAGAGTACGGTATACTAGGTATACTCGAGTACGGGGTGAATACATATATACATACTTTTTTAAAGTACCTGTCTGTACTCACCTGTACGCGTACATTTGAAAGGTACTCGTGTACATAATATTTATTTCAGAACTTTCAAAATGCAATTTTTTGTTGCTAAAAATAAAGAAACTTTGAAGAAATCGTGTCATTTTTCCATAGAAATACTAAATAATCATTACAAAATGACATGTTATGTCTCCCAGTATGAAAATGCTTTCATATGTTAAAAGTAGTTGCTTTTACATTTTCCAAGAAAAATACCCACTTTTACATATTCTATGAAGAAGTACTCACATTTAAATTTTCCAGGGTAAAAGGTAAATATTTACGTGATTATACATTTTCCTGGAAAAAAATATGTAACTCACATGTATTTTACACATGTATATCGGTAAAATAGTATTTTACATTTTCTGTACTCAGGGGTAAGTAAATATTTCCTCGAAATACCCGCCCTCCTTGGTTCGCGCTGGGGAAAAAATAAACCCCCTCGAAATACCCCTAGTCTTCAATGAGGTACATCATGTATGCAATGTATTATACATGATGTATTTATTGGAGCCGAATCGCAGCTATACATAAAGTAGTCTGTATGACTATATCTACGTTAACATGTTATAATATGTCCTCTTTTGTGAAATTTACTACCAGTTTTGGGTATGTACATCTAGGGTGTCAAAAAATTTTTTTTACGGAAAACGGAAACGGAAAATTTTTTTCAGCAGCCGGAAAACGGAATGGAAAACGGAAAAAAATTTCACTTGGCGGAAAACGGAAACGGAAACGGAAAAAAAATTTCAGCGGCCGGAAAACGGAAAAAGTGGCCGGAAAAACGGAAACGGAAAAATCAAATTTGCACGGAAATGGAAAAACTTGCTGAAATTTTGCCAGAAAATGGATAAAATTTGCTGCAATTTTGCTGGAAGTGGAAAAAATTTGCAGTAATTTTGCTGGAAACAGAATTTTTTTACATCATTGACAATCTGCATGAATTTTTACCAGTTTGGCTGATCAGAAAACAGACAGTTGAGCCAGAAAAAGGTAAAATGAGGCGGAAAAATGCAAAATTGAGGCGGAAAATGGAAAAAAGGCAGAAAAACTGGAAATTGAGGTGGAAAACTGAAAAAGGGCGGAAAAACTGAAAATTTACCCGGAAAACGGAAAATGAGCCGGAAAAACAGAAACGGAAAAAAAAGTTGCCGGAAAATGGAACGGAAAACGGAAAAAAAAATTTCAGCGGCCGGAAAACGGAAAAAATTTGCCTGCGGAAAACGGAAACGGAAAACGGAAAACGGAAATTTGACACCCTATGTACATCCCATTCTTTACTACGAACTTACCGAAAATTTCTGGCGAAATAATGATGCCCCTCGAAATACCCCCCTCAAAATTTCCACCCTGAAAAATTAAAAACCCCCTGAGGTATTTCGAGGAAATACGGTACATCGAAAAAGTTCTGTAATTTGAACAACTGTGATATTTAACACCACACACGCACGCACGCACAATTAAGTTTCGGATTGAATTGAAGGGTTAGTCATTAAAATGTTGCACCCTGTACATTGCCCCAAGCTATCATCGCGATCAACTGCGCGTGCTTTTTATGTATTCCGTTGGATTCCACTCTGGGTAATTTTAGAGGGTAATGGTGAATTGGTAGAAATTATCCGCCGGCACACGCGCGTTTGGCCCGGTGATAAACTGGGAGCAGATAAACGGCGCAGAGCCGAGCAGATGAAGCTATGCATAGCTGCCGCCACGCGCCATCGGTGAAAAATAGGCCCATTTTCTGCAGCGGCCATCCACAGGCGAACCACCATGAACATTTGCTGAAATTGCTTTCACACATAACTTTACTTATTTATACCGTATTTCCTCGAATTACTCCCCGGGGGTTTATTTTTTCAGGGAATTTTGTGGAAATTTTGAGTGGCGGTTTATTATTCCGCCAGAAATTTTTTTAACTCACAGTATCAATTTGTTGTGTGTAACATACGCGGACGTAAAGCTGAAACAATAACTGCCATATGTAAGAGTTTATAGACTACTGTGGGTATTGTTTTAACGTGTGTTCTGCATTGCCTGGATAACAAACCGCATCTTTTTTCATTTACATTCTGCTTACACTCAATTTGGGGGGGGGGATATTTCGAGGGGAGTCTATTAATTCATAGTGGTCAATTTGAGGGGGTATTTCGTGGGAGTATTTCGAGGAAACACGGTATTCACCGCCCTGATAGTGAGTGTTAAGGAACTACGCCATGTAAAATCGATGTTGTCCTGTTACATTTATTTATGTAAACAAAAATGATGATGCAAACTGCCGACATGATGAGCGGTTTCCAAAAATAGACTGCATGCAAATCCATGTGTGCTCAGAATCTACCTAATTTTGCATTTTTGTAGGTCACATGCTAATGACATTACCGTCTTTCCTTGAACGAGTCCCTCTGAACAAATCCAATCGTATAAGCCCCCGTGAACAAGTCCGAAAATAGGCTGAAAAAGCGGACTGAACAAGTTCACTTGAAAAACGTTTTTTTCACACAGTCAAGTGCCCAAGCGACAACTCCCAAGCGAAATACCACTGCTTGGAACAACTTGGATTTTTAATGTGTAATACAAAAAATGTTTACAGGGAAATTGGCATTTTGCTGGAGCTAATCACTTCGCAGGCCACTGCAATGAGTGTGTTCCGTTTTTCATCCCTTACGGTTTACATGCTCACGTTTTTCATCTAAAATGCTCCCTTTTACTTGCTGAAACGTACGGTTTTCAAGCCCCAGACATGTTTTTACATGTCAAATTTATGTGTCACTTTTCATGCCAGAGTATACCACATTACGTGCCAAAGTATTACGGTTTACAAGCCACAAGCACGCCACTAAATACCGTATTTCGTCTAATAGAACGGCGCCCTTCTATTTTTTCAACCGTATTTCCTTCTATCTTTACCCACCCTTCTATTGAAGATAGCCCTACTATTTTTTTCGTCATCTTTTCAGACATTTTTTTCAAATGTCAGCCAACATTGTACAGGGCATACTGACCAGTCTTTATTAAGCAACATTCGAAACAATTCATAGAATATTTGAAAAGAACAATAACAACGATATCAAAATTTTTACTACCTACCTACCATACTAAATGACGGAACTGTCAGACATCAGCGCTTCCAGCAGTTTTACTATGTACCTTTATTGGAGATGCCTTTCTATTAGAAGAAATACAGTATGCCATATTTCATGTAAAAGAGTAAATTGGAGCAAAACACACAACTTTGGCTTGAAAAGTGGCATACTTAAAGCAAGTAAAGTGTAATACTTTGGATGAAAACTGGCACAGTAGAGTAGCAAGTAAAGTGTCACACTTAGCTAGTAAAGTGACACAGAATGGCATGAAAACCGTGAGCATGTAAACCGTACGGGATGAAAAATGGAAATCGCTCACTGCAATGGCCGCAGAGTATTTTCTTAGCCAAACAGCCATACCTATGCACCAATGTCATTTACCATTCGTAAATATCGTTGCCATCGCAGGCTCGAATGCTCATCATTATTCAAATGGAAAAGAAAACAGTCTGACGACTGTTTGTTAAGCTCATATTCTCACATAAATACGTACTTATGTAAATATGTACATATATTCGAAACAGCTTGTTATTAGCCAAGCGCAACTGCACTTAAGTTGGAGATCTCATTTCAGACGGGGTCGAATGGCTGCAACGAACACCGGTATGGCCAGACTTAGGAAAGTAGCACCCAAAATGTTGTGGTGACGCCATCCCACCTACAGAAAATTTTGTCACAACCGTGCTCTGCAACGTGACGGCTGGTCATCTCTAAACTTCCGGCGTGGTCAACATATTTACCTTTATTTCATATGCACTGTGATGCATTCATATTTACCAGGTTTAAAAATGGTGAAACCCAGCAAAAAGTAGATGCTGCACCCATAAATTACCTTATTTGGTCAAACTGAGGCACATGGAGAGAATCTCCATCCGACTTTATCATTACAGAACAAAAACAACAACTACAACAACACTATCTCAAATCAAAAACCTGTAATAACTTCCCTCCATCCAAACCATAAAGAGGATCTGAAATGTATTGGGGGTACTTTTCGGGCTGTTCAATGGTGATCAGGTTTGCGCTAGCTCATAGCGTTCCAAAGTTATTCACCGTTGAATTTTGCCACTTCGGCATTTTGGTGTGTCTAACCATCATATTACGGGTGAATATAAATATTTAGGGTACTTAGGTACAGTGAAGGCTAGCGCTTGCTAATCCATCCGATTATGATGCCAACAATTAATTTATATGCAATCAATGATGGGAAGTTCTCCAGAAAAACCATTTTCTGTGTTTTGAGTTTTTCAGGAAAAATTCAATTTCAATTTCAAAAGGAAAATTTGTGGATATCGGACAGCCTCTCACCGATGGACATGCAATAGATCTGCGGCGTTGACACGCCAATCCACTTCAATCGATTGGTCGCAAACCTGATATAACAAGATATTTAATGTCCCATCATTTGAAGTTTGCATTTGAACAATGTTCTTATTTCGTTTTTTTTTGGTAAAAACTTGAGTAAAAAAATTCACTTTACAGCATTTCAATGTGAAAACAGCAGTTTTCTTATTGATTATTGGTTTTGCACATGTTTTGACCCTACATAATGTCTGCATATTTATTGAAGTGTAAAAAATTCCACAAAAATGTTCACAATGCGCACATCAACCCACAACATAAGCATCAATAAAATGTCCAACAAATGACAATTTATGCAGCCCTCCAATATTCTACAATGGATGTGCACAGTGTGGGAGACTATGGAACTGATTGAACTGCAACTATACTTGAACATGTATAACCATTGAAGCATTCATGGTATCTGAATGGGCCAATGCCTCTTGGCATCTAAACCGCTTGGCATCTGGACCCGAATAGCATTAATTTCTCCCCACTTGGCATCTTGGCACCCGCACAGCATCTATCCAGTGCCAGATGCCAAGCAGGCTTCATGCCGACTCATGCAACCCCCCCCCCAGCTAGACACTACACAGCACAAAGACAATAGATTTAGAGCCACTGTTTTATATGTATATTTAATGCTACTTACATGTGTCTTACTACTGTTTTTTTGTATTTATAAAAAATCAATACACATTTGCAGAATTGTTGTCTCGACAGAACACAGTGCACACAGAATGAAACTGATTTCAATTTTACCTATTCATTTGTTTGACATGTGTGATGCATGTGTGCAGCGATCTGTGTGGAGAGGGGGGGCTTATGCATCAAACATTGGGCTCATGAGCAAAGCACAAAGGGCCCTCTCTTCTTTGCCCTTTATGTTTGCCACCTGAGGCAATGGTGCTTGCAACGCCCCCCCCCCCCCCTACCTGCTTGGCATATGGCCCTACCCATTTGCTTGGCATCTACGCCACCGTCTGCTTGGCATCTGGCACTGGATAGATGGCACCAGGAGATGTGGATGTTGTCTTTTAGTATTTTCTTATTTGGATACTTATTCCGTCATAAAATTAGGATACCTTATGTACATCCCTATGTAAATTTGGATACCTTTTTTGGGCAAATTATTATGTGCCTTCAATTTAATAACTGCCGTGTGAGCAAAACCGTGTGGTCCCAGCCTCATCAGCTTGGAGACCCCCGGCTCACCAAAAAACTTACCACTTAACAATGCTCAGTCACTTTGATGAAAAAAACTATGAAGAACTTTCCTGTATTTTCTGTGTTCTCCAAAAAATCTCATTAGAGTTTTGAGCTTTTCAAAATTTGTGAGTTTTCGTGTTTCTGTGTAAAACAAAAACACAGAAACTCAATGAGTGTCTGTGTTCAATTTCGGTGTTATTTTTCCATCGCTGTATACAATGCACACGGAAGTTCAGCGCGTCCACAGGTCTGACATAGACAATGTCTTTCGCATGTCCGCAGTTCGTTAATATTGCCAACCAGAGTGAATTCACATTACATAGTAGGTCAGCCAAGCAAAATTCTCTAGAGTTGCGCTAAGCAGCATATAGTGACACTGGCCCAAAGTTTACCAAAACTGAGTAAATTTCACTTCAATGCCTACCACATGTTGACAGGAAAAAACGCGAGTATGTAGGTAGCCAATAAAACAGTAATAAGGTTTGAATTCTGACATTCCATCGAAAAAAGCAGCTGTCCCCGTGAGTACACGGTCTCATTTTAGTTTTGTCAATTAGACTCTATCTAAGATCTTCGGTTGCTTCCTGGGTTAGCGCGGTAGGTATTATAGTACGTTTCAACACTGAATTACATATGAAAATGATTTTCAATATTTAGACCATCGTTTCCATTCTGTATTTTGAGCGAATCGCTTAAATTACATGCTAAATAAATATTTTTAAGCAGGTATTTTCATAATTTCATGAGTTTTCAATCGATTCTCTTATATTTGAACTTGCGCACCAATTTCATAGAAACTGCTATTTACAACTAGGTATAAAAAATACGAGCAGCAGTTAAAGTTAATATTCCAGTTTTTAAAATCAATAGATTTCGCAATTTACCCTTGTTATTTACTAGAAATTTTTCAGCCTGCATCGATCATTAGTGTCCTGAAAAGATGGAAGCCAGGGTACCCAGATATCCCAGAAGGGTAGAAATCCCTGCAAAATATCAAAAATCGGGAAGCGCGTTTCACGATATTTTGGACTTCGTGATGATAGGTGAAGTGCGTGGAAGACACTTCACCAAAAATTAGGTGATGTGTGGTGAAGGGTGGAAGTGTCTTCTCAGAGGCCGCTTCACACACATCCAGCCCGCTTCCACACACTTCACGAACCTATTTTTTGCTGTGTGTGGGCATTTCAATGTACACTAGTATGCAAATGCGATGGTTCAAATCAACAGTCATTTTGTGGAAACTGGTGTCCGAGTCCATTTCTACCAGATTTCATCGCTTTACTTATACTCGACGGACAGCACACCTAGTATGAAAACCTACCATAATTTTATGAATAAAATTTTGTGATAAGATTAGCAATTAATTATTTCATAGTAAAGACGAAATATTATGATGAAAAAATGTAAAGTTTTGGCTCATTATTCAGATGGGTTATCGTAGGTTTTCATACTAGGTAAGTGTGATGTCCGCCGCGTATACTTTATTTTATTTTTATGCGAATTTTAATTCTTCGATTCCATTTTCCGGGGTCTTTTACAAAACATTTTACATTTTACATAGTATTTCACATTAATTTTGAGATTTACAGGGGATTTGACATTTTACAGTGTGTTTTTCTTGACCTTTGACATTGACATTTACAGGGATATTTACAGGGTCTTGGGGTGGCACCAGTTCAGTCGAATGCTATCATCATTTGTAGGATTCATGTAAGAGGCGTCGTTTGCACCACTGCACTGCACCTAGCGCACGCAACGTTTTTTTCCAGAAGTGGTGCATTCCAGAAGTCGCGTCACTTTGACTAATGTTGAGCAAAAACACACAAAAGTTAGAAGCGTTTTGCTGAGTTCCTTTAACAGATTCTGTTTATGGTGACTAGCGATCATAAATAAGTCAAGTCTATGCGAGAGTTAAACAATATAATATACCTATATACCGTATTTCCTCAAAATACCCCCCCTGGTGGTGGTTTTCATTGGTTTTGAGGCATTTTTAGTGTAAAAGCTTCCATTTGTTTGTGCTATTGTGCTATAATACGCTGTGATATGTTAGTGTAGTATATAATATCCTGTCAATATTCTCATATACTTGTACAGTGCGAAAATCACTGCCAATGTATTAGCCTTTTATTGTAACCTAATTTAAACACTATTCCATGCCCAACTTCACTTGAAGTCATGAACGTTTGACAAAAGCCGATATACGCAATAAGTCATTGTAAAATGGTCATTTTTGACAGAAATCATCCATTATAATGCTATCCCATGGCTCCACAGCCGTTATGTGGCTATATTTACATAACATCACAAAGTATTTACTGTCACCTGTATATGTTGATTCATAACCATATCTGGGAGCTTTTTGAAAATACCCACTTTAAAAAAACGGTTTTTTAAAACCCAGGTCGTTGAAAAAAAAACGGTTTTTTCCCCATCCCTAATAGGTACCTATATTGAACTGAATCGAACCATCTCCGATGCATGCATGAATATTTTGAGCAACAGCTAACTTGCCTGCAAGTATGAGAAATCTCAAGTGAATAACAAATCTAGGTAATTTTTCTAGGGTGGGGGGCTCGACCCCCCTCTCCACCCCCGGACACGTTCTCGCAGTACATTACCTATTAAGACTATAAGCTGGGTAAAGCGGCAAAGTGTTCGCCAGCCGCCTACCAGAACAGGCGGCGGCTCCCGTTCGCAACACTCGCGCACAAAGCTGCAACGGGGATCCAGGTGGCTGGCCGCACTGCCGCCGTGCCAGTTGGTTTAACTTTCAGCCGAACGCCAACTACCGCGCGAAGCGCAGTTCCGACAGTTTTCGTGTCCCGATCGACACCATCCCGATTGCGAATAGCGGCCGGAAATACGTAATACATTTAGCCTGTGCGCATTTAAGTGCCGCGATGCAATTGAATGGCAGCAATTGTTTCTTGGCTGTCGGCGAGTGAAGCTTTGCCAAAAATGCAGCGCTGAAAATATTTGAAAGCAAACATTTTCTACTAAATACAAAGCCGCTTATTATGTGTGCACGCTTACATAATTATGGAAATAAATATTTCAGCTATTTAGGAAACTAGAGAATGAGTGAAAACGCAGCCATCCCTTGTGTTGAAATTGTACAGCGCTACAACTTGCTTGGAATGTTCACGTGGTGTCACATTTCGGCGCACGTGAATCTCCATTAAGGCAAAGCTCTCCAGCTTCCTACTCCAAATCCATTTTAATAAAATATTATCGTGACATTCGTGAATTTGCTATAATATTTATGTATGAGTATTTAGACGGAATTTTATGAGATGCTATAGTATTACCGTATTTCTTCTAATAGAAGAGCGCCGTTCCATTTTTTTTCGTCAACTTTTTTAGCTGCCGTTCTATTGGAGGTTGCCGTTTCATTTTTCGTCGGTGAAACAAGGGCCAAAACCTGCCGTTCTATTCGAGGTATGCCGTTCTATTACAAGTAATACAGTAATAAGATATTAATGTAAATATAATGCAATACAACTTTGGTTAAAACAATAACTTTTAATATTCAATATTTTTTGCATGACTTTATGCCTTATAGTGTTTTAGCATTG
The DNA here is from genome assembly GCA_964036195.1 of Sphaerolaimus hirsutus. NCBI lineage: Eukaryota > Metazoa > Nematoda > Chromadorea > Monhysterida > Sphaerolaimidae > Sphaerolaimus > Sphaerolaimus hirsutus. Next base: position 15,908,440 of record OZ038457.1, read on the forward strand.
CTTCAATACTTGTCATTCCAATATGCAATTGTGTCTGGTAAGAAAAATGGCAACTATACTAATAAAAATATTTGTAGTTGGATTGGGTCTTTGAGTTTGAAACAATTGCATTGATTGCAATGAGCTGACTCCGCCCAGTTCTCATCTGAATAATTTTTGAACAAAGTTGAATGGGAAAAATGATGCCCAAAGGTTCGAGGTCATCATGTGTTTTGTAACTACAACGCCAGTGTTAAGTGCTTTTAGGTATGCATGCATACGTAGGTAGATCGGGTCTGTGCCATCCCACATCTAAACCCATCCCACATCCCCGCCCATAAACTGGATGCCTGTCATATTTGATGCTTATTCCTTGCATTTCTGGTGGATATGGATGCAAAAAAATGTTGATGATGAAAAAGTGCTACACTACCGTATTTCTCCGTGTGAACCGCCCCCCGTGCACAACGCCCGGGGCGTTACACAGTTTTATAGCGCCCCCTGGGCGCTATGTTTAGTTTCAGAAACCTTTCCAAATTTTTTAAAAATGATGCTAAAATGACTGCTAGATTTGAACAGTTTGAATGTGTGCCTGGCGGCACTCATTGTAATTCCGCGGTGTGCACGGTTTTTCATTGAATTAGATGCACGCGGGGAACGAAATATTTGTAGTAAATACCTATATTTAATGTTTCCATGTATAACGCCCCCCAAAATAACGCCCGGGCGTTATACAAGTTGATAAAAAAGGTTGCTGAAAAGTGCCTCAGTTTTGTATAACACCCGGGCGGTTTACACGGAGTAATACGGTAAGAGCCACCTTCAATGACTCGGTGATTTCGCAGGTCAAAGTTGTACTCAATAACACTGACTGCACTCAATAGTTGTCAACTGTCATGTTTTAACACATGTGGTGTCAAATTGCCTTCAAACACTCTAACATGTTGTATTAAATTGATTACCTGTGCCATCATGACTTTTCTGAAATTCCCTAAATTAAATACAGTCAATTAGAGAGACAAAGTAGATTTAGATGTGGGATGGGTTTAGATGTGGAATAAGCCTACGTCGGTAGATCATGTAGTGGTGGATTATCATGTATTTATATCAGGCTTCAACTTGCAAACTGGAGTTGCGCATAATTGCCAGCACTTCGCAACCGATTTTGAATGAAGGTTGCAGGAACATGCACCCAAAAGAGCAATATTGTCTGAGAGGGGAAGTGCTCCCAACCCTAAGTAATCAGCCACATTCATCCAAATCTTACTTTATCGTATTCAAATATTATGTTTTTGTACGGCGTGAGATTTGGATACGAAAAATCAAGATTTGGATACACATGACACTTTACAGGGTATTTTGCGTGACATTTGACACTTTACATGGTCTTTAACATGACACATGACATTTTACAGGGTTTTTTACATGACACATGACATTTTACACGGTCTTTGACACTACACAGAGTTCATCTGTTTGAAGACCCCTAGGCATACCTAAACACTTTAAACTGGATTGGAGACTAATCTTTCTCAGCCATTTAATAACACTTTGTGATGACATTTTTATATCAAAATGGCAACAGTAATGAAATTGTTCTAGGAAACATGAATCTATTTTTAATTTGTGAATTGATGCCTTAATTATAGTGACATGAATGCCTTAATTATACAGTTATGCAAAAAAAAACAACCTGTTTTGACCAGTTCTTCAAGGACCATCAAAAAGCAATGAACGATCAACAGATGCAACTTTTTCAAGAACCATGTTTACAGAATAATTAAGGACATAAATAAATAGCCTCTAAACCCAGAAAATGGTTTATTTGTTATTATGGTTTAAAATAGTTATTTTGTCCAAATTGCAATATTGGCACTCAATATCAAAAACTGTCAATATTAAATATTTATATTTCCGTTGAGAGCTACATTTTGCAACACCAAGCGCACTAACAAAATAGGGCTACAGATCCCGCGTAGCTACTTTGGAAAATTAGATTATATGAGCTAAGATCTGGACACAAATGCATAATTGAATATAAACTTTACTAAAGTGCGCACAGCAAAAAGCTCAGAAAGTGTCCACAATCCCAAACCGCCCTTTCACACATCCAGGGCCAGGTCGACGCCAACCCACAGCACTATTCCCCAGCCAATCACTCAATCAATCAAGCCTAACTTAAATACTCGCTAGGGGGCGGCAGCATGTCGGACGAGAAGGAGTTGGCTGAGCGCTACAAGAGGGCGACGCAGCCGAGCGAGCACATCGGTTTGGAGGGCCTGTCTATGGACGAGATACAGGAGTACCAGGAGGCCTTCAGACAGTTTGATAAGGTACAGTGCGAGGGTAGGGAAGGGGGGTTAGGGGTGGGGTAACCCACCCCAAATTGCCAATCTATCTATATATCCCAGGCTTCCGATTTGCTATCTATCCAGCCTGCAGGAGGATCAAAATCTGGATTACTCTGGCACAATGTACACGCGCATTTTGCGCAATACAAATATTTGTTGTTATTGTAGCAAAAAATACATATTTGAGAATTATTGGCACTTGACATGGGAGGTATGGGCAGCAAACCAGAGAAAGCTTGGAAATGAAATCTGAAAATATAGGTGCATTTTCGCAGATTTTTAATTTGAGAAAATGGCAACCAAAATTCGAGACAAATTAAAATTCGATAACTATCTTTTGACCTCAATTTCATCGTTGGTGGCAACGAAATTACGACCCTAATTTGGTTCATGCTCGCAGGACGGCAACGGGTCAATATCAACCAAGGAGTTCGGTTTAGCCATGCGCATGCTGGGTCAAAATCCCACGGAGTCAGAATTGTTAGACATGATCAACGAGATTGATGTAGATAGTTCAGGCACGATCGACTTTGCCGAATTTTGCACGATGATGCGAAGAATGCAGAAGGTGAGCTATGGATGGCACTTGATTTTGAACCCCTGGACAACTGCACTGCACGCTCACGCATGCCGCTGCCGCAGGATGTCCGACAAGCCGCTGCCAATGGCGCAGCGCATGTCCACATTCTGCGAGTGCAGCAATTGGCGTTCCAAAAATATTTGTCTTTTAGAAAATATAATTCATTATAAGCTAAGAAAATCTGTCAAAAATTAAAATAAAATCTTTATGAAAAACCCTAAAGATAGAGGATCTATAAATAAATATCAATAATTTTTTTTACATTTTCTTCTCGAAAAATAAATATTTTTAAATCGCTACAGTAAAACCTGCAGAAAATATAAATAGACATGTTTTTATACATTCTTATTATAAAAATTATGAAAAATATCTCCCAAGATTTTTGGAACGCTAGTAGCGATCAAGCACAGCGGCCTGCACATACGCACAAAAGCGGCGAAGTCGAGCGCGAGCAGGGCACCCCTAATGCATTGGTGTCAATTCACTGCGCGCACACAATTGCCCAATGAGCGCAGTTGTCCAGGGCGTTTAATGGCCACAGGTGCTGAGTCCCTTTTGGTACCATACAAGCAACATACAGAACGCCAACCCCACCACCAACCCGAGCTCACCTCACAGGAAACAGACAGCGAGATGATCCGCGAAGCCTTCCGCGTGTTTGACCGCGACGGCAATGGCGTCATAACTGCAGATGAGTTCCGCTACTTCATGACCAACATGGGCGAGCAGTTCACTGAGGCTGAGGTAGGATGCGTGCGTGTAGCCTGTAAAATCGGGGGTCTGCAATAAGGGTGGTTATCGCCCAGACAGCCAGCTATCTTTCCCGGAGGCCACTCAGCTATCTAACCCGAGACAAAAATTTTGCCCCCAAGACATAGAAAAACGAACCCCCATGAACACTTTTCAGCTACTAATTCATCTGGGGAAACTAATGTATTTCTTATTATAGAAGGGCGGTCTCCAATAGAAGGGCGGGTAAAGTTGAAGATAGAATAGAAGACCTTGTAAACCCCTGTTTACCACGGTAGGCACCATTGAAACATTTTCAGAAAACAATTCATAACTTCGCTATACAGCATTGTATTTGGCCAAGTGGGGTATCCCCTTGTAGGGCTTGAATTGCCCTACAAGGGGATACCCCACTTGGCCAAATACAATGCTGTATAGCGAAGTTATGAATCGTTTTCTGAAAATGTTAAAATGGTGCCTACCGTGGTAAACAGAGGTTTATTACAAAAACGGTATTTGCCATCTCGCGATTAGGGATGGCCAAAAAATGTCTTTTTTAACGACCGTCTTTTTAAAAAAAATACATTTTTTTATTATAAAAAAAGACATTTTTTTAAAAAGACAGAGTTTTTTTAAAGCTCCCAATAATTGTTATGAGACAACATATACAGGTATATCAGACAAGTACCAGTACTTTGTGATCTTAAATGTAGCCATAGAATGGCTGTGGAGCAATGGGATAGCATCATAAGTGGTGATTTCTGTCAAAAAAATCAATTTTTATGTCGAGTCATTATGCATATCGCCTTTTGTCGAATGTTTGCGACTCAAGTGAAGTTTGGCATGGAATAGTGCTTAAATAAGGTTGTAAGAGAAGGCTAATACAGTGCGAGTGATGTTTAACACTGTAGAAGTATGTGGGAGCCCATTGTCTGGATATTATATACTAGACAAACATATCACAGCTTATTATCATGCAATAGCATGAACAAATGGAAGATTTTTCACTAAAAATGCTTCAAAGACCAATGAAAACAACCACCAATGGTAATGTGCATGTGAAATTGAGCGCTTGTGTGCAAAAATTGCAAAATACATAGTGCATAAGTACTAAAAATTTTGGCTGATGTTTTTTTTAAAAGACGGTTTTGATGTCTGTCTTTCTTTTAAAAGACTTTTTTTTTAAAGGCGGTTAAAACAAGACATTGGCCATCCCTACTCGCGATAGTGAAAAACCTGCCCAACCTGGCCGTAAAATCGGGGGGGGGGGGGGGGTAATGGACAGACAGCCAAAAAGTGGTGGCTGATGGACATGGCTGTTGCGTTGAATTAAGTGAAATTGCATCATTTACCTTTGTAGGTTGATGAAATTATCAACGAGGTAGACGTGGATGGCGATGGTGAGATTGACTACGAGGAGTTCGTAAAAATGATGTCACGTTGATGCAATTGCAGCGAGGTTGGGTCCGCCATTTTTGTGATCATTGCTGCACTGCTTTCACGTGTCGTGCCACAACACTGCATAGTGTAGTGTTGATTTAATCATGATTCTCTCCACAATAGTGTGTGAGTTCCTTAATTCCATTTGCAAAATCACACCGCGCGAAAGCTGTTAGCATAACGAAAAATCAAGCCGTGTGCGCATCGCACAATGGTGCTACACACGCTAGTCGACATCGATTCCAATGTCAACTCAGAGTCAACTATATTTTAGTTGACTCTGCCACTTGCTCAAAATTGTCAACTACCCAAATGATTCAGTTGACGCAAAAAAATTGCGCAAGTTTTCAACTAGTGCCTGGTGTCAACTAAAGAAACAACAGTTGACTCCGAGTTGACACAATCGATATCCAAAAGTAATGTCAACTACCGTGTGGAGCGCCAATGCAACGCGAGGTATTGACTTTGCAAATGCGGCTTCGCACACGACTGTACGGACATGCGTGAACCGTCCTTTACACCCATGCCACAAGTGCGCCCTATAAGCATTGTTTAAGCGAACGAAGACTGTGTACGCCATCCGCTTGCCACCGGTGAACATGTGCCTCGCTTGAACTGATGGTAGGGTGGTTAAAGATGCGGTAAAAGCTATTGTAATTTTGAAAGTTGCAGTACACATTGACGCTGCTCACACTAGTACACCACCGAAACGTGTGAAACACAAATCTGATGTCAACACATCGAAGTTGACCAGAATGAGGAATCAGTCAGCTACCGTTCAGACCAATCAAAAACCATTCATTCCGGTGAACTCAAATGCGTTCAAAACGGGTGAAAGGGCTGCCCCAAGCCTCGTGAATGAAAATACTAGTGTGCGTGGCGACATCAAGGTAAATTCCAGTACACCACAGAAAAAGGGCGCCAAAATTTTATTAGCAAAACCGCGTCGAGGCCACCTGCACGAAAATGTGGCATGCAACTAATTCTTATCAAACGAGGCGCATGTGACCCGGGCAAGGTACACTCAGGAACTGCGGGTATCCAACGTTTTTGTCGTCCCTATTTGTTGCACACGTTTTCATCTGTCGTTTCCAACTCAAATTAACGCCATTTTGTACAGTGATATTCGCTTGAAAGCAGGTGTCTACATGTCCTTGGAAATTCAAGTGGCTTAAAGCCTTAAATTTAATTAACCCGACATTTTTTAGGGCACCACATTGAATAGGGCAGTAAAAAATCATGAAATAACGCATCGGGTCAAAAAAGCCATCTGTCGGGCTAATTACATTCCGTCGCAGCAGCATTTGACCCGCGCTTTGCGCAGTTTCTGCGCGCTCGTTTCTGTACAGCACACACGCTCAAAAATATTCACACAAATTGTCTTTGTACGGTGGTGAAATCATACAGTATGCATGTTGAGTGTATGTATTTATTGTTTACGAGAGACCACGTGCTATTTTGTTTATTTATTGACTTATGAATGAAGTACACCGAGAAACACTATCCATGACAAAAACACGATACAAACATATCGAATTATTTGCAATCACGGTCATGAAAACCTACTGAGAAATAATGATGCAAGCATCTTACTATTACTTAAATTTTGAAAAGGGTTATCCAGATAAACACCCAGAAACCAAACAGTTTATGACTACAAAATTCAATATTGTTTGACTTATAATGGGTAAAATACAAAGTGAACTAGCAGTGAACAGCCAAAATTCAATGTGTAAAAGACAGGAGGGTTACCCAGCAAGCTCTACAAACCAGGGCAAGAAAAACTACCCTACCTGTGGAACCCCACAGCTACACATAATTTGTTCTTACAACAAATTCTACTGAACAATTTCGACACCCACCAATTTCCTTTCAAACAGCATTAAAAGCCAGTTATACATTTTGTACACAAGTTATTCACACAGATGGTATTTACATTAATGTAAATCAATGTGCTATCGCAGTATAAGCCTGGTGAGCAACCACTACAATTATGATACATCGTACGGAAAAATAAGCACATAATAGGTGGTTTGGAGTACAACTACATTTTGAGTAAATACATACAAAACTACGCTCGTAACATTAACAAACTACTGAAGCACAATGACAAAAAATCGATCTTAAAGTTGCTCGCCCGGGAAAACTACAGTAGCACTTTAATCAATATGCAATGAAAATGGTTTCGGACCGCCAAAAGAGAAAGCCTTATTCGGATGCGGAACCGTAGACGTTTTCCTCGGAATAAGCCATATACAGAAACAGGTCCTCTTCGTGGTGTTCCTGCGTGAAAGCATACAATTTGGTGATGAGTCACACATTTTGGCATTTTCTCAACGGACTGAAAAATTAACTTGAGTTACACAGTGCTTATAACGCGTCAACAGAATAAATCCCGTTAATAGTTCATAAGTTGGCAAGTCGGAAATTCTCTGCAGAAATAGAGCGAAAGAACCTTTGAACTGTGTCAGAAAAGGAAAACAGGTGCCAGTTCCGCAAGTGGCGAAGTAAAATGACAAAAGCGAAGTGAAATGGCAAGTAAATTGGCAAAAGCTACGTAAAATTTTTCAATTTCTCTTCGCTTTTGCCATTTTACTTCTCAATTAACTTCGCGTTTGCATTTTGTTGTCATATCTTCACTTGTGGAACTGGCCCACTTGCGAATCCTTTCTTTGCATGTATCTTTTCCCAAAACGCCTAATCAAAACACAGCGAAAGAGGGCACACGAATCACACAAACCATATCAAATTTACAACCGTAAACCCGTAATCAAACCTCATACAATTGGCCCATGGTGGTCATAGTCTGCGGAATGACATTGTTCACGAAAAAGAACAGGGCGTCCTCCGGTCTCAGATGGATGCGCTTTCTGATGAGAAAGTAAAATTGGCCCACGGTCAAATCTGACGGCACCAAATACTTCTTTTTGTCCAGATCGCGAAGTTTGCTACGGGGCGCTTTTTCCACGATAACCTGCGATGGACCCACACCCGCTAGTTGACGTCGCAAATTTGTGTCAACTGAATCCGTGTCAATGTCAACTAAATAACAATTATTTAAAGCATGATACTTAACAGAAACGATGAAAATCAATGATGAAATGAATGATGTAAAATTAACTATGGTCTATCAGATCGGAAAGTTGAAATGACATAATTCACTAAAATTTACCTAGTTAACTATAGTACTGAATAAAATACACCGTGTAAAGTGATGGAAAATGCGGAATTGATGACAGTGACTCACCGGAATGCGATCGGGATACTTTTTGCGGATTTTCTCGCCCTCGGCGCGGCGTTTCTCGAAATTGTGCTCCTCTTTGTACACCCAACGCATTTTGTCAACGAACAATCGATCGAATCAAAGGAATTATTCCACCGGAAGTAGCGAGTAAAAGCAACAATCGATGTCACGAGGCAAGCTTCCTTTTACGAACGTACGGCTACACTCGTACTTTTGGTGCCGCGACAAACAACGTTTGTTTACGTGCGCTGATTGGTTTTTCATGACGTCATAATTTGTGTTCATTTTCTCAGTCAGAGTCAGAACATTATCAGCTGCTACGTAAGCAATTTTGCAAAGGATGGGCTAATACAATGATTCAGTGAATTTTTTATCGGAGATTTTTTACGAGTACAGGGAAGACCGCAGTTTCGGATTTTTAGGGGTCAAAGCAGTCAATGTGAAAATCGGTCTAATGGTTTCTACGTGACCAAAGCGAAGCGCGTGGCACTGGGAAGTTTAATGGTCGCCCTGAAAACGTCCTGCTTTTTATTCCAAACGCAACAGCTCGATCGAAAAAAACACATTCGAATATGCCCTACGGCCGATTTCATTGTTTCATCGCTGCGTATCCACTTCTCCCTTCTATTTTTATTTCGAAAAATCGAATTTGGCTCTGTGCCAAAATATAATTTCGAATGTTTCTTTTCACTAGCAAAACTTGTCTTAAGGTAAATACAAGAGCTGTGTGCTTGACTATGTGCAGACCGACTAGAGACAGAAAAAGAGCTTCTTTAAACTATAGCACGACAGAACGAAAATATTGAGATATCTCGAACGATAGCAAGCACAAAACTAGCATCACAGTGCTCCAATCCTCTCTTATATTATGTTCTTGATATTTCATTTGATCTTCGGTTAATCCGACGGGGGTAGGCTTTGATAAATGCCGCTACTCGCCCCTCAAATGCAAAGGTCAATAAGGCGGGGCAGTGACTTATGTGCGTCCCGTGTATCTAAGTGGGCGTGTGCGTTTGGGTCCGTATGTGGGACGGAAACTGATTCGCACCAATTAAGTAGTTTTTATCGGGGTATAATTACTTTTGTATTAGTAACACCGAACTGTATCGAACGCTAGCACGACTACTTACTGCGTTGTATCATGTTTGCTTTTGAAAATGCTTGGGCAGAAGTGGGTAAAATAATGTGTGTGTTTTTGTCAATGTCTTCATTTGTATGTAAAAAATCTCAAAACCTGAAAGTGCCTGGTGCCCAGAGGCCAATGCCAACGAAAATGTACACATATATTTGCTTGTACAGTGGCGTACTGTATTTTACTCGGTATGCGCATTGAAGTGCCGGTCAGATCGATACCTCGCTGCTTTGCCCCTGCTAACATCCCATTTCGTGTGCCTTATTTCCATTACTTACTGTGTACTACCAATGTGCATTTGATCAGTCCCGAATTTACTGCGATGGGCTATCTGATTAACTGTTGGTCCAAAATTGTGTGATGCTACAAAGCGTTCCAAAATGGTTGTTTTTCAGAAAATATAATTAAATATAATCTCAGATAATCTCTTAAAAGATAAAATACAATGAAATCTGTCTGAAAAACGCTGAGAAAGTAAGCAGTGAGTTTTTAATGACATGTCAATCAATTTCTAAGTTTTGAAATGCTCCGTCAAAATTACAAGATATGCTCAAATTTTACGACACACCACACTTTGAATTTTCAGTTAGGCGTACAAACGTTTTTTATGTTTTTATCAGAGTTGTTAGAATTACTGGTTTAAAAAAGTATATGTAAATGTAAGTATATTTTTTTACTCACCACAAAGTATAGAAAATGTAAAAAAATTTACTTATACTCACGCGTAAATGTGAGTAAAATACTTTTTCCCAGGAAAATGTAAAAAGTGAGTACTTTTCCCTGGAAAATGTAAAAAGCTACGACTTTTTACATGTGAGAGTGAGTTTTACACTGGAAGGCATAACAGATGTTGTTTTTACTGATTATTTAGTATTTTTTAGAAAAATGATGTGATTTCTTCAAAATTTTCTTATTCTAGCAACAAAAAATACATTTTCTCTGTATGTGTGTACTTTTAAAATGTACCTGTAAAACTGAGTACATTACCTTTTTTAGTTTCTGAATGTATTTACAGCGTACTCCCGTATGCATATTTTTCAAGTAAAAGTAAGTATATTTTAACAACTGTGGCGTTTAGGCAAATAACCAAGAGAACCCTCAAACTTCTTTTGGTTGAAGTGTTTTTTATCCAAAAATTAGGTAGATTTAATTGTGCTGCTGAAAATGTTGACCCGAATGCCTGGCCCTGGACATCCAATTTACACTCCCATTTTCTCGCGATTTTCCCTGTCCCACAAATTTCCGAACACACAATCTCTTTACTTGACGCGTCACCACACCACTACATGCTCAAAAACACCAACTCAGAAGTCGAATGTCGGCGCGAATTTCATCAACGGATGTTCTAGACTAAATTTGATCAATTCTTGTCCATTTTCATTATTTATTGCATCCCATTAGGGCGGGAAAGCTGCGACAAGATGCCTTACAAAGTGCCGGCGTTTCACACGAAAACTATGGAGACGATCCTGGTGCCGGTGGCGCAGCAGGTGGGCGCGTTTCCGGTTTTTATGCCTGTCGGCCTGTCAAAATGCATGGTAAATTGGTAGATTGGGTTGAGTTGTTGCATGATGAATGAGTTTTCACCTGGCTGCCCGTGTTTTGTATTAACTTTTTTGTCACCTCTGATATGTGAAGTCACAAATATATTTCTATTCTGTCTGCCACCCGCTACTAATGATCGATTGCCCCTACATGCCTATGCCCCATGCCCATGCATCCCAATGGAATTTTTGCCAATTTCTACTTTACTAACTTAACTTTAAGTTTATTACAATCAAATGTTCTCTTACTACACGTGTCTACTTTTGTATTTAGATAACTGTTAATTAGTTGTAATTACCAACGATGGGTAAGTTCTCCAAAAAAAACACTTTCTGTGTTTTGAGTTTTTCAAAAATGAATACCTGTGTTTTGAGTTTTTTTCTTGAAAAAAACTTGAGTAACTCTGTTTTTATTTCTGTGTTTTTTGTAAAAACTCGAGTTTTTTGAGTTTTTCTAAAAAACTCGAGTTTTTTCCAAAAAAATTGAGTTTTCCCCCAAAATTTTTCGATTAACAGCATTTCAATCTGGAAACAGTGGTTTTCTTATAAAACATTGGTTTTACACATGTTTTAACCCCACATAACATTTGTGTATTCATTCAAGTGTCAAAAAAAAGTCCATAAAAATGTCCACAATGAGAACATCAACATCACAATTCACAATACCAGCAACAAAATGCCCAGAAACGACAATTTATGCAGTACTCCAAAATTCTTCAATGGATGTGCACTGTATGGAAGACTACGGAATTGATTTGAACTACAACTATCATATTACCTCGAAATACCCCCATGGACATTATTATTTTGTCAGAAAGTTTTGTAAGGATCATAGAAAATAGTAGGCATTTACGTACCCAAAACAGGTTATAAATGCGTACAAACGGGATATATTTGAAGTAAACATCAGTAGTCAGCTACACAACCTAGTACAGTCTATGTGTAGCTGCGATGCAAATTAGCAGTAATAAATACATCATGTACATTGGATACATGATGTACATCATCCCGGAGGGGGGTATTTCGAGGGGGGCGGGGCTTATTATTTCACCAGTCCATTTTGAGGGGAGTTAATTCAAGGGGGGGTTTATTCAAGGTAATAAGCTATACTTAAATGTCGAAACTTAAATTGTCAAATCCACCATGAGATGTGCATGCCATCTTTAATTTCTTTTTTGTACCATTATAAAATATGAATACATTATGTACATATTTACATACTATAAATGCTTATCTTATCTTGTATAGTTTAGCTGAATTAATGTGCATTCAACCACTTCGCTGAAAATAAACACAAAAACTCAAAAAACTTTTCTGTGTTTCCGTGTTTCTGTGTTTCTGTGTTCTCCAAAAAAAAACTCATTTGAGTTTTGAGTTTTTCAAAATTTATGAGTTTCCGTGTTTCTGTGTAAAACAAAAACACAGAAACTCAATGAGTTTCTGTGTTCAATTTCTGTGTTTTTTCCATCGTTGGTAATTACACAATCAGCGTAGGTTTTCATCCACAGTCATTATCATCAAATGACAGTTTCCTTGGGCCAAACACGGCTCAGTTTTTATAAACGTAAATCTGCCAGTATTTGTGATAGTTTGCAATTTATTTTATTTATGGCAACGGTTGCTCGCCGTCGGCAACGGATAGTTTTGGACTTTGGAATAAATTGTCGCGCCGCGCCGAGTGTATGATGTCTTAGTCGGTGATTTTCGTGGCACCGCGTCAAAAACTTCATTTTTATTGCCGCGGATGTAAATACGGCGGCGTTGGATCAAATTTGATAAACATTCCGATTTTGACTTCAGCATTTTTACCAAATTCGATTATCCTCCTGACATTTTTGCATTAACTTTTTTGTCTATTCTGCCGCTTCGTAGAAATAATAAACTTAATCAAATGTGCACTTGTAGCAAATTGTTAGGGTGCCACGAGAATTGATCCATTTTTAAGGTAAAAAATTGCCAGAATTTACCATACCTTTTCCAAACGACTATAACAAACTCTGGAGGTTGGCACGGTTACAGTGTAACAGTGTCGCGCCAGTGCTGTGCATATAATTTTTGCACCCTGATTTTGACTAATTGAATTTGAATCGGTCTCGTAGTACGGAGGGTGAAAATATTAACTGTGGGCACTGGGTTGACAGAAAAGTTAGATGTCTTCATTTCAATGCATCTGTGTTTGCCCTATGTTCCCGCCAATGTTTCTGCATGGCGTCTAAAAGGTTTTGCATGGCTGTTGCTAATTCCTTTAAAGTTTCACATGGGAAAATTGTAGTGTACTGTATTTGTATGGTAGTAATTTTATCATATCGGGCATACCTCCTCATTGCCTTGTTTTCTCTATTGCTGTGTTGTCGTTGTGTTTGTCACCAACCACATTCCATCCAAAATAGTCACACTTTCATTCGTTTCACATACCGTATTTCTTCTAATAGAAGAGCGCCGTTCTATTTTTTTCGTTAACCTTTTTGCCTGCTGTTCTATTGTAGGTACGGTTCTATTGGAGGTGTCATTATATTGGAAACTGCCGTTCTATTGTTTTCTTTCTTAGAAAGTGCCAAAACCTGCCGTTCTATTGGAAGTATGCCGCCGTTCTATTAGAAGAAATACAGTAATGAATTAATTATTACATTTTGAGAGTGATCATCAAGTAGCACAACGCTCCATACCCCACCCCCATTCTAGGAACTCCTTCTTCGCTATCCCTCCCTACTTTCACACTCAATTTGGCACTCTTCCAACTGCGATGCCTATCGACGTCGTGCCCCAGTACCGGGTGCACAGTGCATTCAACAGTCTGTCGCTGCAAAGGCGGCGCCCTTTGAGTTTGGCCGAACAGAGACCGCGGCCGTCGTCGCTGCACCAGGATTTGAACAGGGCGCTGTACAGCGCGAACTCGACTACTTTCAGTGACTATTTCAGTGGCAGTGGTGTCTCGCTGGGTAGTGGCCGCGGCACAGGTAGTGGCTTGCAAGTGCAGCGATTGATGGCGTGTTTTGCAGGGTTTGCGGTCATCTGAACCTATTATATTTCGGGAATGTGTGGAATTTTTGTCAAAGGGTCCATTTTTGCATTCTGAATGGCGCATAAAAATAAGCTAAATATGATATGTGAGTAAAATAAGTAAAAATTCTGATTTTTACGTCCAACTTTTTATCGATGAATAATGCAAGGTGATAAGTTCGAACTGTCCGTTCAAACTTGGATTGCAGTTAATTCCTCGAAGTGGAACAAAATAGCATAAATAATGAAAAACCGTAGACTACACGTGAAAAGTCAGCAAAAAATGGATTTTTTGGCAGGGATGTAAATACAACCAGAGTGAAAATGATTCAAATTTTCAATCTTGTCCAGTACCTGCAAACCCTTCAAACCGTTGTTCAACACCCGGATGCACTTGCAGTCCATCACCAGGTTTCGGCAGCTACGGTCTGGGTATGGGCGATGAATCTTCAGACAATGAAGACATCCCGGCCTACAACAGATTCCCCAGCCACACTAGAAAATCGCGCATTTCATCCGCCTATGGGACCACGGGGTCACAATCCAGGAGCTTTTCCGCATCGAGAGCGGATTCAAAGCGATCGAGTTTCGGTGACTGGATGTGTTTTCATGCTTGGGAAGAAGTGAAGCTGTAGCTATACCAGCGTGTTCATCTGAAAGTTTTTGACAGTTTCAAACTTAGGTGAAAACATAGTTAGGTCGTATTAGTGATGGAATGGCGCCATTAGCGCTTGGCGGTGGCGCTCATTTCTCTGTCGCCATTTGGCGCCTGGCGCCATTTTTCCTGTCGCTTTTCCATCACTACTCTGTATCAAAGACAAAGGTTGCCGTGGTTCAGCATACCCACATCACCATTAGACACCTGACTAAGCAAAATTGCAAAAGGTTTCCATTGCTAAAATACTGCATGCAAACACATCCGGCTCAAATTACGACTCGAATGATAACGGGCCCCTGAAACTGAGCGATGTCGATTACGTGATGCCCGGCAGCAGGGGGTCAAATTCGGGCACGCTGGTCATAATCAAGGGCGGGGCCGACTCCCCGGCGCAGCAGAACACAACATCAACGTACGCATCCATTGGCAAGCGCCAGGCTACTTCACCTACTTTGGGTATTTTTTATTATTTGGTGGTGTTTACTCGCTTAAAAATATTTATGATCTCAGTTTTTCTCCTTTTTGCCCCTTTGTGTGTTAGTGTAGTCGGGATGATAATGTAAACTCGAGTTGTTTATTTTCGAACCTTCACCTGATTAGTGTGTTGACAGTGGATACATAAAAAGTCGCCAGTAGTACATTCATTGTGTCCGGGCACACTAAATAATACAGCACTGAAACTTGGGAACTAAAAAATAAATCTAGTTTTGAACACATTTGAGTTGATTGCCGAGTTGTGTTTGAGTTGAATGATTTTTAATTGCCGTTACCAGTAGTTGACAGACTCCTCATTCTGGTAAACTGGTGTGTTCAAAACAGATTTACGAGTTTCCCAAATTTTGGTGGTGTACTAGTGACATTGTCGTCTTGCCGTGTGCATTGCACCGCCCAATGTGTTTTGCCGCATGTGTTTACCGTGTGCACAGCACTGCCGGAAGCGGAACGCAAACGCATATTGGCCCTGCGCCGGCGGCTGGCCAAAATACGGCTGCATTGGTGCCGCACCAGACGCATGCACAAGAATGTCAGCTTTGGCGTCAGCGATCAACGGTGGACTACCCTCAGGCGGCAGCTTGTCAATGGAGGGTTCGTTATCAATGATCAGGTACGTTGCGTCGCTTTGTGATCTGTTTTGGTTTGTGCGTGATGTGCGGTGTTCAGTGTTCGTTTGCCGTGCTGTGACGTCATGTAGGTGTTTACAGAGCACTTATCACTGTAAAAAGCACCCCCTTTTTCCGTCGTTCTGTGCAATTGGGGATTTGATTAGTAAACACAACATGAAGAAATATGACAGGTGTCGCCAGCATTTTGACAATGCTGAACTTCGCGTAGATAATTCGGTATACCTATTAGACGCTCTTGCTTTATCAGATTGAGACTTGGATGAATTTTAACTGAGAGCGCATATTTTGCGCAGAATCCTACCATAATTTACCCGAATAAAATATTGCGATAAATTTCGTAATGAATTATTCCATAGTAAAAATGAAACATTATGAAGAAACACTGTTTATTTTTTGGTTCATTTTTCAGATTGGTTATGGTAGGTTTCCATGCAAAGTGTGATGTCCGCCGAGTTTAACCGCAACCGCTGTGCAGGTATCGCGTCTGGTGTGCGCGTGTGAGGGTGGGGGCCCGCTGGCCGCTGCGGACCTCAACCAGCCCGTGCAGGCGGTCGCCAGGGCAGTCGAAGACCTCGTCAGGGTGCGTTCAACTCACTGAATCGGGCACGTATAGAAAAACGTTTATCTGAGCGTCTGGTTTTGCTTCAAATTCTTCTTAAGATATTTTATTTGTCATCTCTGCGGACCGCATGCTATGCATTTTTCTTAAGGAAACATGATGACGTCATCTCCATCATGACTTGATCATTAATAAAATAATAAGTGTTCCAAAAAAGAATGAAAAAAATGATTTCAGGTACAAAACATATGTTAGTTGTACCCGACTCCGCCTTTTTCTTTTAAAAAAATATTTTTCTTTTTTACGTGAAAGTGCGTAAATACAGGAATACCCGTTCGTGCATTATCGACTAAGACATAAGTAATTATAAATACATTTTTTTGTACGCGTGTACTGTTAAAATGTACGCGTAAAAGTGAGTACATTACTTTGAAAAAGTATATGTAAATGTATTTACCGCTTACTCGCGTACGCGTATTTTTCGAGTAAATGTACGTACATTTTAACAACTGTGCCGCCCAGTTACACTTGCACACACACGTTTTTTCAAGATACCTAGTAAGGCATTAGTAGCCATTGCACAGGTGGGCTACGAAACGTGTCACTCGAGCGGCGACGCGACGCTGCAGCAAGACATGCCGGCGGCGTTGACGCGCGTCCAGAACAGCGGCCGCCTGCTGCAGGAGGCTGCCAACCAGCTCTCCACGCTTGCAAGCAGCCCAAATAGATTTAGTACTGAGGCGGGTATGAATAGGGCTCAGGCGTCTGATAAGTTGGTCCAGGGTGCCAGAGGTTGGTTGTCTAGTGGGATTGGCTTTTTAAAGGTGTTTTAAAGGCTTTTTCTGATAGTCATATTTTTGCAGGCATATTACAAGGCACCAGCGCGCTGCTCATGTGCTTCGATGAGTCCGAAGTGCGGAAGATTGTCAAAACTTGTAAAAAATTGCTCGACTACATCGCGGTCTCCGAAGTTATCGACAATATGAACGATTTGTCCATATTTGTCAAGGTGTGCGAAACTTTTGTCCTAGTTCACCGAGACCGACCCAATAATCAAAAGTTACTGCCGCCCGCAGGACATGACGCCGTGGCTGCAGCGGGTGTGCAACGACTGCGAGCAGCGAGCGGCCGAGTTGTCGTCGCCGGCGCGTCGCCGAGCTCTAACTGCCGCAATTACTCGACTGCGTGCCCACAGCCCTCTGCTGGTGTGCGCGCTCAAAGTCTTCCTACAGATACATAGCATCGGTTGGTGGATGATTGCGTTTGGATTTGTATTTGATTGTTTGTATCTGATTGCGGTTAGATACCCATCAGTGTGCTGCTAAGATGTTGCTTATTGTTATGGGCACTACTCGAAATGCTTCCAAATGTTCGTGGCTTATTTAGATGCTTGGCATGGGAAAACGTTTTGCTGATATTTCAATATTTATTGATTGGTTAATGAACTTAAAAATATGTTCAGTTCACCAATTAATGCAGTCTATTTAGACCCTGTCCCTGTGGTCAACCTGCTAGTCATGTAGACCCGCCAGTCATATATTTTAGGGGGGAATAGCACGGCACGGGGGATTAAAGTGGGAGTTTACATAATTAGTTGAGTACACACCAAGTAGAGTAGAGCACGGATCGCAATGCGTGTGCACTCACATTGCTTTTGTCGCTATTTTCATGATATTTACCGCTCAAAGAAAAATTGAAAAGCTCATAAAGTTAGTTATTACACATTTTGCTTTTTAAATTTTTCTTTGGGTGGTGTCATCAAAAACAATTGTGCGCACACGCACTGCAGCCCGTGCTGTATTCTACTCATTAACCCGTGCACTAATCCCCCATGCCCTTCTACCTAATGCCCCATGCCCTACTATTCCACCTTAAAATACATGACTGATGGGTCTACATGACTAGAGGGTTAACATGACCAGTAGGTAGGCATACGTCCCTATTACTCTATGAAAGTATTTATGACACTCCACAATATCGTGCAGGCGGTGCGGGCAAAACGGAGGCAGCGGAGAATCGTGATTTTGTGGCCCAGACAATGGCCGAATTAGTTCACGAATGCATACGGATCCTTCGAATGACTGGAACGGACCAGAGCAGCGCCGACCCAGCAGCCGCCGCTCGCAGGGCTCACGTAAGTTCGGAATGTCTGCTGAATTGATAGCCATCGTTTCGGGAGTACAGCTGGGCAGAATGCACATCCATATACCATATTTCCTCGAAATAGCCTCCCCTCGAAACACCACCTCAAAATGAGAACTATGAATTAATAACCCCCCTCGAAATACCCATATCAAAATGGCCACTAGAATTAATACCGCCCGTCTGGAATGATGTTGATCATGTGTGCAATGTACATGCTGTATTTATTGCTGCCAGTTTGAATTGCAGCTACTCGTGTAAATATTTACTAGTTTGTGTAGCGATGTATTTGGACACACTTATTAGCATATTCTTTTCTATAAAATTTCACGAAAATTTCTGACGAAATGATATACCCCCTCGAAATCCCCCCTCGTCTAACCCCCCTCAAAATTTGCACTATCAAAAAACCCTGGGTGGTAATGCCGACTCTGTTTCAGGCGGCGTGTGAGAGTCTGCTGCCTGCAACACTCGAGTGGCTGACCGACCCCTACGCGCCGATCGGCGGCATGGGTGAGCTCTTTTCCCGGTCCGGTGCTTCCGTTCAGATCATTTCATTTTCATGACACAGGGGAGAAATCTACCCATCGTCTCATAACTTACGCTGAACGCGCGGCGGCCGCATCGCTGCCGACTGACGCGGCGGCGATTCGACGTTCCTGCGCCAGAATTCGACTACTAGTGGAGGAGATTTGCGACTTGAGAGCACGCGCCGCCGGGGACGGGATGAGGGTCGGTTTCACGATCCCGTTTACACGACTTTTCTGTGAATTGATCGGTTTCATTTTGCCAGTGAAACATGGCACTAACAAAGTCATTACGAGAACACAAAGTACCGTATTTCATCAAATGCTTACTCCTTGAATTACCCCCCCCCCCTCCCTAGAAATACCCCCAGGTCCGAACGGGGCAGGCCTGATACGCACGTCTGCCCGATACGCACATTTGCCCGTTTTTTTCACTTGACACTTTTTCAAGTGATTTTCCAATATGAGTAAAGTGAAAAAAAGTTGCGCAATGACATTAGTGAACTTTTTTCACTTCACTCATATCTGAAAATCACTTGAAAATGTGTCAAGTGAAAAAAAACCCGTGAAAAATAGCCATTTTTCACTGTTTTTCATCTGACACATTTTCAACTGATTTTCAGATATGGGTGAAGTGAAAAAAGTTCACTAATGTCATTGCGCAGCGTTTTTCACGTCACTCATATCTGAAAATCACTTTAAAAAGTGTCAAGTGAAAAAAACGGGCAAATGTGCGTATCGGGCAGATGTGCGTATCAGTGCACCCCCGTCCGAACGTGCTGAGGAAAAAATAACCCCCTCGAAATACCCCCTGTCTTGAATGATGTGAAGCCCCAGTGTGAATCGAAATAACCCCTGTCTAGTGAAGCCAACTGGGCCACACAGGCGCAAGCGATCTGCTCCGAATGCCGCTCTCTGATAGTTCACTTGGTGGGCGACCTGTCGTCTACAAGCGGCAATCAGGGTTCGCAGTTGTCTGCTGCTGTCGCCGCCAGATGTGCAATGACCGTTGGTCAGTTCGCTTGTTTTTGCTCAGTGATCTCTTTATTTGTGTTCGGGGGGGGGGGGGGATTCGGGGGAAAGTAGCTAAAAAATTTGCCTCTGGATAGGTATATGAGCTGCCTCCGGGAATTTGTTCCGCTAAATGTATTTAATCACTGGGAATTGGGATTGTATAATACCACATAGGTAATATGTAAAATGTCACATTTCTCATTAAAATGTTATTATATTTTATCAGAATATTAGGTATGTTTTTTGATTGTTGAAATCCCAGTGCATGCAGACTGTGACAATGAAACATACCGTAAATGATCGAATAAGTCACCGGGGGAGTTGTCTTTTCCTCAGAATTTGTTGAGGAGGGACATGTTCGAGGGGCGAGTTTTTCGAGGGGGGAGTTATTTTTTCGTCAAAATATTCAAGAAACCTTGTTCAATTGATTGTGTGAACAGGTTGAGTTACGTTCATCAATCCATTTTATTTTATGGTCGATGTATTTAGAGAGGGGAGTTATGGGGGGGGGGGTATTTTTGCCTCACGGTCATAACAAGGGGGACTTTTTCGAGGGGGGTTATTCGAAGGGGGGGGGGTTATCCGAGGGGGGAACATTCGAGTATTTACGGTAAGTAAAGTAAAATTAACAAAATGTTTTAAATATGCCGTAGGTTCGATGGGTCTGCGCTTGGATCGACACACGGGCGAGCTTCTCGACCTTGGCGTCGATGCGGACAATGCGACTGGCGTCGAGGGCACCGGCGACAGCTACAGCACCACGTGGACCAGTCTCGAGGAGGCCGCCACCGCCGTTGAGGTGTGGGCGAGACGGCCCACAGATTTGGATGCCGTGCTCAATGGTACGCTTGATCAGCCTCACTTCGTTAGGCTCGATGTATCGTATTTTTATGGATACTCCCCCCTTCAATAATCCCCCCCCCCGTTGAATAATCCCCCCTTGAAAAATTTCCCCCTATAAGACGAGTGAGGAAGAAATATCCCCCTTCGAATAATTATCCCCTTCAGGCGTATTTATGATCAATTTGCCATGTCTAATTTGTACAGACAAAAATGGCACGTTATTGTCTTTATAAAGCATATTTTGTGGAATGAGGTTGAAACTAGTGATGGAATGGCGCTGGCGCCATTTGAGGGCGCCGCGCCATGGCGCCATTGGCGCTTGGCGCCCTTTTTCTGTGGCGCCCTTGGCGCCTGGCGCCCACTTTCTGAAAGGCGCCATGGCGCCCTTGGCGCTTGGCGCCCTTTCTCCGTGACGCCCTTGGCGCCTGGCGCCCTGCCCTAAAAGGGCGCCAAAATGGCGCCAGCATCGTTTCAAGGTGAGTGCTGCGTGAATGAATAAAAAAGAAAAAAACGGGTCTGTGAATGATCAAAATTCTCTGGAAAATAGACAAAGTGGTGTGAGTGGATGTAAATATAGGTATGTTTCATCCAATTTTTATCAGATGCGTGTAACGGATCAGAAGCTGAGCATGATAGACCGGTGAACTTGCAAACTCGTAAATCGACGGATTGAAATTATCGGAATTCCGTTGTCGTCCGCTTCAAGAAAACATATATTGGAAAATCTATTTGATGTGCATTCATAGTTTTGTCGAATGAGAATTTTCAAAGTGTTTGAATTGAATATCATGTGTGAGTGAGTACGGTTTTTGCACAAAAGTTTGTTGCTAGTCTCATTTTTGCTGATTACATCCTGGAGAACATGAATAAAGACGTGAATGTGTGCACTAGTGCAGGAGAAGCATTTTTAGCACACGCAGGGTATTCTACTCGCTTTTTTATTCTGGCGCCATTGGCGCCTGGCGCCCTTCTTTTCAATTGGCGCCATGGCGCCCTTGGCGCTTGGCGCCCTCTTTCCGTGGCGCCCTTGGCGCCTGGCGCCCACTTTCCGAATGGCGCCATGGCGCCCTTGCCGCTTGGCGCCCTTTTTCTGTGGCGCCCTTGGCGCTTGGCGCCCAGTTCCCGAATGGCGCCATGGCGCCATTGGCGCCTGGCGCCTCTTTTTCTGGCGCTTTTCCATCACTAGAAACATACTTTAAAATTTCGAAGAACTACCCCATTAGAATAATTACCCCAACAGTTCCCCCCTCAAAACAGTCTTTTGAAAGAACAATACCCAGGGGAATTATTCAAGCAAATACGGTATCCAACTAGGTATTCATGTGTTGCGCACAGGCAAGCCGGCGCTATCAGTCATTTTCCACGTGGCCGAGCTGGCTGGTGCCGATGATGTACTCGATGCCAATTGTGAGAGGCTGCGGCGCCTCTGCACCACGGCTGATGAGAAGTCAAAGACTATGGATGATGCGCTAAATAAGGTCTTTTGAATGATTGCTTTAAGATTACACTTAATCACATACATATTTAGGTGCATATATAAATATAACTATGTGTGTCTTTTTAGGGTAATGATGCTGAAGCTACCCTAGCTGGTGCCGATCTTAGTTCCGCTGTCCACCAGCTCAGCGATGTGATTGTCGACATCTGTTCTAACAGGGTTAGCATTGTAATTATCTGCTTGTATTTTTTCACACGGAGAGTTTTAAATCGTCTACTTTTCTAGATCATCAACGATTTCGCTGACACGACTACTCCTTTGAAAGATTTGTGTGCAGCTGCTGAGAAACCAATAGATTACATTGGCAGATTAACACAATATGAAGATCGTGCACGTGCCCTTCAGGTTTTATTTACTGATTTCGCGGTCAATGTTTCATAGAAGACTTCACAAATGGGTTTCTTTTGCGCAGAACATGTGCGCCCGCTGCGTGCGCACCGGTCAACTCGCAGCTGCGACCGCGTACTCCTTCGCTAGCGTCAACTCATCAGAATCTGCGCTGCCGCTCAGCACCCGGCTGCTATCATCCAGCTACGTGGCGCCGTCAGCCACCAATGGGGGGTCGAGCAGCCGCGGCGCATTGACACAAGCCAACGAGGAGCTGCTGTGGGCCTGCGACCAAGTGCGCCAGTTGACGCCGCAAGTCATCGCCGCCGGCAAGATTCGCATGCACCACCTCAACGTGCAGGTGTGCATTGAGTCTGAATGTTGATAAAATATAGTATTGATATTAATCGACTGAGGCTCTCTGTGCATGTTTACCCGCTGTGCATGTAGACCCTAATTTTCGCACAAAATCGCTCATTTTCATTCCATTTTATACATTTTCACCTTCAAAATCACTAGTTCATGTGTTTTATTGTCTATTTTCAGCTATTTCTTGTAGTATATGTGCTTATATACCCATTTTTAGTAATTTTTCACCTACTTTTAGTGATTTTTCTACCTTTTTTCCTCATTACGAAAAAGCCTATACAGTGAACCCCCACGAACCCCCAAACTCCCCAAAAAAATTTTCTAGCTATCTATCCCTCCAGAGGAGCGATTAGCCATCTATCCAACCCCCTGGAGGGTCAAAGTCTTGAATACTCCTGACATGCACAGCGGGTAAACATGCACAGAGGCACAGGCCCATATTAATCATGTTGTCACACTAATCGTGTCATACAGGCGTCATCGGTGCACATGGACAACCTGCGGACGCAGCTGGAGGCGAGTCTGCAGTCGCTGCGCACGCTCGCCAATGCCGCTGCGCCCACAGTTCGGCTCGTGCATGCGATTGGTTAGTGACTCGTAACTTATTAATAGACATTTAACTAGGTATATGTAGCCATCAATACTGCCATCATCGAAAAGACTCAAAATAATATTGCAGAGAATGCTCTAAAAGGTGACTGGGCGGATGCGAGACTCGCCGCGGAGATCGGTCCCGATTCCGTTGTGGACACAGCGAGCAGGATTGCCAGGTAGGTCATCTGTTTAACGCCATTTGCCACAAAGAATAATTTGATTGTTCTCTCTATGATGTTTGCCGCAAAATGTGCCATTTTATCACAGGTTGGCCAATGGAGCCGCTGCTGCTGCACGAGCTGAGGCTGCCAATAGTGAAGATAAGATTTTTGTGGAACCCTGTCAGTTTGAGCAATTTGGCACACACGTCATGTCTCAAAACAGACAAAATTTAAAAATTTTCCTCGCCACAGTGGAGGCGAGTGCGAATCGGGTGCAGAAAGCTATCACGGAAATGGTGGGCGCTGCAAAAACTGCCGCAGTGCGCTGCTACGACTCGAACACCGTCGCCGATTGGCACAGGGCCAACTTGCAGCTGATCGAGGCTGTGGCCAACGTGGCCAACGTGCTCGCTACCCCGCCCAATGCAAACTCTTCGCGTGAGTGTTGTGTGAAATATTTATTTTTTGACAAAAGTTTTAATCAGCACTGCATTGCAGTTATGCAACAAGTGGAAATCCCGACGGACACTGACGAATTTGTGCTGGTTCATCAGGATCGCGAGTCTGGAATGAGTCCCGCCGCCAGTGCGTGTTATGTGAACACGTTTTTACATCACATATTTTGTCAACTGCTTTTTGTCAACCCCGCGCAGATGATACTACGACCACAACTTATCAATCCATCAATCCAGACGACGATTTCTGGAATAACATCGTTTCTGAACCATCCTGCGATGAACCCATTTTGGTGAGTGAATGGATGGGGTTGAACGGAAATGTGAAGTGATATGTGATCAACCTGATAGAAACTGATCAAAGTCAAAGAAAAAGTCAAATAAATGTAAATGTGTATGTATACAGTTTGCGGCGCAAGAGCTGCGGCGCGCCGCGTCCCACTGGCAGTCGCGCGACAACGACCTCGTCGCAGCGGCCAAGCGCGCCGCCATTCTCATGGCCAAGCTAAGGTTTGCTTCAACACGTGCTTGTGTGTCAAACTTGGTGCCAGTCCCAGACCCTGTAAAGTGCCCTGTAAAATGTCAAATGTCATGCAAAGTGTCTAAAGTCATGTAAAATGCCCGGTAAAATGGCAACTCGGTTGCCATTTTGCAGGGCATTTTACATGACTTTTGACACTTTGCATGACATTGACATTTTATAGGGCCTGGGACTGCCCCCTGGTTGACCAGAGCTTTACCGCAGCCATCTGTGCGGCGGCGCGTCCGCCAGCAAAGCGACCAAGCGCGAACTGATCGACACTTCCAAGGCGCTGGCCGACTCGTCCGACTCGGTGTGCCGCATCGCCGTCAGACTGGCCGCCGCCTGCACCGATGTGAAAATGCGTGGCGTGAGTGTGCTGTGCGGCATTTTGCACTAGTGTGGGGACAAGACAGACACAGACACAGTAGCTGACATCAAAATTCGTGTCAACTAAATTCAACTAAATTTTGGTTAATTATGTGTTTTCAACTTTCCTTTATCGTGACACTATTATTTTCATTGTATCTTTTAAGCGTGATGCCTTAAAAAATATTTGTGTGCTTTAGTTGGCCTTCAGTTGACAAGAATTTGCGATGTCAACTAGTGTGTATGGACCCATTTCGTGCTGTAAAGTACATACGCATTGCTCGGCACACAGAATCTGCTGCAGTGCTGCGAGCGTCTGCCCACGCTGTCCACCCAACTGAAAATACTCTCCACTGTCAAGGCGACCATGATGGGCAATCAAGGTTCGTTGATTATTTTTCATGCACATTTGTATTATGTGTGATCGACGCTGACATTTTTGCATTAGAGTAGACGTTTGCAGTGTGGCGCTTGAAATGTGTGTAGCTCTGGGTAAGATGCAAGTGTTAACCATATAATGTTTCGTTAAATTACAGCTAAAGGCGTCTGGAGTAAGTCACATTTTTATGTTGGTCGTTTTGTGAATCACTGGTACGTGCATACATGCATAGGCTACCTGAACTCTCTTTACCTCATACATTGAAAGTATTTAGTTGTCTAGAAAAGTTCAGATCAATTTTTTTCTTTGTCGTCGTTATTTCGTTGTATTTAGTAGTTCTATCTGCTTAAAATCAAATCATGCACGAGAAATTAAACTGGAAATTTACTTCGCAGGCAGCGAGGATGACCAGCAGGCGATGGCTGCACTCGCGCTGAACGCACATAATTTGATGAATGCAAGTCCCATTTTGTTTGCAAGGAATTTTAAATATTAGAACGTTGGGTGGAAATGGTACGGCTCAACGGTAAATGGTACCGGTACGGTATACACCTACGCAGTCAACGGTACAATATTGTAAATTTTCTGATTTGTGCTGGAACGGTACGGTATGCACTTACCTATGTTAGATCTGAAAATGCTGGTAAGTTTGACTGCTCTGAAAATGTGTCCGCTCATTTTGAAAAAAGCGCTAAACGGTAGGTTACCACGAGGTAAATTATGCCACCCTTAACACTGGCATTTAATTACCTAATTCCTACTGGTTCGCAGGCGATTGCCGACACAGTGCGCGCTTCTGAGTCGGCGAGTATCCGTTCGCGTGCCGATTCCGGCGTCCGACTCAGATGGGTGCGCACCATTCCCAACGTGTGATTCTTGTGGAAATTGTTTTTCTGTGTCAAGTGACGATGTTTCGTCGCTCGGCAGTTGCTGCCCTGGCCCACTTTTGTAAGTTTTTGCTCACGCTAGATAAAGTCGATAATGCCAAGAGGCTTCACTACAAGCATGGTGAATGGTGATGGTTGTGATGTGTGCGCAATGGACATACAACGCTCTGATTTTGGCTGTATGATACCATTTTGTGTATAAATATTCTATTTACTTTGTTTTTATTTTGGACTTAACACCCTAGAAACACCCGGTGGTGGTTATCCACGCTGCTGTAAAGCGGGAATTAGAGCTCAGCGTCGATTCGACGTGAAATGACGACGTGAAATGATGTCGTGAAATTAATAACACGAGTGTGGATCATGCTACGGGTCTACAATTTTCTAAGGATAATATATGAATCAATACCTTAATCGTGTCCAATACTGAGTGTTATCAGCCACAACTAGAGCGAATTGAAAAATTCAATTTTTATCATTTCACGTCATCATCATTTCACGTCACAGTGTCAGGGAACAACTTGACATTTCACGTCAGACTATTGCAAGCAGCAGTCTGACGTGAAATGATAAAAATTGAATTTTTCAATTCGCTCTAGTTGTGGCTGATAACACTCAGTATTGGACACGATTAAGGTATTGATTCATATATTATCCTTAGAAAATTGTAGACCCGTAGCATGATCCACACTTGTGTAATTAATTTCACGACATCATTTCACGTCATCATTTCACGTCGAATCGACGCTGAGCTCTAATTCCCGCTTTAGTGGTTGATGGCTGATGTAAATATATTTCCGCCATTGCCACATTTTTTTGTAGTATGCTCACAGATGAACTGCAAGATTTTTATTTCAGACATTGGCACTTAAATTATTGTCGACATACTTATTTCACGTGTCTAATGATTATTTATTTATTGTATTCAGGCGCTGCACACTGGAAAATTTGGTGCTTTGTCTGGGTGACAAAAATTGGTGTTTGGTGTGCTGAAACCGTCGCGCAGAGACACAGCCAGCTATAGCTACTTGTGTTTTTTGCACTGCCAAACTGAACAAGCAAATAAATTTTTTCCAGTGTGCCAAACTATTATCATTGAAAGAATTTCAAATAGCAAGTCTTAATGAACACTTATAAAGAGTTAAAGTGCAAAAAGGCTTGGAAATTTCACATGGTGCACTCCCTGAGCACCTCCAAGCCATGACCCTGTTTCGACCCTTTACAGTAGACAGGTAATAATTTTGGGGTGGTGGATGGGCTTCATCAGTACAGACCACCTTGTACTTAGGACCTACTAAACTTAATTGGGGCCTACCAAACTTACGGGAGCGGCGGGGCCGGTGGGTGTTGACTCGGCGCTGGACATAACTTCACACTTGCGGGTTCCAATAGGGGGTATTTGGTGGAGATACGGCATTAGTGTGGACTAATGCTGTAAATGAATCGCATTACATCACACATTGTGTTACCGAGCGATAAATTGAAAGAGTTCAAATGCACATTGTGGTGCAATCTGATATTTTTTTCTTCCATGGCGACCCCTCATTAGTGTAAAAACCACTGTGACGCTTTTCAATGCCGCCACCGGATAACAGCGCCATTGGTGCCAAGCCAAAGTAACCATCTAGTAGTAGTACTTATCTTCTCTACTACAGTGGTATGGACTATGGAGAAAGACTCTTTGGACCCCAGAGTGGTTAGATAGCATACTCAGCTGCGCGTCAGTGGCTTGGATGGGGGGTCAACACAAAACTAATAATTAGGGCATTAATTCCTTAACAGATACTTTGGTCTATGGTGGCTAATGGTAACTAAAAGGTTGTCATCCATGTACCTGCAGCCGGACAAGTTTTCTCATTTTCGCACTGTTGGGTTAATACCTTGATTTTTATTCGGCTAGATATTTCGGGCACTCGGGCATACGCCAGCTCAAATGTATGCTCGTAGTTAAAATTAGCGACCCGATTAGTTGGATAGGCCCTACACACACTAGTTTTCACCGTGACCTATGTGAAAACTGAAATGGCGACATGGCGACATCCAGCCTACCCTTTTTGTATGCTATGTGTTTCAATTTTAAAATTTTAAAATTTTATCTTTTGTCAATTTAAATTCCAATTAAAATTAAATAAAATTATTCAACGGTGTTCATTAATTTGCATTTGAAAAAATTTCAGTTTTCACACGAAGTCACGGTGAAAACTAGTGTGTGTAGGCACAAACTCATCACTCAATTGTTTTTCAATTATGGTTGGTTTGGCTTACATAATAGAAAACCTTATTTATTACCACGTGGTTTGTGGTGATAATGATGGATGATGGATCCAAAGTGTGATGTATTGGCAAATGCATTTCATGCCCAATTAGGTAACTCGCCCCTCTACTGACGCTAGTAATTGGACATTCGGAGCATGGTTGGTTTTAGTAAAATTCTTTTTACTAAAATTGTATTTTATTTTTATTAAAATTGTATTTTATTTTAATTTTATTCATGTTTCAGTTTATTTTATTCTGAAATGTCATTAATAAAATAAAATGAAACCATTTTACAAAAATTTTACAAAAATTTTACAAAAATTTTACAAAAAATCGGAAATCTTGGATGCAAGGACATAAAACAATGTGCACGCTAGAAGCATGCGGATGAATACAAAAAAATTTTTTGTTAACTTGTGACACGGGTTGCGAGGTAGGTATTTTGTATTTTGACCCTCAGGGGGAGCTAATTGCTCCTCCCAAGGGAAGATAGCTAAAAGTGGGTTGTTGTTTTTTGGGTGGGGGGCTTGCGGGATTCAATATATTTATAGGTAGGCTTTTTCAAGGTATGGAACGAAGAAAATAAGAAAAAAATCACAAATTAGTGATTTTTAAGGTGAAAATATAAAAAAAAATGTGAAAATTGGCAATTTTGAGCAACAATATTTCTCAATCACAACAATGAAAGATACAACAAGGCACTAGTTCTGAAAATTGGCTGCAAGAAACTTAGACAACATGATAGAAAACTTTCTATAGAATTGAACAGACACTCGAGTTTTTGTAAAATTTTACTAAAATTGTACAAAAATTCGAATTATTGTACAATTTTACAAAAATTTTACAAAAATTCGAATTTTAGTAAAATTGTATTTTTATTTTATTAATTTTCCATTTTATTTTATTTTATTTTATTCTCCAATTTTCCATTTTATTTTTATTTTATTTTTATTTTTTTCTGAGATTTCGCCAACCCTGATTCGGAGTACAATTCGAATTTTAGTAAAATTGTATTTTTATTTTATTAATTTTCCATTTTATTTTATTTTATTTTATTCTCCAATTTTCCATTTTATTTTTATTTTATTTTTATTTTTTTCTGAGATTTTGCCAACCCTTTATCTACCTATAATCGTTGTAACTTCATGTGGACTGCATCTCTTGAATACTTTGTAAAAAAATTGTTGTTGTCTTTCTCTCAATCGTGCATTGCATAATTGCATCAACAATATGGCATTCCATTATCAACTGACTATTTCTTTTTTCCTCATTACGTCGACTCAATCTCAACAGCAAATGTTGCCACTAGGGAATCGGGCTAACATAGAATTCAAAGTGAAAACAGTCGGAGAAAGTACTGCGACCATTTCACTTGTGTCTGACAATCTTTTCCAGCAAATGGTCTACATAGACATGGTAACGCAAATTTTTGCTGTGGATACTCAAGAGCTCAAAGTAGATGATCGAAGACTACTGAGGCAAAAATATGTTCATTTTACAGGACTTGCACCAGAAACCAAGTACAAATTTCGGTGAGATTCACCGTTGAACTTGAATCCATGTGTTGTATATGCGGTGCACAATTGATAAAAAAAATTGCGTGCAGGTTTACTGCGGACATATTTTTCTGGCAGCCATTATCTGTCTACGATCACACTCAGGAATTAGTTGTCCATACACTGCCAAGCAATTATACAACTTCAACGGTACAGACACTCCCAAAAATCGCCACCATTATATTCTTTAAAAGTTGGAATGAATCAGTTGCTATTTTAGAGGTCAGAGTTCTTTTCACCCAGAAGAATTGTGATAATAAACTTTGATGTTCAATTGCAGGTAGTGTTGCGTACGATGTTCGGTGGTATAGAGCTAGTAATACAACCAGAAATGCCCTGTCATAGGAAAACTGGCGTAATAATTCCAGCCAAATCATTGAAGGGTGACGGCTCTCATGTATATTTTCACATTAAACCAAATGTCTATGGAGATGAGAACTGCACTGAGGTAACTTCTGTGGTTCTATACATTTACTAATTAGCTGAGTCAAGCAAGCAGTCATCCGGTTAGAACACCATGACACGTTTGAGCTCATGTTGTTCCGAGTGCAGCTGGGAGACAAAGACGTTGTATTTACGGACCTGTCAAATTTTTAAAATACTAAATTGTGGCATCAATTGCGTCAACTGAGAATAAAAATTTGTTCAATTCTAATATGCTAAAGCCGCATTATAAATCGGTTGACAAAGTGTCAATTTGTGTGTGCTCCACAAATGGCACAAATGTCATGTTTGCGCTCATCCTCACTCTTCTTTCTCGTGTCTTGTCTGCTCTAAAGTCTAAATGCAGGTAAAAATCTTGGAAGTTTATCTAATGTGAAGTTTAATATTTATAAGCTTTCATAATTGTTACCGCTTTCAGATTTGCATTCAACCATGGGTCATCATGAAGACTAGAACAGCTTTTAACAGACATTACAAAGCTGCAGTGTTCTGCAATGATGTGTCATTGATCGGTGTGAAATAGTGTCATGTGCCAATTTCTGGTCAGCAGCCACACATATAGGTAGATATCCATTAGCTGTCTAAATATGAAACTTGGCGATGTCAATTTCTGCCCTGAAAACCGGAAAACAAAGTTTTTTTGTGTCAAAGTTAAAAATAATGAATTAAAATTAAAAATGGTGTGCTTTATTTTTTATCAATATTATATGACACGCTTCCACTCCAACATGTGCCATGGGCAGCAGCTTCCTTAGACCACACCAATGGGCAGCCTAATCAGAGTCTAGAAGAAAGCTCAACTGTGATTGAGAATGAGATAGCCATCTTTAATGAATCTGGCGTTGATGTCATGGACCCATACATGATGGCATGAATGCACTATGTTTTTATTTTGTGAATGGTTTTTAACGTAAACGCTGTCCACAGCTTGAAACGTTGCGCAAAAAGAAAAATGCGGCTGCGACACCTTCGATGGATACATCATTGAAAAATATGATAAGATTCACAAAACGAACCAGCGGTGAACCGGTCACTGCAAGGGTGCCTTCATTACCAGGTGCCAGTTCCGCAAGTGGAGAAGTCAGAAGTAGAATGGCAAAAGGAAGTGAAATGGCAAAACCGAAGTGAATTGAGAAGTACAATGGCAAAAGCGAAGAGAAATCACTTTTCTTTCTTTTACTTCGCTTTTGTCAATGAATATACTTGTCATTTCACTTCCCTTTTGCCATTTTACTTTCACTTCTCCACTCGTGGAATTGGCACCTGGTCAACGTAATCTCCAACAGAATGTGGACAGGCTGGATGCTGCCCAAATGGAGGCCATTCTACGGAAACTGAACCCGAATTTTGACACCTCTGAAGCAATGTCACGCTATAACAAGTCCATTGCAGATCCATATGGTGAACAGGTAAACCCAAAAACACCCTTCATTGCTCCACGGGTTGTGATACACGGCACACGGGAACGTTTTTAAAGGTGCCTACGTTGCCCTCAATGCTGACAGGGCAGTTACGACAGCCAGCGGGTCTGCATAGGTATTTACCTCAATACTTACTAAGGATACCTGTCCTACCCCAACGTACTTATCAATAGTTATTTACGAGGCGCAACGATTATTTTTGCACACTAATTACTATCATCACCAGCCTGAGAAAATGTTACCGGATTTATCATTGCAACCCCATAGCAATAGGTAATGGGCTGTGTAGGATTTTTGCTCTTAAAAAATCATCCTCGATCTTGAGAGACAAAAGAATTCCATCATAACCGGTTTTTGTTCTAACAGGTTGTATTTGTGATAAACTCCTCCTTTGCTGTGGGTCAATTGGAGAACTCTGCAAGTGAAATTGGGACAAAGGTGTCACAGAAAACACAGTTGCTGCAGTCTGCCATTGGCTACCGTGATTGTGCTGATTCCAGTGTCAATACATGTTTTTTGAATTACTTAATCGTTGCATTCATTCTATTTATCACTTCATCCTTTCCCGAATTTATTGCTATCTACGATAATATTTTGATGTATTTTTCTCTAAAATAGTAAATACTATTTACTTGAATTCGTGCACTGCAAAAACCCGAACGTTGTTTCTTTTCGTTTGTCCTGGTCTCGTGAGTTTGCAACCATGCTGCAATGCTTCGAGTCATTTTTCTAGCATTCCCACGATAAATTTTATCCCTTTGATGGTAATGGTTGCAATGCAATGCAAACATGCAAAATACACGCATGGATACTTCGCTGCTGTCACAGTGAGTTATTGAAGTTTTCCATCTTCCTGTATCTGCACTGTTTAATGAGTGTGTTCCATTTTTCATCCCTTACGGTTTACATGCTCACGTTTTTCATCTAAAATGCACCATTTTACTTACTGAAACGTACGGTTTTCAAGCCCCAGACATGTTTTTACATGTCAAACTGATGTGTCACTTTTCATGCCAGAGTATACCACTTTACGTGCCAAAGTATTACGGTTTACAAGCCACAGGCACGCCACTAAATACCGTATTTCGTCTAACAGAACGGCGCCCTTCTATTTTTTCAACAACTTTTTTACCCACCCCTCTATTGAAGATTGCCCTTCTATTTTTTTCGTCATCTTTTCAGACATTTTCTTCAATGTCAGTTAAACTTGTACAGGGCATACTGACAAGTCTTTATTAAGCATCATTCGAAACAATTCATAGAATATTTAAAAAAGAACAATAACAATGATATCAAAACTTTTGCCACCTAATTTTCATCATACTAAATGATGGAACTGTCTGACATCAGCGCTTCCAGCAGTTTTACTATGTACATTTTATTGGAGACGCCCTTCTATTAGAAGAAATACAGTATGCCACATTTCATGTAAAAGAGTAAATTGGCGCAAAACACACAACTTTGGCTTGAAATCTGGCATACTTATAGCAAGTAAAGTGTAATACTTTGGATGAAAACTGGCACAGTAGAGTAGCGAGTGAAGTGTCACACTTAGCTAGTAAAGTGACACAGAATGGCATGAAAACCGTGAGCATGTAAACCGTACGGGATGAAAAATGGAAATAGCTCCTGTTTAATCCCCATTCAGCAGTGTGGGTGTGTGTTGGCTGAGAAAATGCTACTTTCCTCAGGTGTTTCTTTTTTCAGATTGTTAAGGCGTGCCACATTTGAAAAATTGGCATTTTGTCATATTATTAACATCATACGATGGATTTCACATTGGCAGTCCGTTCTCAATTCGCAAGAATATTCGATGACAAATACTCAAACATGGGAAGTTTCCCACAGAAGCATCACGATGTTTGCTTACCCGGTAACGAGTGTAACAAGATCGCCTATGCTCCAGAGTTGTTAAAAGTACCGAACTTTTTTCAAAGTATACGTAAACATAAAGTATTTATTTTTTACTCACCCCTTGAGTACAGAAAACGTAAAGTAAATTTTTTCACTTTTACTCATGAGTAAACGTGAGTATAAGTACTTTTCCCCGCAGAAAACGTAAACGTGAGTACTTTTGAAAAATGTCACCAAAATTTTCAAGAAATGTCGCTCAAAATCACTCATTTTCATAACTTTTTGTCTATTTTACGCAATTTTTGACTAGATATTTGGTACTATACCCATTTTCGACTAGTTTCCCATATTTTTAGCACATTTTCTCCCTTTTTTCCCTTCTATGCCTTTAAAAACCTATATAAAAGACGATCAACAATACGTTTTCTGTACTCGAGTACTTTCAAAAATTATACGTAAAAGCGAGTACCAGAACTTTTTTCGGAGGAAACGTAAACGTATTTACTCTGTACTCGAGTATACGTATTTATCGAGTAAAAGTAAATACGTTTTAACAACTATGCTATGCTCGACTACACCAATAGGTAAATACCTACGTTAAAACCACCAAATTTATGAAACTGCGCTGCATTTCTGAACGGCAACTGCGGTCGATCGGATAGGATGCATTTCATTCCTCCTTACGTTATTTATTAGCTTCACATATATTAGCTCAGCAAACAAATTTCTGCGGTAGGTAGGTAGATATTGATACATTGAAGGTCACTTTTGTATGATACTGCGCAAAAGTTTGGCGGTGATTTGCGCTTCATGGCAAATTTAGAGTCACATCATCATCCATTCAAATAATGAAGTCAACTTTGTGGAGTTGAATTTTTCATTTCGTCGTTATCTTTGGTTATGCTGTAGGTTGCGCTAGATAGTAAGTACTTAAAATAATTTTATGCAGTCAGCGACTTTTGTGAGCAAACTGCAACTGTACGGTGCGCAGTGAATAATTCCACATTATTCGTAGCTATTCTGTACCAAGCAAGCTTGATTTTTCCCTCACCATTAGCTGGCGCTGTTGTGTTTTGTTTACTTTGATATTTACAGATGCATGTTGTTCTATTTAGCTCTTTAAGGAACATTGAGGTGTTCATGCGGCATAGCGAAAGTGCCTCGTGCCAGCTAGTGCTTTGCTACGTTGTTTCCTCAAGAAATTGTCAAATTTATTTGACACTCAAATATTATTTTTACACTAGGTATATTTGCGCAATTTTTCTGCTCTACTGTCACACTTCTCGTATTTATTTATTATCCGAATTTTTCGCACACCCGAAGACGCAGAGTGTCGCGCAATTATTTATTTTATTGTACCTGCGATTTTTTCCTATTTTTTCGCGGGAAATTTACAATCAAAATTGCGGCAATAAAAGCGTGGATTTATGCGATTGGTGTGCCGAAATGGCTTCGTCCTTGAATGTGTTTTACCGCCCAACCTACCTGCGGAGATGCGGGCCGCTATTTGACTTTCACAACAGGTTTTTGACAGGTGCTTAGTGCGCTCTCATAACTGCTGCATTGTTGCATTTGAGCTTTTTTGATGCAAAAAGCCAGGGCAAATGATTTTAATGTACCGTATTACCTTGAATTATCCCCCCCCTTGAATTAACCCCCCCTCGAAATACCCCTCCTAACATTGAGTGTAAAGAGAACGTACATGACAAACACCCGCAGTTTGTGGTCTGTACAATGCAGAACACACGTTAAAACTGATGATTGAGTGACGTTAGGGAAGGGTTGATGTGTATACCGTATTTCCTCGAAATACCCCCCCCTTGAAATACCCCCCCCCTCGTTTGACCCCCCCCTCTCGAGACCACTATGAAACAATCACCCCCCCCCCTCGAAATACCCCCCCCCCAAATTGAGTGTAAAGGGAACGTACATGACAATAACTGTAGTTTGTGTTCAGTGTACTGCAGAACACACGTTAAAACAATGTCGGTGTCACGTTAGAACAGTGTACATACCATCTACATACTAATATTAGTCTACAGAACCTTATAAATGGCGGTTTTTGTTGCATTTTTCGACGTCTGCGTACGTTTCAGACGACAATTTCGTACTTGGTTTTCAAAAATTTTCTTGTGAAACAATAACCCCCCCTCGAAATACCCCCCCCCCTCGTTTAACCCCCCCCCCCCCCCCTCTCGGGACCACTATGAAACAATCACCCCCCGGGGGGTATTTCGAGGAAATACGGTATACAGTTATATATACCTATAAAGACATATACATCTATTTAATTGTTCGATTTTTCTACGTCCGAGTATGGGGAATTTCCGAAAATTTCTGGCGAAATAATAGACACCCCCTCGAATAATCCCCCCCTCGAATTATCCCCCCCTCAAATTTTGCTGGCGAAATAATAAACCCCCTGGGGTATTTCGAGGTAATACGGTATTTGGTTTGCCGGAAGATGAGTGTTTCAAGATATCATTAACGATGGCCAAAAAAGATTCGAAAATTCGAAAACATTTTCGAATTTTCGAATTTTTTCGGAATTTTTGAATTTTTATTTCGCCCTCAGAAAAAACACTTAAAAATCGATTTATTTTTCAAAAAACTCGAAATTCGAAAATTATTTTGAAGAAAAATTCGAAAATTCGAAAATTCATTTCAGAAAAAACACTTAAAAATTTAAATACTTTTTTTTCGACTGTTTGCCATCGTTAGATATCATTAATCATATGAACAATTTTCACCAAACATGACAGCTTTAACCTCTGACTGCATTTGTTTATCGCTATTTCTATTTACCTTAAATAGGTAATTGCGCGACATTGTTGTTGGCAGTTGGCACCGTCTCCCGTGGTAAAATAAAAAAGTATGATTGCATCGAATACCTACATGGTTTTCGTAGGCCTTGGCTAGCGCGTGCTATATTCAATTATCAAATTACTCCTTCGGTCTTAAAATTTTATGTTGTTACATTCTAACGTAAGATACATCAAATAGGTATGTAAGTTGTGATATGGTTCATCTTTGAATTCTGGGTTCGTTCGTTTGCAATGGCAGCACGTCTTGCTTCTATTGTTCAGTTTACTTTTTTTCACCTGTATTGGTACTGTGAGGTAAATCTGCATGTGTGAAAATATGCTCAAAGATGTTCAGGTAGTGAAGAGACAAGTAAAAAGTCAAGAGATAAGACAATCTATAAGTGGCAAGTCAAGAGACAAATAAAAAGTGTATAGTTGAATTCAATTGAGAGAAGATACGATGTAACTTGTCTTTTTACTTCTCCACTTGCAGAATTTGCACCAGATTGGAGTACATGTGCTCACATCTGCCAAACCAGTGCACGTTAAAAATACGTAAATAAATATGATTATGTATGAGCACTCAGCCATGAGACCATCTTATGTGCACTCTTTTGTTCCTGCCGCTGCCACCTAGAGAAATTGGAAGACAGCCCCAACATGACGAATAATAATCGTGTACGGAATTTTACAACTATTTTTGCTCACCACCATTTCCCATTTTATCAGCTCAACGCTTTTCGCTCGACTGCAAATCGTCGCACAGTTCACTGAAAGTTGCACATGACGCTAGTAGCTGACACATTAGGTGCCCAGTATTTCAGTATTTTTACTGCGGCCCGCGAAAGTGTGATTCCTTAAGTCCGGTTGGCAGCTAGCGGCCAGCGGAGCGTGAAACTCGCGAGCGGAAATGCGCCTGTCAGTAGTTTCTTAGATGCGGCTGGACGTTTTGATGAGTAGCTACACTGCGGCACTTTTGCCACCACCTGGATCTGTTACTAGATAGTAGGTGTTATTGATAAAATATACCGTTAGAGTGTGGTAATTCCCAGTTTATACAGTTCTACAGGTGCAACCTTCCTATTTACCGTATATCATCGAACAAAGCCCAAGAGAGCTATTATTTCGTCAGAAGTTTTGGACGGGAGTTATTCCAGGGGGTGTTATTCAAGGGGGTATTTGTTCCATAGAACTTGGGACTATATTAATTGTACGAATGCATTCCATCAACTGATGTAATCCAGGTATTCAACAGTTCAACAACAAACAAAAACAATGTATTCATGCTAAAATTCAAATTCATCAGCATCCTAATCATTCAAACTGTACTAGTTGATTGAACTTCAAAACTACAAAATCAATCAACTACTACAAACCACACGTTGTGTATAAACGATTCAAACACACAGAGGGGGAGTTATTCAAGAGGGGAAGTTATTCGAGAGGGGGGGGTTATTCAAGGGGGTTATTTTCTCCCCACCTGGGGCCAGTTCCGCAAGTGGAAAAGTTAAGAGTTAAAACTTAAGAGTTGAGTAAAATGACAAATGACAAATGACAAGTTATAAGTAAAGTTAAGAGTTAAGAGTTGAGTGAAACGACAAATGATTTTACTCAACTCTTAACTTTTAACTTTACTCTTAACTTATGCTTTATCATTTTTCTCAACTCTTAAGTTTTAACTGTTAACTTTTCCACTTGCGGAACCGGCACCTGCTCGACGGGGGTGGGGGAGTTAATCAAGGGTTTTTTTCAAGGGGGTTTTATACAAGGATATACGGTACGGTAGCTTCTGATGTCCGAGCTCGGTCTACTCGGGATCAGACGCTATTCGGTGCTATCCATTTTCACACCCCGCGAGCGTCTGTTGTAATGGATGAGTGACCGCAGTTGCAAATTTGACACTGATCCATTTTATTTACTATTGCCCGCGGCAGTATACATATCTAGCGTCATTCTCCAAAAGCCTGCGTATTTATATGACCGGCCAATTCCCGCCAATGATTCTCAGCACATTTATAATAGGTGGTCGTAAATTGAGCGCGTTCTGTGTGCACTGCGGCCGCCTGCGGCAGCGGCGGCGGTGCAAAGCAAATGATTTCTAAACAGCGCCATTGTCAAAACGGCTTTTGATGGGGTGCGCGCGCGGCCATAAAAGGCAGATGTGCCACAAATGCAAATAGGCTCCCTTTCTCAATTGATTTCAATTTCGAATTCATGATTTCTGCTGGGCGTCAGGCATTTTAACTGACCAGTTTGCATTTCCTTTATGGTGTTGCCGTTATAAGCCAGCCCCGGTTCCAGCGTGGCAAATGCAAATTGATTCTCACAATAAGGAAAATTCAAAGAATAAAAAAAATTTTACAAGTACATAACCGTAAAAACTATCTACACACATGCGTTTGTAACTTATCCTTATTTTTATCATTTAGCTTTGTAAACTCGTATTTTCAAATGGGCCCATGCGTCTGTCAGATTGCATGTACATATTTAGGTAAGTGTATTATGCATTCGAAATTAGGCTATCGATAATAATCATTTCCAAGAGTATTAGGTGTGAAATCATTGCTTCTAACTTGTGTATGCCTGCACACGCTCACTCACTTGGTAGATTCCTGTAAGGAATCTGCGTGTAAGGAATCTGTACAGTAAGGAATCCAATTAGGATTCCTATCTGTACATGGTGGGTTCCTTAGTGTACACACGTTAATTAAAGCAAAAAAGCATTTCCGGTTGCGTATCCGCTGGACACACACACTCACAAACGTCAAGTTCACGTCCGTTCCACTGCGTCGATGTAACACAATACTCCATCAGTGGAAAAAGAATATTTGTGCATCAATGGTATGCATATGAAAACAACAACAGGCGCTGGGATTAAAGCGTGTGCAGCGATTCGTCACATTTGTGGTCCGAAAAATGATAAAAAATACATTTATTTTTTCAATTGCCTACCCAGAATTGGCTCTGGAATTGAAATTCATTATGCTAATTTGTGCTAATGCTAATTCATAATTTGAGGTGCTAATTTGGAACACTAGTTAGTAGTGTTCCAAATTAGTACCCCGAATTATGAATTTCAATTCGGGGTTCTATTCCGGGTCGCGAACCGGTTCAAAAATATCATTTGAAATAGAAAAAATATTTATTTATTATTATATAAATATTTACATTCCTGTTTACTATGCACAAACGCAAATTTTCTAGTGCTTATATTTCACTTGAATGCATCGTATTTATAACACGTTGAATACTTTATATGAAAGATTGTCAGATTACAATTGCACTTTGATAGCTCCTTGAACTTTCTAATCCCCCAGAAATTTAATCTAACCGCGTGCACACTTCCGGTTCTGGTTACACACATGGAGGTAGGATACGCATGGGTACATTCAAGATTCCTATGGCTACATTGAAAGTTTTCCGTATCCCACAAAGTGGATACGGACAGGTACATGGGTAAGGATACAGAACGCGGAGATACGTTACAGTATCCTGTAAGGAATCTGTACAGTAAGGAATCCAATTAGGATTCCTATCTGTACATGG
Organism: Sphaerolaimus hirsutus; assembly: GCA_964036195.1. NCBI lineage: Eukaryota > Metazoa > Nematoda > Chromadorea > Monhysterida > Sphaerolaimidae > Sphaerolaimus > Sphaerolaimus hirsutus. The sequence goes on from OZ038457.1 coordinate 15,948,746, forward strand.
TGGGTTCCTTAGTGTACACACGTTAATTAGAGCAAAAAAGCATTTCCGGTTGCGTATCCGCTGGACACACACACTCACAAATGTCAAGTTCACGTCCGTTCCACTGTGTCAATGTAACACAATACTCGATCAGTGGAAAAAGAATATTTGTGCATCAATGGTATGCATATGAAAACAACAACAGGCGCTGGGATTAAAGCGTGTGCAGCGATTTGTCACATTTGTGGTCCGAAAAATGATAAAAAATACATTTATTTTTTCAATTGCCTACCCAGAATTGGCTCTGGAATTGAAATTCATTATGCTAATTTGTGCTAATGCTAATTCATAATTTGAGGTGCTAATTTGGAACACTAGTTAGTAGTGTTCCAAATTAGTACCCCGAATTATGAATTTCAATTTGGGGTTCTATTCCGGGTCACGAACCGGTTCAAAAATATCATTTGAAATAGAAAAATATTTATTTATTATTATATAAATATTTACATTCCTGTTTACTATGCACAAACGCGAATTTTCTAGTGCTTATATTTCACTTGAATGCATCGTATTTATAACACGTTGAATACTTTATATGAAAAATTGTCAGATTACAATTGCACTTTGATAGCTCCTTGAACTTTCTAATCCCCCAGAAATTTGATCTAACCGCGTGCACACTTCCGGTTCTGGTTACACACATGGAGGTAGGATACGCATGGGTACATTCGAGATTCCTATGGCTACATTGAAAGTTTTCCGTATCCCACAAAGTGGATACAGACAGGTACATGGGTAAGGATACGGAACGCGGAGATACGTTACAGTATCCTCCCACTCACTTTGATGAAGCTGTGAAGAAGATAAGGTGTGCCCCATAATGAAAGGTTATAGGTAAATTCACAAATTTAGCATTACTTTATGGTTCTTATTTTAACGCTAACGACCAGATGTCACGTCATTCTAGCGAGAGTAGGATTGCGGGGCGCCTTCAAAATTTTTAATGAATCTGTCAGTCAGCACATTTCAACGATCTGTGAACTGAGAACGATCTGTGAAGGCAGAGTTCTGGGTTCACTACATTTTTAGGCCAAGACTTTACGTAGAACATACCTATTTACATACCTAGGTATTCATTTAGGTACTTGCCTCTGACACATTCTCGCGAAATTTTTAAGCCATGTGGTTGCATTATGTTGTGGTTTTTGTGGGATCAGAAACTAATGATGATGGTCGCTGACGGTTCACTTTGGCAGTCAATTTTTGAGGCCACTGACTGCCAACCATTACCTAGAAGCCAATCGCTAAAATTGCCAAACAGTTGCTATGCCTTAACCTTTTTAGAACCCTGCATAGTAATTGTTTGCCGCATTGGAAAAGTAAGCAGTAGTTTTTCACGCAGTTCAATAAGGCACATTGTATTTACTGGCCCGTATTTTTTCGTTTGTTCTTTTAGTTCAGTGACATAGATTCTAAGCATAGTCAACGAAGCAAACATGCATGAGAATGTTTTTATAGCATCTCATCACATTAAAGTTTCTTTTCTTGCCCATTGTCTCAGGTAAGCCTGTCGAAAATTCGCTGCGCTTTATTTACTGTGTATATGTGCCCTTTCTTTAATTTTATTTACCCCACCCACCCACCTTCGTCCAGGCTCCAACCAAGGGACGACACAAGTAAATATTTTCGGAAAAACGCCCCTACATTCCCAATTGTTTGTCGTATTTATGTCTCTGTCAAAATATTGTTTTTCTCAAAAAATTTCATGTAAAAGAAACTTCCCGGTAAAATGGTAACTGTTGTATAACACAATCCAATCTACCATGCGGGGATCCGATAAATGACCCTAAAATATCTGTGTTGATTATAACCAGCTGCCTGCGGTTGTCGTTGTACACTTGCAAATTTACCGGATTTACATCAATTCACCCATTCAAATCACTCCAAACGTAACGTACACGGCTTACTCTAGGATTACCATTCTCCATCTCAATTAGTTGTGAGCGTTGCCGGTTTCCGGATGTAGTTCATCACGCGAAGGGCTTCGTGCCGCGCAGCACCATTTTTACACGGGTTATGCCACTATCCATCGTGTCTGCCCTACCCAAAATATGTAAAGTATTTATACATAGATTTAAATGACGTGAGTGCGTTTCCGACCCGGTGCGATTTTACCGACCCATAAACAGCATTGGCATTTCAGTTGACCGCCGGTCAACTGTAAATAAACTTAAAAAACATTTAGCATTTGGGAATCTAAAAATTTTGCATCAATATTTGACACAGAGAAAATTTTAAATTGCAGTGTTGCGCACCTAGAGAGAATCCATAGATTTTAGTCGCATTAAAAAGCTGATTATGCATGAAGTTGTAAGGCTCCCGAAATTTTATTTTTGTCCACTGCAGAACACAACCGTGTGTGCCTACAGATTTGAAGAACTTTCCAATTTCAGCTCAATATTTCTAAACTATGTAGAGTACATTGCATATTCCATCTCATGATGGTTACTTGATCCTCATCTGAATTTCTATTCCATCCTTCGCATCGCATTGATCGCGAACAGCGAAATGGAGAGGGCAAATAATAACAGGACTTTAGCAACCGATGCCACTAGACATCACCGTAACTGCAGCACACGCGTTGGCATCAGCAACAAAGCCACACCATTCTACACCAGTTGCTCTCTGCTGGCACTGGCCAGTGTGGCCTTGCTGTTGACCAATCTGACCCAGTGCGCCATTTCGCCAGTGGACACGGGTGCTACCACACTGCCCAGTGGTGGACACAGGTCACTGCCAAATGCGCTGATTATTGGCGCCAGGAAGGGTGGCACCAGAGCCCTGTTGGAAGCGCTCGCTGTGCAGCCGGACATTGTGACCGCGAGACAGGAGCTGCACTTCTTTGACAATGACACCAATTTTGAAATGGGCGTTGATTGGTTAGATTTTCATGATTATTTTTTCCAGTATTTATGAATGCATTTGTAGTCGTGATGGAATGGCGCCATGGCGCTGGCGCCCTTTGATGGCGCCATTGGCGCTTGGCGCCCTTTTCTCTGGCGCGCTTTTTCCTGGCGTTTTTCCATCACTACCTTTGATGCCAATAATATTCAGGTACCTGTCACAAATACCAAGCACGTCATTGGAGTCAACGCCAAAGATAATAATAGAGAAAACGCCTGGATATTTTACGTCTAAGTCAGCACCACTCAGGGTGTATGAAACCCTAGGCGCCAATGTGAAATTGTTACTGATTGTCAGAAATCCTGTGACCAGAACAATCAGCGATTACAGCCAGGTAACGGACGTTTACTTGTTTCATCACTACCATTTCTTAACAGCCCAATAAAGCAATTTAATTAACTCGAACGTCATTTCGCGATTTAAAAATTTGTAGGTACGATTTTTTTACATTTATGTAGGTATTTTATGTAAACTGCGTTCGGATCAAGTCCGGCAGTCACTTTTTGAACGGACTTCTGACGCTACAACTCACGCTATGGGGGGATTGAGGAGCTGAAATGTGGGGGGAATATAGCCGACATTCCCCCCCTACTATATACCAATGCAGATGCGACGGCGACCCGTTTTAGTGTGGGTCGCCGTATATGAAAAAAAAAATTGTGCGGTTTTCGCTGTCCGCATCAAGTCCGGCACCCACTGGTTCTTCATCACTTTGGGTGCCGGACTTGATGCGGACAGCGAAATTTGCACAATTTTTTGTTGCATATACGGCAACCCACACTAAAACGGGTCGCCGTCGCATCTGCATTGGTATATAGTAGGGGGGGAATGTCGGCTATATTCCCCCCAAATTTCAGCTCTTAACTTTCCCCATAGCGTGATTTGTAGCGTCAGATGTCCGTTCAAAAAGTGACTGCCGGACATGATCCGAACGCTGTTTAGTTCACAGGATTTGCCAGAGAGATATAATCATACTATTTGAGAAAGTTTCTGAGAATCGTAAAAGAAGTCTCTCAAAAAATATAAGATTTCCATTTATTTAGGTATATTTTATCCAGGTTTATCGAGAGAAATTCAATAATACTTTTTTTGAGAGATTTTCTGAGATTATATTCCCGTAAATCTCTCATTTTTGGAAGACTTATTTGCGATCCGATTAGCATTCAAAAAATCGTCAATTGAAAAAAATATAATTAAATATAATCGCAGAAAATCTCTCAAGAAAAAAAATTAAATGTCTCTCAAAAAACCTGGAAAAAATATAAATAAATGTCAATATCAGAATTTGAGAGATTTTCTGATATTTTTAAAAATTCGAGAAATCTCTCAAAAATAAAATAAAATAAAATCTCTCTAGAAAAGCGTGAAAAAAATATAAATCTCCCAGAGATTTTTTTCAACGCTAATCCCGATTAAACGATACATTAAATTTCACGCATAAAATACAGGTGCACATAAACAAACTGGAGCGTAACAAGCCACACATGCACCTCCGAGATCTCGCCTTTGACCGGCGTACGGGCGAACTAGCGCTCGACTATAAACCTGTCAGGAACAGTCTCTATGCAAAGCACATTAGACACTGGCTGGAATACTTTCCCAGAGAGAACTTTTTGATCTTGAATGGTGACCAGTTCATTGAAAAGCCAATAGATGAGGTTTGAATTTGCAGATGTTCATATTTTACTTGATTATAATGGTTGTTTGGAATTGTTAATTGAAGAAATCTTTACCTAATTAAGGTTATTAGGTAATTGTGTAGCCCAGCTTTCAAAATGGACTGATTGGGCTTAAACTCCACATCTACACGTTGTTACCATTGAGCCAAAGAACGTAGTTGTTCGTTTTCACATCAAACAGGCAGAGAGAGGTTGGACTCGGTAAAATCAATTGTGTAACTAATGGACTCTGTCCGGCATATTCACATTTCGAACATAACCAAGTGGAACAAAATTGTACAGCCAAAAGTCAGTCGAATTTTATTATGTGACTGTTCTCAAGTGCGATATTTACTGAAAATCCGATCCTTAAATCTCAGTCGTTATCTAATGTCTAGTCCCATGCCTAATCCCAAATAATCAGAATGGTAATTCCAACAGTGATCCCAAAAACCAAGTTTCTTTTAACACACTCAACAACACACTTTTACCTTTTTCAGGTTCGCCGGGCAGTCGAATTTCTAGGGCTCGACCCCTCATCAGTGCATCCAGATCAGTTTCAATACAATAAAACGAAAGGCTTCTACTGTTTCAGGAGAGATTTGAGTGATAAATTGAACTGTTTGGGGGACACCAAGGGCAGAAGACACGTGAAAGTGGATTATCTGACTGAAACACGTCTGCGAAACGCATTCCGCATTTATAATGATCGTTTCTTTGACTTGATGGGTGTTCATTTTGATTGGTGATTTAATTGTCAGTTATCTCACGCGAAATAAATGACGTCAGTTATTTGTCCCGACTAGCTGCGGCTAGTCTCAATTTCTAGATGATAGCTAGTATAAATAATTGCATGCGCGGTGCTGCGCATTAATAGGAACGAATGCTTGCATTAGTTACCATGGTTACTACGATGCTTAGTGCACGGGTACGAAGGAATTTCCAGCGCACAAAACAAATAATATATTTCGGAAGAAACGCAAACTATGGCTTTGGAAGTTCTAGGCGCCCAGGGTCCCGTCGTGAGTCGCCCACAATTTTCGCACTTGTTGATAGTCGATAACATCGACAGTATTGACACCGGTGGAAAAAAACATGTCAGAAATCGTCGCTGCCGTTCCAAATGCTTCTCTACATGCACGGATGGTACTGTTTGCTGTTCTTCTCGCTCGAACTGGCGCTGATCTGGTATAAAGGTAGATTCACCACCTCCTATAGGTAAAATACCTACCCCACAAATCAATTAACGCGGCCGTCAACCGATCGCAGCCAACCTGCTGCCGTACCCGGCGCGTAGCCTGGTATTTGACCTGGTGCCACTCCCAGACCCTGTAAAATACCCTGTGAAGAGTAAAAGACCCTGTAAAATGTCATGTAAAAGACCCTGTAACTTGTCAAATGTCATGTAAAAGACCCTGTAAAGTGTCAACTGTATCCAAATCTCATTTTAGCTTATCCTAATCTTATCTTATGTCAAAAATAAATATTTGGATACAAAAATATTTGAATTTGGATACGATAAAATAAGATTTGGATACACATGACGCTTTACATGGTTTTTACATGACACATGTCATTTTACAGGGTCTTTTATACTCTATGGGATGTTTTACACGGTCTGGGAGTGCCCCCTGGTGCTGTTGTGCACGCTGGCCGTGGTGGAGCTGTGCCGGTCGTCCATGGGGCGGCGGGGCAACGTGACCGAGTCGGCGGGCGACATGCTGTGGACGTTGGCCATGGGCGTGCCCGCGCTCGCCGCCTGCCTCTACCTGGGCCTGTGGCAGACCTACGTGCTCAAGCTGGAGATCATTGTGCTCGCCGTGGAGGCGCTGTTTTTACTCTTGCACACTGTGTTCGCGGTGGTCGCTATGGCTAGCTTTGCGAGATGACACGATACTAACACGTTGATTGTGTAGCATAGTAACGTTCTTAGTAGTTAGCATATTTTTACTATAAATGCTAAATGCTTTCAGCCGTAAAGCGACATATGAGCATTGATTGATGTGTTGTGCTAAATACATACCCAATTCACTTCATTGTCCCTGTCACCATTGTCTCTGCATTTGTACCTTTGTATCATACAATGAATAACTTGATTCTAATTTGTTTCTGTTCAAAATATAATTCAAAACACACCAAATTTATAATTTTTTGCACTAAAAGATGGTTGAAAACTCGAAATTTTTGTCATCACAGAAAAGCCGTGTGCATGTGGTCTTAATAAATGTTTAGAGAGTGTTAAGAGTCAGCAAAAGAGCTAAAACCTCAACAGTTAAACATACAATAGACGTCCCACTTTAGACAATCACATTTACTTAACTGACATCAAGATCAATGGTCAGATAAAGGTAATAATAAAATGCAAGAGTCATGTCCATGCAGATTTTCTGCCCGCAGCTGAAACGATTGTTGTAGCGCCAGATGACATGCCGGCTGCAATTATAATCAAAATCGTGGAAAAAGACATAAAATAACAAGGAAAAGTTCGATCCCATCCACCCACACCAACCAGCAGTTCCAATAAACTGTTCCCACCTAGTCAAGGCCTTGTGAAAGTTGTCTCCGATGCGAACCTGCAGCGGGGAGTCGACTAGCATTTCTTTCAATCGGCGCTCCGCCTCGCTCGCAGACAGTCGCTTTGCGCGCATCAAGTATTGCACGATGAACAATGCGGCGCGATTGCTCCCGTCGTACGAGTGCACCAGGGCGGCCTTGTTCCGTGAGCGAGCCTTTTCGATGAACTCGTTCGCCTGTGTTTTGACTTTTTTACCAGTGTGAGGTGGAATGTACATGTAGAATGGATGAAAGGATAAGCGATCAAAAGTAGTCAAATGAAATTTTACTAAAGCATCTGAATTCGTGTAAAATCTGAAAAGATTTCACAACACATTTACAATTCTTTTAGAAAAAACTTTATAAGGTTATTTGGGGAACATCTTCACCCTTTTTTCATACAAGTCCATAATGAATTGATAGAAGATGCACTACAAAGTCAGAAACGTATTGGTATTTTTTTAGGTACAAAGTGTTCATAAACTCATTTAAAAGAGACGGGGTATTTGAGGGGAGGATAACTCTTGTATGGACCCTTTTCAATAAACTTTACAAAAGGGGTATTTTTAAGAACAAAAGCGCCACATGATTGAGCAGCAGACTAGTGCTTTCGTACCTGGATAAAATTGTCAGTGAGATCGTCGGTGCTGTCGCGACTGATGTCGATGATCATCTTGGCGCGCGAGTGTTTCGTCTCCTTGGCGCACAGACACGGACACCCGCCCGGCCGCTTGTCTCTATCAAGTCGGTTGAAGGAAAGATATCAGAATTAGGGTTCCAATGGGTGGGATCCCGATCCCGAATCCCAAGAATTTTCGGGATTTTGCAGTCCCGATCCCGATCCAGAAATCTCAAAAAACTCGATCCAGATCCCGAAAATTTTCAAGTCACAATACTGATCCCCCCTAAAATACAATCCCGATCCGATCCCGGAAATATTTGCCAACTTCATTAAATGCCATTTTTGCACTAATAAATGTAAATGGAAACTTCAAATTTCCACCTTATGCCACTTGTCTGGCATCCAGATGTGTTTTACTGTTTTAGACCATTTTTATGACAAATAAAAGAAAAACTTTTAACATCAGGACTTTTCCAAAATCCCGATCCTGAAAAAATGCCAATCCTGGTCCCGATCCCGATCCCAGAACCCAAAAAAACAATCCGGATCTTGATTCCAGTCCCGAGACTGTAATCCCGATCCCGGTCCCGAAAACTCAAAAAACCAATCACGATCCCGATCACAAAAAATCCCATTTGAACCCTAATCAGAATGATAAAACAGTCGCTGCATTATTATTCACCTGGGCAAGTCATCCGGATCCACGTTGCACAGGTCGACGATATATTCCACGTTGAGTCGACACAGCAGGTTCATGTTGTTCGCGGCGTCCACCCCGCCCATGTACAGATTCTCGTCTATCTGCTTTAAAAGACATCGGGTGGTGTGTATTTTACCACCGTTCCAAAACACGCAGTCAAAAGTAGACGGGGACATGATCACCTGAAACACGATCCTATCCAAATATTGCGACCTCGGCCTGCTGGAACTGCCGATGGTCAAGTCGAGCAAGGCGGCCGGCAGACCGCTCGAGCGATTGGCGCCCGTCGAGTCGCGCGGCTGCACTCGACGCACCTCGGACGGATGAGTTAAAGAGGCGGCGCCTGTAGCGGGACCGGTGAAAATGCGATTGACGATTGATAGTAATACCGTAAATCCTCGTATAACTCCTGCTCGAATAACTCCCCCTCAAAAAATTCCGACGAAAAAATAACTCCCCCGGGGACTTATTCGAGGATTTACGGTAGCTATGTTGTGCGACGAGCCGCACCGGAATCAGTCGTGCGCACGGACAGGGCGCTGCCGGCGCGCGCCCAGTGCGGCGCGGCCGCGTCGCCGGCCGACCCCTGGGCCGAGATGGGCCGGTCTGCGTCCGCCAACCAGGCGTTTTCGGACACGGAGCGCTGCTGCGACGACTGGTGCTGCAACTGCGGCGGGTGCGACCCGGTGCTCAGGTTGCCGTTGGACGGCGTCTTGATGTAGAGCCGCACCTGGCGAGGGTCCACTGTGGCGCTACCGCTGTGGCTCTGCGAGCGAGGTATCGTTGCCGCTTTTCGTCAAAGCCACGTTTACACTGCATTTTGTGCCGAATTGACGAATTGCAGTTGTCAGTTCAGTTTCAAAACAAAAACCGAACCAACAACTGAAATTCGTTTTCAAATGCCTATAAGTCTTTAACGACAGGCTCAGATTATCTCCAAATCGCCAAGTGTGTATACTCGGCGGACATGAAACTCTACAATGTAGGTGGACTTCATTCCCAATACTTATGTCTCACGTTAAAGTTTGGACGGATGATTTTCGCTCAGTTCATGGTCGATATTACATTTGTGCGACCATGTAATGTGAGAACAAAACGTTTTTGCATTTTCGGCTCAACGACAGTTTGAAATCGAACCGGGATGTTAGATACATACACGAAAAGTGCCAAAATAACACGTATGTATCCTAACCCACAGGCAGATAGAGATGTACAGATAAAGTTGTGTAAACGAAAAAATAATCATTGCGAAACGAGTGAAATCACTCTCGTTTTAACGCAACATGAACTCTTCAATCATTATCAACGTAGGATATATCAATTGTTATCTAATTTCTAGGTCTATCGCGAAGATTTCATTAATTTCGTTTCCCTCATATTGCGAAATAATTTATGCAGCTATGTTTGGCAAAGTGCCCATTCGGTCAACACTACAGTCGTTGCGTATTCCTTCAGAAAATTGTATGCCATCATGTCCGCCGAGTTTTACGCTTAACTAGTGAGCACAATTCACTGCCTTTTCCTGCTGAGATGGAACTTTATTGCGGAACTATGGAACTTTTTCATTTAATTTTTTGTAGGCACACTTGTAAACGCTGCATGAGCAAGCGACTAACCTTGGCGTCAGCGGCGCCGGGGCAACTGGGCGGCCGATTGCTGGCGTGGGCGGCCAGGTGGCGCGACGTGTGCATGTGCACTCGACCGACCGGCTCGGAGCCGGCGGACATGACCCGCTGAGTGCCGCCGCCCGAGCTCGACGCACCTGCGCGCGGCACTGAGCTGTAACGCTGAGAGTAGTGGTAATAGGTTCAGTTTAAGTGTGGGGGCAGGGACGTATGCAGCAGGGGCGTATCCAGGATTTTTGAACGGGGGGGGGGGGGCTGCTTGTTTACGGAGCCCGGCGAACGGGCCCCCCCCCCCTAAAATTTTACCTGTACAGTTTACCTTTACCATTCGTAGGCGCCACGCAATGGCGCCATTGGCGTTGGCGCTAACGCCAGAAACCGCTGTAAATGTATGTAAATATACGTACATACGCATCGACAGGTACATGGTCGGGCTGAAAAGTCCCCGGGCAGTGCTCGCCATTCGCGCTAGGGGTAAGCTACGGTCATAAAATTTTTACACGTTAATATATCAGGTGTTTTGAGTTTTCACCCAAAATTTCGCCCCTCTAGCTCCACCCTCTGCGGATCTGTGGGGGTTACAATTTCGGTCATTTTGTACTGATGTACAAATGGTGCTCTAGCTCAAGGCTGCTTTAAGTTGTGATCATGAAACTTTGGCTAGTGTAAGCCACCAGTGTTGGCAATGTGCCAGCACTAACCAACATTAGCTTTGATATCATAAGCCTAGTCCATATTGCCATTACTGTCACTACTCTCACTACCAAATTCATCATTCTGCCTCTACGGTTGGTCAATACAGGTTAATACAGGAGGCGTTTTTCATGCACACTGCTGTTGAACACAGGTAATGTGTCCACTACAGATTAGTAATGAAACACAAATGAAATTTAATTGACATAATAATTTTCTGCACATTTCAAAACAACATTAAAATCACTGCAATACAACACGATCTCAGATGATCACCAAAAACATCCATCACAGTTCCCACGTTTCTTGCACATCACCCTGATCTGCATATAAATTTTACCTTAATAGCAATGATGTTGATGAAAGTGTTGAATACTATCAGCACATTGCCAACACTGGTGGCTTACACTAGCCAAAGTTTCATGATCACAACTTAAATCAGCGTTGAGCTAGAGCACCATTTGTACATCAGTACAAAATGACCGAAATTGTAACCCCCACAGTTCCGCAGTGGGTGGAGCTAGATGGGTGAATTTATGGGTGAAAACTCAAAACACCTGATATATTAACGTGTTAAAATTTTATAACCGTAGCTTACCCCTAGCGCGAATGGCGAACACTGCCCGGGGACTTTTCAGCCCGACCATGTACATTATTGGGTGCATTTTCAGGGATATGTGTCTACGGTAGGGTTGGGAATTTCAAAATTTTCGGGTTCGGGTATCGGGTATCAGGTCCTAAAAAGTTCGGGTCAGGTATCGGTTCCAAAAATTTTGTGGGTATCGGGTTCCGGTTCGTGTATTGAGGTCGGGTATCGGGTCGGGTTTTCAGGTTAAAATGTCAGGTATCAGGTAATAAAATTGTTGGGTATCGGGTGATAGAATTGATGGGTATCAGGTAATAAAATCATCTGGTATTGGATTTAACAACAAAAATACAGGACAACTGCACCAAACAACTGGAAGTTGTATTTAGAATGCTCCCAAACTGCTTGAAAGATTGACCTGTGGGAAATTTTTGCGGGTATTTTCAGGTATTGAGTGCGGGTTCGGGTATTGAGGTCGGGTATCGGGTTCGGGTAGTAGTTTCGGGTTCGGGTATCGCGTTTCGGTTCCAAAAAGTGTGCGGGTATCGGGTTCGGGTATCGCGTTTCAGTTCCAAAAAGTGTGCGGGTATCGGGTTCGGGTTTTGGTCGGGTCGGGTCGGGTCAGGTTCCCAACCCTAGTCTACGGGGACCGATATACTGAAAATACCGTGTGTTTAGGGGGCAAGTGCGCGCTAACGCGCAAAATTTTCGCATACACCGTCGAAAATTTGTTCTGAAAGTTGCATTTTCGGGGGTTTTCACGTCTCACCCCGGGAAGGGGGGGCGGCTGCAGCCCCCCCGCCCCCCCCTAGATACGGCTCTGGTATGCAGGATTTTTGAGCGGGGCCGGGGAGGGACTGAATACGGAGCCCGGCTAACAGCGGGGGGGGGGGGGGGCGGCGCCCTCCTTTAAAATTTTGCCCTATAGCGGAATGGAGCCATGTCGCTGACGCCATTTGTAGGTGCCGGCGCCATGGTAATATTGGCGTTGGCGCCAACGCCTACTACATAGGACATGGATAGGTATCTATTTACACTTAAATAAATATATTGTAACTAGGTAACTTTGGGTACATTTGTAATTTGTACTTAGTCTCCAAAAACACACATACGAATAGTGGGGTGGGGCCTACAAAATTTTTTAAAAGTGCATACACAATTGAAAATAGAAAAGTGCCATTCCGGGAATATTTTATGTCCGGCCCGAGAAGGGGGGCGGCCGCCACAATGCACTCCCCCCTGCGTAAAGCCGCCCCCTCCCCCTGCGTACGTCCTTGGGTGGGGGTGGGTCCGCTAGGAAGCACGCAGTTATAACTAACGATAAATAACTCTGGAACCTCTCATTAAAACTGCTTAAATTTGAATATGATACATTTTCATATCCGGGCTAGTTCGGAAATCGAAGGCACCTTTCTACTTCCCCCTGACTGGTGAAGGCATACTTGTTAAAAACGTATTTGCATTTACTCGTAAAATACGTATACTCGTGTACTCGAGTACTGAGTACTGTGATATGCTTTTTTAAATGAGGCATGGAAGGGAAAAGGAGAAAAAAGCCAAAAATAGTGAAACATACCATCCAAAAATTGGTATATCCTGTCTATCCTCAAAGAAGACACCACGGAATTATTTTTCGTCAGACTTTTTTGAGTGGGGGTTGTACGAGGAGGGTTATTCAAGGGAAGAGCAATTTTTGTTATTCGAAGAGGGAGTATTGCTAGGTGGTGGATTTAATCGAAGACATAAGCACATTTATAGCTAAAAATTGCTGAAAATAGTTTCCAATTAGAATCTGATATGGTTTCATATCCGGGCTCGTTCGGAAATTGAAGGCACCTTTCTACTTCCCACTGACTGGTGATAGGCATACCAGTTGTTAAAACGTATTTACATTTGCTCATAAAATACCATACTGTATTTCTTCTGATAGAAGAGCGCTGTTCGTTAAGTTGTATAAAAATCCATATTTTTTGTAAATTTTATTGCTTGAGTTTCTACCTGTTTATTTGCGGAACTTGGGGCAGTCCCAAGCCCTGTAAAGTGCCAAATGTCATGTAATCTGTCATCCAAAGTGTCAATTGTCATGACAAATGTAAAGTAAAGTGTCAATTGTCATGACAAATATAAATTAAGGTGCCAATTGTGAAGCAAATTGTATCCAAATCTTATGTTTTGTATCCAAATATTGTTGTTTTTGTATCCAAATCTTATGTGAATATTTGGATACAAAACAAAAGCTTTGGATACAAAAACATAAGATCTGAAGATATGTTTTACACTTTCCATGACATGTGTCGGATGTGTGAATTGTGGATTAAGTTGTTAATATTGCGATGTCTATTTGCTTCCTTTTTGTGTCTTATTTAAGTATCAGTCAACGTGGTCACGTGAGGTTCGGACAATGAATGATAGCACCTAAAATCTCTCCATCGAAAGGCCGTGAAACGATAAGTGGTGGACGTGCTTGGCTTAAAGTTCCACACGGGCCGCGGAGGAGCGGAGAGTCATCAATTTGCTGTCATCTGCTGATGGGATTGCTGTTGTCCGCTGACAAGTGCTGTCGTCCGCTGACACACGCTGTCTTCATTTCACTGCTGTCCTGGCTGCTGTCATCTGCTGACCAGCCAGACATGAGTGACCATTCATCCAGCCAGGAGGAGGCGCCCAGGCATACACGCGGGCATCCTTGCAACCTCCTACCAGGACCAGGATTGAACGAAGCCGGAATCAGGGAGTTTGAGGCGGAACAGCTCCGCAGGGCCACGCGGCCACCAAATTGACCGGGTAGGTTTGAAGCACAGTTTCCGGTAGCGCGGTATACCACACGCGACGAATTGCAGCTGACACCGATGCGCGGTAGGGTGTACCACAATACGAGTTACCATGCGCTCCATACGTACAGTGAACCGGCCCTTCAGATGACCACAATGCAGCCACGTAATGTGGGGACAATTGAACCCTGGCATTTACAGATGCGACGCTACAGAGCGGCTCACGTGACCATGCCCATGCAGCAGGCAACGAGTATCACTTTCGGGGCGGAAATTGAATCACCATTGAAGGTGAGTTTGCAACATAATGACGTTTGTCAACTGGAAAATGTTACTACAAGGGAACCGGATACCGGTGCAGTTCACGCGTCAATTCACCCACCTATGGGTGCAACAAACTCTGAAAGGGACTTTTTGGAAGCTTTTGAAAATTTGAAAAGCCATTTTGTGAAATTGGGACGCTTCAGTGACGTTATTCCTGAAAACACACCAAAAAATGAAACAAATAATTTCCTGGAAAATAGAGGACTCGAAAACAAAAGTGAAAAAATGAAAAAAAAGACAAATCCGTGGAATTTGGGTAATTTGACGGAACAACGTGCTGCCATGATGGACACTGTTGATCCAAAAATGTTGGAAAGCTGGTTCATGATAAGGCCACATGTTTTTGATAAGATACCTACGTATTCAGGCAAAATGGACGTCCGGAGCTTTTCGGAATGGAGTCGCGTCGTTCACATGGCTTCAATTTCAATTCCGCACAAAGCTTTGCAGGACCATTTCTGGGTTGAAGTGTTTACAACAAAACTGGTAGGGGATGCACACAAGGTGCTTACTACGCTTTTTCAGCCGGAAGCTCTATCTGACCACGCGAAGGTCATGAAAGAATTGACATCTGTTTTTAGGACGACTGATAAAAGTTACACCTACCTAGAATGGGAAGGCGCCACCATGTTTCGAAATGAAAACTTCATGGAATTTTATCTCAGATTACTGTCAAAAATGCCGACTGAGGTGAAAGAATCGGTAAATTTTGAAAGGAAAGCCATTGATAATTTGATTTTGACCAAAATCTGGCATCGCTATGACGACACAAAGTATGATAGACATGTAGTGGCCAGCTTTAGAACAAGGGCTAAAAATACAAGCACTTTGATAACAACTCAACTTTTGCAGTCAATCGATGAGTATTTCAGGAACGTCAAGCAGGACAAACGCGAACGCCCTGCTGCAAATGACCGCACCCAGCAACAAAATAGAACACCGCGAGCGAATTTCAAGCAATTTTTGGCTGAGTCAAACAAAGTTCCATGGTGCCCACTACCCGGTCACACAGGTCACAGAACAACTGACTGCCGTGTAACTCAAAGGCAGCAATTGGAAAAAGTAGGAACGTTTCCAGGGGCAAATCCGGGGAATTTCAGTCAAAAATCTGATGGCTATGGCCATGTAAAAAGAATCGGCCCACCACATACGTCTGAAACGTCTCAACCAAAAACTTCTTTTGCAAAATTGGGGCAAGCAGATGAATTCTCTGTGGAAACTCTTGAACAAAATTCCGATGAGGAGGAAAAAGCCCCCTGGGAAATATACTGCACGGAATTTAAACATAGGGTAGCAGAACTTTTCGAAAATGACCCAGGTGAATTACATGAGTGGAAGCGGCATTTCTGGTCATTGATTCATAATGATAATTTCAATTTTTCGCAGACAATGGCGATGCGCGGGTCGCTGGACTCTTCGCAGATCTGTTTGAACCCAATTCTGAGCTTTGACGAATATGTGAAAAATGAGAATGATGTTTGTGAATTTGGGACGATGTCTTCTGAAAAAAGTGTTCATGCGTTTTCTTGTGTGGGAGATCGACAGAGGTTGTGTATTAAAGTTGAAACTTCAAATGGCCCACAAGTTTTTGCACACATCAACATTGAAGGGATCCCATGTAAAACTCTCCTAGATACTGGATGCACGCGCTCAATAATCCCTATTGCATTGTTGCGTGACATTGTTAACAAGAGTGGTTTGGATCTAGAAAAATACCTGAAACCTAGTCCAATACGAGTATACATGGTTACAGGGTCAACCACAGAAGGATCCATGGCGGAAGTTCCGTTATTTTTTGAACATACCTCCCCTGTTGACAATGTCACGCGAAAAGTGCTGGCTGTGGTATTGGTAAATATGTTGCCTGGCGCAATGCCAGAAATATTAATTGGAACGGACATTATGCCGTATTTGAAACTGCCATGGCTAATACCGATGGCGCTAGAAAAAGATACACGTGTCGCTCCATGTTCAATCCCTGAAGTTGAAGACCAGTTTACATCGTTGGAAATGCAATTTGTCGACCATTTTTCATCCATTTTGAAGTTGAAAAAATCGTTGTATATACCTGCGCGAGGCAACTCCAAATTACCACTTGGAAAACCTGTGAAGCCAGAGACATTGTCAGCAAAAAGTTGGTCACGCTGTAAACTGGTCTATTCAAACACATCATTGCCAGAAACTCATGGCATAAGCATGTATGACACAATCGTACCTTCTAACATCAAAACCGGATATTTGACATTATACAACTATTCAGATACGCCTATCTCATTAAGCGTAGGAAGCCAAATTGCCACTCAGGAATACTTAGATGAAAAATCCCAATTCACACCAGGGCCAAAATTCTCAAAGATATTTGAAAATGAAGATTTCCAAAAATCGATAGGGATGTTTTCAGTAGTCAGGGGCTGTCCCGCGGTGGAACTGCCAACACCGCCAGATTGTGTACACCACGAAACAGAATCAGACACACCTACTGATCAAGATGAAAGATTTAAATTTATTTGGGAAAATTTGCCATCAAAGAATCGGATTTCGCTGCCTGAAAATGATTTGAAAGTTTTCAAAAATTTGCTGAAAGAATACCACAACATTTTCTCTTGCAGCGAGTATGATGTAGGCAAGACAAAGTTGATTTCACATGAAATAGTGACAGACCCACTTCACCCACCGATCAAACAGGCACCCCGATATGAACCACCATATAAGCGTGAATTCATAAATAAAACAATTGCAAGTATGCTGAAAGAGGGGATAATTGAGCACTCAAATGGACCATGGGCTTCCCCGATAACAATAGCGCCAAAGGGAACTGACAATTACCGTTTTTGCGTGGATTTCAAACAAGTAAATTTAGTTACAAAAATTGACAGCTATCCCTTGCCGCGCATAGGGGAAATTTTGGCTGAATTCTCAGGGCGGAAAATATTTAGCGCCGTTGACATCCGCCACGGGTACTACAACATACCGTTGACCAACGAAAGTTCATGCGAAAAGACGAGTTTTGTTTGTAGCTTGGGACAGTATCGCTACACAAGAATGCCATTTGGAACATGCAACTCTGGAGCTACTTTCCAGAGGCTCATGCAGCTAATGCTCATGGATTTGAACGAGGATCTGACGCGCGCGTGGGTGCGTGCTTACATTGACGACATTCTGTGCTGCAGCGACACCATCCCAGAACACTTAAACCATTTGCGTCGTTTGTTCGCACGCTTGCGCTGGGCAAATTTAAAGATGCAACCCGCAAAGTGCAACTTTTTTGCCACAACTTTAAAGTATCTAGGTCACCAAATATCTGCTGCAGGGATTTCCCCAGCGCCTTCACGAGTGGCGGCAATGCTCGACTTACCAAAAGTTCACAGCAAACAAGATTTGAGGAAATTTTTGGGCAAATGTGTATACTATTCTCACTTCATCCCAAACTACAGTAGGTTAGCCGCACCACTTTATGAAGTACTAAAAGGAAAAGTCCCAAAACATGGAAACACACCGTTCAACTGGTCAGAGGAGATGTTGGATGCGTGGAGCACGTTGAAATTTTGCCTGACTTCACCTCCAGTTTTAATACATCCATACAGGGATGGCAGGCCATATGTTCTTGAAACCGATGCCAGCAAAATTGGGTTAGGGGCGGTCTTATCACAACATGATGATCAAGGAGTCCTACATCCAATTTCATTTATCTCCAAACGTCTGACGCATCCACATAAAAACTTCTCTGCAGCTGAACTCGAGAGTTTGTGCATAGCTTGGGCAGTGCGCCGCCTAGCTGATTTCGTCGAAGGCCAAAAATTGATTGTCATCACAGACAATTCTGGCATACAACAGATTTTAAAATCGCCGGCACACAGTAAATTAGAAAGATGGGCACTATTCGTTTCTGATAAAATTGTCAAATTCATTCATAGGGCAGGAAAATACAACTGTGTGGCAGACGCCCTATCACGAAATCCGATAGACGAGTCGGAATTTGGAGTTGACGAACTGGACGTCCCCACAGATATAGTTCGGGGCCTAGCATTTGGCACTGTTCCAGGTTTTCATCTAACCGGTCCAATTCATCAATCAAAAGTTATCTCGCAGCAGCTTGACGTTGATTGGAAAGAATTGCAAATGAGTGATGTGGAGCTAAATGAAGTCATTTTACAAATTCAACACGATCCAGAGAAATTTTCAGATGCCGCTTTAATTGACGGAGTATTATACCACAAAACACCCACAAAAGCATACTCATACTCGATTTGGCCCCCGCGATCATGGCAACAAGCATGTCTTGAGCATGCCCATATGGGAATTTATGCTAGTCATGGTAGTCACGAAAAAACCATGGACATGCTGTGCCAGTATTTCGCGTGGCCAAATATGAAAAATCAAGTGTTAGATTTTTGCCGTCAATGTAGTGAATGCTTGCAACAAAAATCGCATGTTTTACGGCCGAGCCCGCTGGGGAACACTGAAACGCCACAGCAGCCGTTCGATGTTGTTCACATAGATACGATGCAATTTGAGTATGCCAACGTAAAGTCAAAAGTGCTTGTTGCAGTGGATGCGTTTACCCGGTACGCAATCGCCACACCACTTTCATCCATGCGCGGCGAGACAATTGCGAAAGCAGTTTTGAAGCATGTTTTCCTAGTATTTGGGGCCCCCAGATTGATCATTACTGATCAAGGAACCGAATTTATCAATTCAGACTTCCGCGCATTGTGTGCGGAATATGGAACACATCACACCCCTATTTTGCCACACAACCCAGCAGCGAATGGCATGGTGGAGCGTGTTAACGGAAGAATGCGAGAAATCTACACATTTGTTAGGAAACAACATTCACGCTCCAACTGGAAGGAGTTGTTGCCAGTTGTCATGCTCAAATACAATTTGACCATGAATAAAAACCTAACATGCTGCCCTTTCTACTTGGTTTATGGGCACTTGCCCCATTGGAATTTATTTTTTGTATCTGCAAAAAATACAAGTCCGGATACCATGAGAAACGTCGCCCGCACACAAAGCGACAAAAACCGACAAAAATACCAACAGTATTTTGATACCAAACCGGGTCGAGATATAAATATTGGGGATGTTGTGATGATTAAAAATTTCTCAATTGACAAGTCAATCCCGAAGTTTAGCGGGCCACACACGGTTGTTGATATGGCCGGCCCCAATATTTCCTTCCAGAATGGCCATTTGCTAGAAACAGTACCTGGGCGATTCTGTTGGAAAGTTCAACATTTATCACCTAATTGAACTTTTTTGTTGAACTAGATTTTTTGTTAGACAATGCCTACTCGTTTCTTTCTTCCATTTAGAGTAAATAAATATTGCGGTGCAGCGATAAAAATCACGGTGACAAAAAACGCGAGCTTTTCAAAATGCACTCTGTGTTCTGGCTGTGCATTTTAATGTGTGGTACATTGGTAACTGTTGAAAGCGCGCGGAAACACCGTAAAAGCAAAACTCCACAACGTTCTGAAGAACCAAAAACTCCATCACCACCACCACCGGCTACACCCACCTATGAACCAGATACACCTGAACATACGTTGGTACCATACGTCCTGATACCCTGCTCACCACAAGCGGCCGCTCAAAGTTCTAGGACGCCGCAATACGATGAAGCCGACCGACCTGGAACGTCAACGGAGGCTTGGATTTCGACAAGCGCGGCAGAAGAGACTTTTATGGACAACAAAAAAATCTACTCCCAGATGTGCAAGGTGTCATGTTTTTCAGTGCGATTTTTTGTGTAAATTGTGTCGGCAAGACACCAGTTGCCAAAATCCCCAGGATTTCGACACTCTGGGCGATAAATACCGTCACCTTCGCCGGGGGTTCGACTCTCTTCAACAAGAGAACGATGACCGGCACAGAACCGTAGTGGGATTTCGCATAGAAAACCGTCATCTGGGGGAAGCTTTAGTCAAAGCCGAAGCTGAATCAGCTCAAAAAAACTCAACTATTCATGATTTGACTCTGCTGGTAAAGAAATTACAAATGAAAGAAAACGTCCGCACAGATGACGCTTTTTCTCAAACGGAAACCACGTTTTTTCCGCCAGTTTGTTCTTTTGAGTGTTGAATTCGAGTTTGCGGAAATGATTGACGTACATATTTGAGCGCCGCAGGATGGTCAGGTAGATTTGGATGGGGCCAAATTCTATCGTAGGACAGAGTACGGCCCGAGTATGCGCTTCGACGGACATTTGGTTGTATCGCCAGAAGAAATTAGGCGCCAGGCCCAGACACAGGCACTTTACTTAAAAAAAAAATTTAAGGGTTGATCTGGCATTAACACATTTCCATTTTTGCACAGACCTGGGAAGATTTTCATCAAAACAACACCACAACGGAGGCGCCAACACGCCGATCAGCTGTGCAACAAGTAGCGGCGACTGAACGCTTTCCACAGCATCACTACCAGCGCGGTCGAACGCCAGCACCACGCAGCTACCATAACTACAATCACCAACGTCACCGCAACGACAACCGCCGCCGCCACAGGAACATTAAACGCAGGACAGTTTTCTCCCGTATTTCCAAATCTGACAAGTATATGAACAAAAACCGGCGCCGTTCGCGCTCAGCTTCGCGGTAAAAAAAAAAGAGAGCAGGGGTAAAAGAGTAAAAGTTGAAAAAACAAAGTGTGATTTGAGAATTTTGAAAATTGAATTTTTGATAAAATTGGAGGGGTGATAATGTCGGATGTGTGAATTGTGGATTAAGTTGTTAATATTGCGATGTCTATTTGCTTCCTTTTTGTGTCTTATTTAAGTATCAGTCAACGTGGTCACGTGAGGTTCGGACAATGAATGATAGCACCTAAAATCTCTCCATCGAAAGGCCGTGAAACGATAATTTTTCATAACAATTGACTCCTGCTTGACATTTCACATAACATTTGACACTTTGCATGGCATTTTACAAATGCACCCAGCACACTCCAATAGTCCTTGTACTGAAAATGCAAACCATTGTTATCAATAATCGTAACTTAGCTAACAATACCTACTGCATGCAACTTTTGCAACGAAATGGATAAATTTGTCACTTTTCCTGCTTAGGTCTAATGATAACATTTTTCTGGCCGAGCATGCCAGATGCTGATTTTTTGTAAAATGTTTTATATTTACATTTTTTGTACAATTGTTGTAAAATGGTTCATTCTATTTTATTAATGATATTTTGGAATAAAATAAAATGAAACATGAATATAAAAAAATACAATTTTCATACAATTTGTATACCATTTTTTATTATAAAACCAACCTTGCCCCTGACTGGTGATAGGCATAGTTGTTAAAATGTATCTACACTTACTCATTAAATACGCATACTCGAGCACTGTGTAAATAGGTACGTTTGTTCGCATACACTGTCTGCAACATCTTGCGAAAACGATAGAAGTTACCCTCTAATAAAATGTACCCTTTGATTGAAGGTACAGAAAAACAGTGTAAAAATCAATTGAAGGTAAATATACAGTGGTGGATTTACCTAATACGGTACTTTTTCAGAAAAATACGTAAATGTACCATTTTAGTACTCAAGTATGTATATTTCGAGCAAATGTAAATACATTTTAACAACTGTAAATACATTTTAACAACTGTAATTCATAACATAATTTCTACGTTTTGTTGAAGAAAGAAAAACTCGGCGGATCATTATATGCACGTAATGATGGAAATATCTAGATATTGGGAAAAATTTTTATAAACCTGTCATGTGTTTCTGGGACCTAAACGATTTTCTCAAATTACCTGGTGCTTAATTCGACGACGACATAGCCATTAAAAAACAAGCTCGCCGAGCACATGAATACACAGACCGGCCGAAAGTAAAGGGAAAAAAGAGCGTCTATAGATAGTATTTTAACAGCGTGGCAAACTCACACGGGTACCCGCAGTGCGAGAGCAGCGCACCAACCATGACAATCAGAGAGAGGCCTGTGTCTGTTGGCATGTAAACCCGTTTGGAATGTAGACAATGGATCAAAGGTTTCCAAGGTTTTGACCCTCACGTGGGCTTGATAAATAGCAACTCCCTCCTCCAGAGAGATAAATAGCTGAAAATTATTCTGGGTGCTCGCTGGAGTTAAATATTTATATATGATATGTGGCAAAATTAAAATTGAGCGATCTTGAGTAAAAATTGAGGCTAAAATTGCCCAGTTTGCCCCACATAGATAGTTGAGCGATTTGTGGATGGCTCAGGGGATAGTAGCCTCGGGATAGCAAGATATCTGAGCAGCCCTACCACGCAACGGGCCTACATGCCAAGCGGGTTACATGCCAAGCGAGCCTACGTCGACAATCAGTTCCCCAGCCTGGGAACCAACCAACCCGCTCGCACGGGCACTAACATTGCGCGGCGGCGCCGGCGTTGTCCTCGGTGCGATGCGCGCCCGACCAGGTGCGTCTGCTAGCCGCGTCCACGACTATGCCCATGGACTGCCTTTGCCGCTGCGCGGTGGGCGGCAGCGGCGCGGGCAGACCGCACACGCTGATCGCCCGCTGCTGCCGGGACGGACTGCCGCTAGCCATCAACTCATGTGTGGGTGGGCTGCCGCCGAATGTTGTAGTGATAGTGTTGAATACGGGCTCAAATCAGAGATGGCGCGATTATTTAGCCCGACGCGTTTATTCTGGCAGCCCGATAAAGTCTAGATGGATAGATGATGCGGTTCTGATTCGAAGCGTTTATCATTTTATTCAAAGTTGTGTGCAACACCGTACAATCGACAAAATCACTTAAAGTTACAGTTTACCATCTGATATCTTCGAATCCGGGGTCTTGTAGATTTGGACCCCAAAGGGGGGTCAGATAGATAGTAAGCCGCTCCTCCGGAGGGATACATAGCTGAAAGTTTCGGAGGGGGGCGGAGTTAAGACAGGTTCGCGGGGTTCAGTATTTGCTTTTTAAAGTGTAGAAGGTAAAAACGCGAGAAAAATCGTCAAACAATGAGGTGCAAAACAGGCACAAAAATACATGCTTCAAATTGTTGAAAATGGATGTACCGTATATCCTCGAATAAGTCACCGAATAAGTTCCATCGGATTTTTTTTTGACTGGGGGTTATTCGAGGGGGGGGGGCGTTATTTTTCCGACAGCATATAACAGAATGCATGATCAATATATTGTATGAACGGAGTTTCAATAGTTGCATAAACCTGTAAGTTGAAATACAACTTCGATAATTAATCCTATGAAATAAATTCTACTGAACATCAGCTGAAAAAGAATACATGTGTTTGAAGAACACATAGGAACATATTTACAACGTTTTTTTTTACATGGACATCTTTTCCACTCATTAAAGAGGTGGGTTTTTCGAAGGGGGGCTGTATGGTAGCTTAGGTAATTGAAAAAAGCAAGTCGGTGCCAAAACTTTGACGAGATTTTGACTTTGAAAATGGGGTATAGTACACAAAATTTCTGCCTCAAAACCATTTTTGTACAATTTTAGTAGAATTAAACAAAAACGATTGTGTGTACAAGTTTAGTAATTTTTTTTTTACAAAACTCGAGGTTTGTAAAATTCTACAAAAAAAGTTTTCTATCCTGTTGTGTAAGTTTCTAGCTGCTAATTTGCGAAACTGGTGCCTTGTTATGGTTATTTTTGCTCAAAATATTTACACAAAATTGCAAATTTTCACACCTTTTATATATTTTCACCTTCAAAATCACTAACTCATGTCATTGTTCCTATTTTCTTCATATTGTTTTGCATATTGTTCTTACATATTGTTTCATAGCCTTGCATGCAAGATTCGATTTTTTGAATTTTTTTTGTAAAATATTTGTTAAATTTTTGTAAAATGGATTCATTTTATTTTTATTGACATTTATGAATAAAATAAAATGAAACATGCAAAAATAAAAATAAAATACAATATTACTACAATTGTAGTAAAAAGAATGATACTAAAACCAACCCTTTTTTGGGGGATAAACCCCCTGCTAGACCTCTTTTCGAATATTTACATAGTTAGATTTCCGTGGTCGCCCACATGCATACTCAAGCAAGCCAAGCAAATACCTATGCACAAGTGGTTGCGACATGTTAATACAACTAATATTTATTAGGTGCCGTGCAACGCCACCTACATGTTAACAATGCGAAGAATACTGGGGGGGGGCATGTTAGCGATGTCTTCTTAGCAACTGCTGACGCTCTCGTTGGATGCAGGTATGACTAGTCACGATAAACTTAGCGATATGAAAGCGCCAACGAAAAGGCGCGCCGTGCGCACATTCATTACTGGATCTTTGTCCATTGGCGCTGCTTTGAAGCGCCATAACACTGCGCCATACCTGTGCTGTATAACCGTCACTAGCACGGCAAACGTTGCAGCCCTATGCTTAGACAGGTGTGCCTGCTCACGCACCTCCGCGCACCCTAGATGCAACAATCGAGCAGGGGCCACTTCCGCAAAGGCGAGGTAAAGTTGAAAGTAGAGGAAAGTAAACAAAAAATTGAAAAAAAAGTTGAAGGGAAAGTAAACTATTGAGTAAAGAGTAATGAATGAGTACAGTAAATTACAGATTGAAGAGTAAAGAATAAGGTGAAAAGTAAAGTACTTTGCCACTTGCGGAACTGGCCAGGCCTGACTATTTCCTATTTCAATATACAATTTTAGCAAGGAGAAATTTTAACCAGTGATTAGTTACATGATTCATAGTGAAACAGTAAGCACAACTCTGAGTATTACAATAAATATTGTAATCATGCGTTTAGCTGCGGCGCATTCTACAGGTTAAAAACTTTTCCAATATTATACCATAAAGGCACTGCGCACCCTAGTTTACTAAGGGCCCACACCAGGGCGCACTAGTTGACCTCGCAAATTCGTGTCTGCTGAATGTCAACTAAAAACACATTTTTTTAAAACATCAGACTTAACAGACACAGTGAAAATTAGTGTCACGGTATAAATTTAACTGGGTATGCTCTATCATCACATAGGAAGATTGGAATCACATGATTATTTTAACCAAAAATTCGTTGAATTTAGTTGACACGAATTTCGATGTTTTTCATTGGAGTTTCTTATAAAACTGCAGATTTTGTTAAAATATCGTCGAAGGTTCAATTACGTACACATGTAAATGAATACAAGCATTGTCACAAAAAAGTAAATTTTTAGGTAGCTAAGCATTACATTCTGAGCACCTGGAGTAAGCCGGCCGCAAAGACTGGTATTGCGTCAACAGTGTCTCACGCTCATTAGTAGCAACAACGTAACAAGTGCTCTTTGACACTAACGAACCTAGTGCTACATGTGTCGCAAGACACTTTTGTCTCCACAGATCTATTTACGTGTCTACTTACGAGTTACGACGCTTGTCGCTGCGCGCCTGAGGCGTCGCGCAACGGTTTGTTAAGCACGACTAGGGATGGCCGGCATTTGTTAGACTTTTTTTTTAAACACAGGCATCAAGGCCGGTTTTATTTAAAGCTCAGCCAAACTTTTTAGTAAGAAACCCTCGGTATTTTGCAAATTTTATAGCGCGCAAGCGCGCATTTTCAAATACACATTACCATTATGGTGGTGGTTTTCATTTCTTTTCAGACATTTTTCAGACATTTCTTTTCAGACAGCTTCCATTGATTAATGCCATTGTGTAATAATAAGCTGTGATATGCTACTGTAGTATATAAAATCCAGCCAATGTTCTCCCAAATACTTCTACAGTGTGAAGTATCACTGCCTATGTATCAGCTTCTCTTATAGCATTTAAGCACTATTCCATGCCCAAGTTTTTGACAAAAGGTGATATACTTATGTTATGAGTCAGCATAAAACAGATATTTTTGACAGAAATCACCAATTATAATGATATCCCATGGCTCCACCAACATTCTATGCTCATATATAACACCACAAAGTACTGGGGGTTCGTGGGTTCTTCGAAAGTGTTTCATGAACACACCAGTGCTCATGGCACAAAAATGCAGCGGACTTATCAAGTAGTCCATGCATCTCCCATCAAGTGGGGATATAAACATATTTACACCACGCTAGCAGCCGTGGACAACTTCGTGATATCCTCGTGGACCCTGGTCGGCATTGATTTACTTTTTAGCATCCCATTTATTATCTATAACTTCATGTGATTTTTGTTCATTCACTGCTTTACAACTACTGTGATAACACTATATTGTGATGTGACTCAAAAGGCATGTCATGGACATAACAGTCATGCTACAAATCGTAATGAACAAATAATCATCATACTGCCACTTGTCTGATTTACCTGTACTATGTTGACCCATAACCATTAATAAAAAAACGGTTTGATTTTAAAACAACGTCTTTTTAACAACAGGATCGTTTAAAAAAATATTTTCCATCCCTAAGCATGACACACAGGGACGGCGGGGCCTGAAATGGCCGGCTCAATGACGTCGCATGAAAATGAAGTTGACGCGGGTGACGTGAAGCGCGCGCCGAGGCGAGGTGATCGCCATGGAAACATTCATATGCGCGTCGGACAAGTCCCAGTGGGTGATCGTGCAGAGACGGGCCGGCGCGAGAATCACCGAGAACAACGCCAAGCGCGCGCTGAACACTCGCGCCACCCGCCTGATTGCAGGGCGCGCGCGGCAAAGGCGTACCTGCCAATGACACAGGGGTTCGCGCTAATTGCGTCATCAATCCATTGCGCCCACGTGCGAACCTAGGGCACCGGTCATACTAGGGTTGGCAAGCGATTTTTTTAAGCGATAAAAAAAAATTCCGATTGAAAAAAAATCGCAGCACCCGTACAGATTTAAAAAAAAGCTTTTCTAAAGCTCTACAGCACTTGTATTACCACAGAAAGCATAAGTGTTCACCGCCTATCAATTTATATGGCTTTGATTACCTTTAGAGGTGATCTTAGCAAGAATTGGGGCTAATTTCGACCGCGATTTTTATTTTAAAAAATCGATTTAAAAAAAAATCGGGGTCGTTAAAAAAATCGATTTTTTTTCCAACCCTAGGTCATACATACAAGGAAACGGAAGAAATTGATCATCACGGAAAAACAGTATTTGGGCGCAGATTTGCAACGGCGGCAAAGCGCGGAAAAGTTGAACAAGTGTACTTTGATTTAAGCGGCGTTTACACTGCAAAATGTGCCGACAAATCAAAAAGTGAAAAAGTTCCATAAATCCAGAATAAAGTTCCATATCTGCGAGAAAAAACAGGTCAGTATACTCACTAGTTAGGTGCACTCACATGCCAAATTTCAGATAAATCGGCCTTTTTGTTCCAGACTTATAAGCATTTGAAAAAATTTGCGTTGTCGGTTCGCTTTTTTGGATCGAAAAAATGTTGTTGTTGGCACAAGCTTTTGATTGGCGACAATGCGACAATGAGCGCTTGTCGTCACATGAGACACAATGTCATCCAGCGAGCTTGATTTTTGTTTTTGCTTGTCCTTGCTTTTGCTTTTTGCTTTTGTTTTTGCTTTGAACGTAAATGACAGTTGCAGTTTGTCATCCTGGCTATGTAGAATACCGTATTTCCTCGAAATACCCCCCCCCCCTCAAAATGGTCACTATGAATTAATCACCCCCTCGAAATACCCCCCCCCCCACAAATTGAGTGTAAATAGAACGTACATGACAAAAGGTGCATTTTATGAACTGGCAATGCATAACACACGTTAAAAACAATGACTGTGTTATGTTATAACGTTGTTTATACCATCAATATATTTACTTGTTGAAGTCTGTAGACTCTTATATACAGGGACGTATCCAGGATTTTTGAGCAGGGGGGCTGCTTGTTTACGGAGGCCGACGAGGGGGGGGCTCAGCCACCCCTTAAATTTTACCTACAGAGTGGTGGAATGGCGCCTTGGCACTGGTGCTTATAAATATATGGGTATTTATTTTTGTTGCATTTATCTACATCTGCATACGTTACAAACAACAAATTAGTACTGGGTGTTCAAAAAAAAAATTCTGGCGAAATAACAAACACCCCTAGAATTACACCCCCTCGAAATACCCTCAAAATACTCACTCTGAAAAAATAAACGCCGAGGGGGTATTTCAAGGAGATATGGTAAATACACGTTAAAAACCATGACTGTGTTATGTGAGAACAGTGTTTATATTATCTATTGGGCTGTTGGTTCTAAATCTAAAGTTGGCCATCTAAAGTTCTCTCATTTCCGTACCAACCGCCGTTGGATTGTCCTGCACCGTTGAAGTTTCAGCTGGGGTATATAAGCTGGAATTATAGCTCAACAAAACATTCAAGCATAAATTTTTACTGAGAAAAGAGATTACACAACAGTGGATAATACCACATGTTTCCAAATATTTTTACATCAAAATTTCATTGAAAAGAACTCCACAAAAGATGGACCATGCATGTTGAGTTTTGGACATTTCTGATGGATAAATTATTACTGGATCCACTTTTAAATAATCAATTTCATGGTAATATGCTACAATTTAAAAAATTCCAGCTTATATACCCTGCTAAAACCCAACTGATCATCCACGATGCTCCAATGCAGCAAGATCCAGAAATGGAAAAAACTTTCCCGACAGTCCAATACATACTTACCGTATTTCCTTGAAATACCCCCCTCAAAATGGGCACTGTGAATTTGTGGTCCGGGAAATGCATAACAAACATTCAAAACACTTACTGTGTTCTTTGAACATCGTTTATACCATCTGCATCCTTATATAAGGCTGTGAAAACTTAGAAATGAAGGTTTTTGTTGCATTTTTCACGTTTTTCTCTCAAAATTTTCACTCTGAAAAAATAAACCCCCCAGGGGGTAATTCAAGGAAATACGGTACACAAGATTATAGAGTCTTATAAATAGCAGTTTTTGTTGCATTTTTTTACATCTGCATGCATTTTAAACAACAATTTAGTACTGGGATTTAAAAAAATTGCTGGCGAAATAATACCCCCCTCATTGAAAAACCCTCAAAATTTCTACTCTGAACAAAATAAACTCCCGGGGGGTAATTTGAGGAAATACAGTATATTCAAAGAAAAGTAAAAATGTACCAGTTACTTGGCTTCTCTCACATGAAGAATTGTGTTTTTAAGGGTGGTAATTTGACGCTTGACATGCACTCCATTTTGACACAACACAACGAAGTATTAGTGTGTAAACTAATTAGTGATGATTTTTTGTTATTTCATACATATGTACATTCATGTGTCCCATTCTGTTGTAGCTTGCCCAATTTTGATGCCGTTCGAGTATGTTGGGGTTTGGGGTCTGTGCTATGACAGATTGTTTTGGTTTGCTCGAAAAATCCCCCAGTCCCGATATGAGGAGGGTCTGACCGCTCGCTCAATGTGAAAATGGTATGGTATTTATATGATACATTACTTTGTGCATTCAAAAGCAAACTCATGTTTAGCTGCAGCGTCCACTTTTTGTTGGCTTCAGCCATTTTTTTGGGGGGGGGGATCACAAATAGGTCAAAATGACTATCAGAATATTGAAAAATATCGAAATAATGGTCAATACCATATTTCCTCAAAATACCCCCTCAAGATGGGCATTATGAAACATGAGCCCCCCTCGAAATACCCCCCCCAATTGAGTGTAAACAGAATGTACATGACAAAACTGCGGTTTGTGGTGGGGGCAATGCAGAATACATGTTAAAAACAATGTCTGTGTTTGTACTATCTACATACCTTTACAGGTCTATAGACTATTGTACATGATGCTTTTTGTTGCATTTTTTGATGTCTGCATACATTACAGACAACAAATTAGCACTGGAAGTCCAAAAAAATTATTTAAAAAAGTAATAAGCCCCCCCTCATTTAATCCCCACTCAAAATTATCACTCTGAAATAATCACCCCCCGGGGGGGTATTTCAAGGAAATACGGCACGAGGAAATACAGCAAGTAAACACAAACGGGTGCAGGTATAAATCAGAGTTGTTAAAAGTACTGAACTTTTTTCAAAGTATACGTAAATGTAAAGTATTTATTTTTTACTCACCGCCTGAGTACAGAAAATGTAAAGAACATTTTTTTACTTTTACTCATGAGTAAATGTACTTTTGTTCCCAGAAAATGTAAACATGGGTATTTTTGAGAAATGTTACCCCAATTTTCGCTCAAAATCATTAATTTTCATAATTTTTGACTGTTTAAAGTAATTTTCAGATAGATATGTAGACACATTTCTGACCATTTTCCCCTATTGTTAACATATTCTCTCCCTTTTTCCCTTCTATTCCTTCATAAAGTCGATATAAAACACTTACCAGAAATACGTTTTCTGTACTCGAATACTTTCAAAAAGTATATGTCCAAGCAAGTACAGGAACTTTTTTTGGAAAAAACGTAAACATATTTACTCTGTACTCGAGTATACATATTCATTGAGTAAAAGTACCTAAATATGTTATAACAACTATGGTAAAAATGTCACATCTATGTACATACTTTACTACTAATAAATTGCATTATAAATGTTTGGCGCTTGGCGCCATTTTGCTCTGGCGCCATTGGTGCTTGGCGCTGGAGGCAGAAAAGCGCCATGACGCTTTTGGCGCTTGGTGCCAAAATCTTGGCGCTTTTTCTATCACTACTCGGGACTGGGGGTTTATTCGGGCAAACAAAAACAATCCATTATAGCCCAGATCCCAAACCCCAACATACTCGAACGGCATCAGAATCTAGCAAGGTACAACAATTTTTTGGATTTTATGTATTTGTCGGTTTGGGTCTCGTTAACGAGACCCAAACCGACAAATTGAGCGAAAATGGCAGTGGTCGCGTTGATCATGCAACTGTTTGTCGTCACGTTGCCGTCACAAGCTGTGAACGGTTTTTCTGTGACGACAACAGTCAGGAGTAAATCATTCAACGAGACCCAACCGACAAACACGGATAACGAGGCTTTTTTGTCGGCACACACGAAATTTTTGAAAAATTTGTGCGTTGTCGTGACAAAATGTCCATTGCCGACAGAAAAGCGTTTGCTGGCACAGCTCGCAGTGTAAACGCCGCTTTAGAAAAAAAACACATTTTAGTGCATTATTTCCATACTGCGCGACTCATCCTTTTTTATAAACTGCACCCAGCACACTGTGCAAGTCCGGCAGTCACTGTGTCGTTGGACCCTGACTACCATAGCTACAGCATTGCTATTTTTAGCAGGGAGAGTACCCACTGCTATACATACTTCGCTGGGGGAGAACCGTCAACCAACCGAAGGTGGTCCGTAATCTACATGACTGCTTTTTGGGAAATTTCAGCCATGATCAGCACGAAATGGAATTTCAAAATGATATGTTCTAGTCAGGTTCGGCATTTGTCTATTTTTTTAAAATGCAGCAAACTTCATTGTGACTTTATTCATTTGGGCAATCAAAAGGCCATTAGACTACTCCGTTTTGGGAGCTACCCTTGCGTGCCAAATCGCTGCAAACCAATTTGGAACACGAGAAAGCCGCAAATATCACCGCGTAATTGATGCGTCATAGACAAGTGGGCACTTGGAAATTATACAAAAATTACATGCACCCAAATGCATATTTCAATTGAATCACGTCACTAGTGCGAAATAGCGTCACACATTCATCAATGTTATAATATACGCACGAAGTTCCTGTGTCTGTAGCCCCTTGTGTAGGGTTGGCAAGCGATTTTTTTTATAATTCCGATTTAAAAAAAAATCGCAGCACCCGTACCGATTTAAAAAAAAATCGCTGGGGAAAATTTTTGGTACTCATGGACTAGGTGAAATGCAAAACATTTGGGCGCAAGCGCGCATTTTCATGCAAGCAATCCATCATTTACTTTTTTCATTACTTTTCCAACTAATTTGGTGGTGTAGCACCCACTTTGGTGTGCTTTTAAGCGTGTAAGGTAAGCTGTGAATCATTTCGGAAAGTATTCATAGTTATACTGTGTTTTCACATCAAAAATTTATGCAAATGCATCCAGGTTCACTCCCAAGATGATTTAATTTTGTTCTCAGCAAGAACATGCAATTTCTGCAAGCAAAATTGCAAATGGTCGATGAAATGTTATTCACACTGTAAATATAACTACCTATTTAATCACTTTTAAACTTAAAAATAACTGACTTTCAAGCTTCTGTAAAGCTCTACAGTACTTGTATTACCACAGAAAGCAGAAGTGTGCACTGCCTGTCAATTGAGATGGCTTTTATTACCTTTAGAGGCGATTTTAGGGAGAATTGGGGCTAATTTTAACCCCAGCGATTTTTATTTAAAAAATAGGTTTTTAAAAAATCGGGGCCGTTAAAAAAGATTTTTTTCCAACCCTACTCTTGTGTGTAGGCATCTAAACCCGCTAGTCATGTGCACCTGCCAGTCATGTATTCGACAGTCCTGTATTCCTGATTTTGACCCTCTGGGGGTTGGATAGATAGCAAATCCATTGCCTGGAAATATATAGATTATAGGGTGTAGAAGGCAGTGAAGGGGGAAATCGCTAAAAAATGAAAAATAGTATAAAAAATTAGTAACAGTAAAATAGTAAAAATAAGTATATAAGCACATATAGTAAAAAAATTGCTGAAAATAGACAACAGGCAGCGCCGTATCCAGGGGGGGCGGGGGGGGCTGCAGCCCCCCCCCTTCCGGGGCGAGACCAAAAAGTGACCGGAAAATGCGACTTTTTCAATGTCAGCATACAAATTTTTGCGCGCAAGCGCGCATTCTTCACCAGACATAAGGTATTATCATCGGATTTGCTCCATGTGGCCACAAATCATTATAAATACACTCATTGTTGTGTTTTTTTTGCTGTTTTGTATGTATATTTACATACATATACAGCATTCCATGGCGCTGACGCCAACGCCAATAGCGCCATGGCGTGGCGCCTACCAATGGCGCCAGTGCCATGGCGCCATTCCGCCACTATGTAGCTAAAATTTTAGGGGGGGCTGAGCCCCCCCCCCCCTCGCCGGCCTCCGTAAACAAGCAGCCCCCCCCCCGCTCAAAAATCCTGGATACGTCCCTGACAACAGGAATATGAATTAGTGATTTTGGAGGTGAAAGTATATAAAAAAGTTGTGAAAATTAGCGATTTGAAGCAACAATTCGGGCGAAATTTCTCAAAAATCGCTCCAGATAGGTAGATAGCTCGCTGATCGAAAAAATACTATACATTGAACCCGTGACCCCCCAAAAATATAAAAAATTCTATCTGGTATCTATCCTCTGGAGGAGAAATTTGCCATATATCGAACCCCTGCAAGTAGGGCTCGAACTCGACTCGACTCGTGACTCGAGGGTAAAACAGGGTACCGACTCGACTCGTCTGACTCGACCGGAAAAATATGGCCCAAACTCGAGACTCGAGGTTTTTGCCTGACTCGACTCGAAATTTTGGCAAATTTCGAGTCAGGGTTTCCATTGAATAATGTCTAAAAAATTCAATTTTGATATGAAATTTTAAACATATTTTTCAAAAATTTTGCGCGCGAGCGCGCATTTCCACACCACATGTTGATATATTGTGGATTGGCTTGGTATATGTATTGAATGGTGTTAAAACTCAAATTTCTTATTACCATACAATTATACATAATGTGCATGTGCACGCTAGTTTAGCACCAGATTTTGGTAAACTCATAAATCGGCTTTGATAAAACGCATTTGAGTTTACTGAAATGAGTTATTCTTAATCCCCATCAACTGCAGTTGACAGATACATCATTCTGGTAAATTCAAATGTGTTCAAAGCTGATTTATGAGTTTTCCAAAATCTGGCAGTAAACTAGCATGTGCAGCGCCACATGTGAAACACACACGACTCAAGACTCGAGATTTTTGCCCGACTCGACTCGACCTTTCACTGGCTCGCCCGACTCGACTCGCCGACTCGACCGGAAAAATTTGGGGTTGCGACTCGAACTCGAGTTTGAAAAAAATTGAGTTTCGAGCCCTACCTGCAAGGGTCAAAACCGGGTCGATGCAGAACATTTTTTCAGCCAAATGATAGACAGCTAACGTTCCCACAGCGTGAGGGATTGCAGTCCGGCGTAGGGTTGGCCGATGTTTTTTTTTAAACGTTTTTTTTTTAAAAAAAACGTTTTTTTTTAAAAAAAAACATGACGTCCGAAATGTTTTTTTTTTAAAAAAAACATCGGCCGAAATTTTTAGTACTAAGCACTAGGTATTTTGCAAAATTTTTGCGCGCAAGCACGCAATTTCACACACAAATTGACATTGGTGGTTGTTTTCATTGGTTTTGTTGCATTTTTAGTATCAAAACATCCATTTCTATGTGCTACCATGGGTGAATAAGCCATCATATGTTGCTGTAATATATAATATTGAGGTAATGTGCTTCCATGTACCTCCACAGTGTGTAACTTCACTCCCAAAGTAACAACCTTCTTTTATAACCTTGTTTGATCACCATTCCGTGCCAAACTTTACCTGAAGTCACGAACATTCGACTATAAGGCAATATACGAACGATATGTCGACGAAAAATGGATATTTTTGACACAAATCACCACTTATAATGCTATCCCATGGCTCCACAGCCATTATATGGTCATATTTAACATCACAGAGTATTGCCAGTGTCTGATATACCTATATATGTTGACACTAGGTCATATCTGGGAGCTTTTAAAAAAAAACGTTTTTTTTTTTAAAAAAACGTTTTTTTTTTTAAAAAAACATTGAGTTAAAAAAAAACGTTTTTTTTCCAACCCTAGTCCGGCGTGGGGGGCTATCATGGCAAAAATACAATGCGATAAAAGCGAAGTCGCGTCTTTAATAGTTCCGATCAGCGATATCGTCAACAGTGTACAGAGCAAATATATTGATATTAAAAGAAGCAAGCACAAAAAGGTAAACTCTTTGCAGAACCACATAAAATGGCCAGCAGTTCACCAACTCAAGAACACACACACATTACATTACACCATTATTCAATGAACATACACAAATGGTCAGAAGTCACTGACGAGGGGGTCCTTTCTCCGCCAAAGCAGCCGCATCCATCTGCGCGTCGCTCAGCTGCACAACTACAGGGGCGTCCTCGTCCGCGTTGGCACCCCCACCGCCGCTAAAGTCCCATTTGAATGTGTGGCGCACGTGTCGGCGGAATTTTGAAGCTCGCGCGTACTGCGCACAGGGGGGGGGGATTCGTCAAGGGAATGCTGAATCTGGATTCCAACGCGACTCTATGAATGACAAGATGGTGTAACCATAATGGATAATAAATGTACGCACCAAACCATTCTCCTTGGCTGCAGCTGAAGACTGAACTGTGTCGAAAAATCGACCAAGACATCTCACGAGGAAATTGTCTCTATCGACAATGTCGACAAAGAATTCACTGGGGCACTCTTTCAACTGATAGTGCAAAATCATCATAAATTGGTGGAACAGCTGTGGTCGACTGTCCACAGCTTCGCGGCAGCCGCACAGCAAGCGCACCTGCAAATTGCAACAGTTCTCAAAATTTCTGCAATTGTAGTGCGGGCGCGGTGAGCTATCTTTACTGCATGCTAGAATTTTGGTGTTCAGAACTACGACGTAATTTGATCAAAGCAGAAGCCATCAAAAGCGGACAGATGAAGAAAATCAATTTGGTGAAAGAAGCACGTCTAAAACCTTCGCATTAAACTAACAAGTCGCTTCCATTGTTCAAATCCGGCAAAAACATGGCCAAGCAGAAAAACAGTGAAGGCAAACTGGATCTCGCCCAAAATCATCATCTCATGGCCGGCATACTGATTTGATATCAGTTCGTTGAGTCGATTGGACGAATCCATGCCACGACGTGTCCGTTCAGAAGCGCTGAGACATTCTGCGCCCTGAATTTGAATGGCTGTTGACTTTGAAAAGTGATATTCGGAGAAATCAGGTAATATTAAATACATCGTCTATCACAACGGTTTTACGACAACGCTAACATCTCGCTACTACTTCATATGTCCTAAACGGGGAAAGGGACTAGTCGGAAAAAAGCAAGCTTATTGTCGGGTTCTCGGATCCTGCAAAGTTAGTCCTGCATCAATATTTCGACCATTTCTTAACCGATTTAAAACGAAACCTTGCAAAAAAACGACCACATTTTGGCGGGGGCTGTAAATACAAGCGGACGTTTATCGAAGAAATACGCCACCTGTCAAGTCAGTGCCTCAAAATGCAGGGTCGCTTAATTAAGTCTCAAAAAGTCCCCACGCAACTGACGTGTTTACTATCGACGTCAGAAAATCGTATGGAGTCATTTGGTGGCACTCGCATTATGGGCAAGCCTTGGCTGTCGGAATACCGCGTACGCACGGGGTGAGATCTGTCCACGCGCGACCCGCTCGGATCTCCCGTGTCACTCTGTAAATGACAATATCGGTGAAAAACGACACTATAGAAAAATACACGACGA
This sequence comes from Sphaerolaimus hirsutus, assembly GCA_964036195.1. Taxonomy (NCBI): domain Eukaryota; kingdom Metazoa; phylum Nematoda; class Chromadorea; order Monhysterida; family Sphaerolaimidae; genus Sphaerolaimus; species Sphaerolaimus hirsutus. The sequence continues at coordinate 15,985,607 of OZ038457.1, forward strand.
TTTTGGATACTGAAAAGGTAGAGAAACCACGGGGATAGTTGTATTGAAGGTAAGAAGTATTTCATTGTCAGAATGTTTACCATAGTTCACAAAAAATTATTGGAGAAATATATTTATGCTCAAACTAATTTTTCAAAGTAAATTTGAGACAAATCAGTGAAGACTGAATACTATACCTTCCCATTCAGCCTAGACTACGAGTCATTCAGTTATTGTGATCACTGTGATTGTGAGTTATGTGATGCGGTAATTCGAACTTTTCAACAGTTCGAACTTTTCACTTTGTAGAAAAAACAATTGTAAATATCATATAAAGTTGGCATCGGAGAACGGATACATACTACGCCACTAAACGACGAAACACGTAATTTCAAAACGTTCGAAAAAAACCACCTGCTCCATTTGCTCCTTGGACACCAGCGCGCACTGTGCGCTGATGCGGCCGCTGGGCGGAGTCAGCACTTCCACCACATCGGCTGTCATCTGATTCGTGAGGGAAAACCACCGCTTGTACGTGTCGTAGGGGTACGGCGCCAGGTTAGAGTCCAGGTTTTTGAGATTTTCTTTGATTCGGGACACCTGAAAAGGTCATTTTTTAAAAACAAATAGACAGTGATTTACCAAATGATCAAACCTCATCATCAGAGGCGCTCTGTTCGCACAGATCCTCCATTTTGCTGTCCCACTTTCTCACATAAACTTCGTTCGATTTGAAGTGATGGAAAAAGCCAATGCGGGGCGCACTCTGGCCGCTGCGCTCAACGCCCTGGCAGCTGGAATGCGTAACAATAACGGATTATCGACAATTACTTCTGAAATTGTTGGTGTATTTTTCTTCAAAATTTATATTCTCGAAATCAACTTGTCTGTGAATTCTAGTGGCAGCGAGAATAGGTCAAAGCACGTTGAGTGTACCTGACAGGAAACGATCACGCATTACCAAAACGATATTATATTGTTTGAAATCAACACGACCGAAATATGCGACATTTTGTAGGACTGCTAAATGTAACATTTAGCAACAGTGTTCTGCTTCCCAAATCCCACTGACATCTTTAAATTCAAATCATTTACCAATTTTAGACCGTTATTAAAGAGGATAGAAATGCAATAGTGTTTGATTTGATTTTTTTTAGAACGCAGACTTCACCAGACCACCAACATTACCTGAAATAGACAAAATGGACTCCGGGAGGAATCATTTTGATACCCCGGAATTTTTCTGCTACCGTCCACGACTTGCAGTCGATACCGAATTCACTGCCGACGGGAACATTCAGCAATACCTGTACGTAAAAATCTCACTTATAGGGGTCATGCATTTTTGGCCAGGTGCCAAATTCGCAAGGCATGCAGCAAGTGGCGTAGCGATACGGCCTGTAGAGCATAGATTCAAAGACGAACATACCACAAAGGCTCCAGTTTCGTAGATTTGCATTGCCAACTGAGGATCCATCTCGAAACCAGTACTAGTAGACGACGACATTTTTAAAACGAGCCAGCAGCGAACGCCTAATTTCGAAATGTTTACATATTTTCCGCATCAATCACAATTTTGGCAAAATGCCAGTATCCAAATCGGAGGTATCTTTTAGATGAAGCTGGCAGCTGGCCACAATTTTCGAAATCGGTATAAATAACAATAAAAAAAGGCTAACAATAAACATGTATAAATAAAGACGAACATAGCGATAATGAATGTGAAGATTACTGATATGGAGCAAATTTTAGACTTCACTTTAACGGGGGCAGTTCTCACTCTCGTTTGTACAACACGCAAACGGTAACTTGGACGTGAGCCAACTTAACATATATGACCCGATTCATCCAATTGTGCGATCGTGATCCGGGTGCACCTCCCCGTGCGTTTATTTATCCGTCATAGTTTACCACTTGTGGCAAAAATGTGAGAAATTGTGGCACTCCACCTCGGTAGAATTTTGAATGTTGTCAGTCATTGATGTAATTTATCAGTATAAATACAGAGTTTTGATGACAAAGTAGGCAGAGAATTGTTTACAAGTTTCTATGGGAACAAAATGAAAATGGCTGCCATTCACTTGCTTATCACAGGTTTGAACGCTGCAGCATTGTTTACATCAGACAGCTATTTCACACAACACATTACTTCCAAGAGAATATGAGAAAAAGGAATCAAGTGAAAAGTGGGAATGCAAAAAGAGCCGCAACACGTATGCCATCAGCAGCACATACCTTAAAATGCAACATAAACATTAAGTGCATTTTATTAAACAATACATCAGGATTTACACCACTTTTAGCTTTCCATGTGGCAAGAGGACACGGGCTGAAGTGAAGCATTTTGTATTGATGTGCTTCTTTTGGCATGAGGTGAATTCTATGATACTGATGAGCAAATGGCGGGATCCAGACAAAGGTTCCAGCTCTCAAATATACATTATTTAATTTTGGGCTGCGTAATTACCCTATGCGGGTATGCCCTGCTTACATTTGAAGGCAGCCTCTTATTTAGCTATATGAACAGTTTCCATTTTAATGATTATTTACTGCTTGCAAATGATAGTGATGAAGTGTATGACTATGATGCACTGGGATTTGCAGAAAAACATGTATCTCAAATACAACTAACACACAACAGAGTTAAGATGGATAAAGATGTGAGGCTAGGCATCAGAATTTTATTATTTTTATTTTAAGTAATCATCTCCACATTATTCACAATTCAAATGCAGTTTCACAACTTGAATGTGTACTACCAGGAGGCCAGACCACCCGCCACCATCTTAACACTGGCCCCAATAATGTTACTACATGGGATCAATACAAACATGGATGGCACTTCTGATGTTTGGTTGCAAAGAAACACTATACAAATATTTGCAGCTGCTGGGTACAGAGTGATAGCACCAGATCTCCCTGGTCAGTTGTTGATTCATTTATACTTGAGTAGCAACTATGGTTCAGATTTGAAACTGTAAACTTTCAATTTAAATTAAACATTTAAATTCACTTAAATATACATGTAGCTAGCTGGGTGTTTGGTGGGTGGGTTTAGTGAATAGTAGCCAAAATGGCCAATGGCGCAATGGCATGGCAGTCAGTAATTGCGCCAGTGCCATCGCGCCATTTCGTCACCATTTAGGCAAACTTCGTTGAGCCACCATTCACTGGCATCTGTAGGTAAACAAGCACCCCCCCGCTCAAAAATACTGGATACGACCCAGACTGGAGCATTTGAATGGTAATCTCCAGCCCAACCCCCTACTAGTGCCCTGTGATGTGTATGCAACACTGCCTGGAGAATGTATACACTGCTAAACATTTTGTATTATTGTAGTTTAATTCATTTTCATTTCATTCATTCCAATCTTTAAGTGCAACTACATGTCTCTTTGGATCAGTGCCAACATTCTGCAATTTTTTGAGGTGGTGGGTACTATGAATCCTGTGTGTAGTTTATTTGAGTGTCTCATGGCAATAAGACATGAGTTTACAGTGGGAGCATATTGACTGGATATTATGCACAGCACCAACACATCACAGCTTTTTTATAACACAATAGCAAGTCTAAAAGTCTCAAAAAGCTCACTTAAATATTAATAGAAAGTTTTGATTGTGTAAACATTTTCAGGAACACCAAAGTCCAGAACTTCCCAAGAGCCTCTTGAAAATGAAAAGAAGGCAGAATTTCTTTTGCAATTTGCAAGAAAAGTTGCCATTGATCAAGCAATAATATTTGGAGCCAGCTGGGGTGGAGGCTTTGCACTACCATACCTGTTCAAATTTGGTGCTGACAAAATCCTGGCACTTGTAGCAGTAGCTCCAGTAGGATCAGAGTGGTACACTTCAGAAATGTATGAGAAGGTTGATGTGAGTTGTTTTATGTTTCACACTGTGTTGGGATGATGCTCACTGGTACAATATTGATCCATGTTAAATGGCCTAGATTATTGAAGAATATACCCACAATATACTCAATTCCTTATTATTTTCAGTGTATTTCAAATATAAGTCAACTGATGTGTTCAATGCCATCTGGAATTCCATTAGGTTAAAATACAGCATGTTTGACAAGATGAATTCTGGTGTGCACAGTGCCATTCATGCTAACAATGGTATTAGAGAACATCGTGATGCAGGTTCCATGCATGCTGATACATGGTCTTTATGATCATCGGTTGGGCCATGCAGCATACAAAAGAATGTCATTTATACCATATTTGCATCATGTTGTGATAGCAGAAGCTGGACATGCGGTGTTTCAAGAGAGGCCAATTCCATTCCATGCAGCTTGCTTGAAATTCATGCACAAAGTTATCCTTGATACAGGTGGTGACAGTGCCTTAAAACTGAATAATGAGAAAGGATGATCACTGCAAACCCAGAGTCTCAAAGATGGCGATCTAATGGGCCTGTGCCTCTGTGCATGTTTACCCGCTGTGCATGTCAGGGGTATTTAGATTTTGACCCTCCAGGGGGTTGGGAAGAAATATCGCTATAAGCAGGTGAAAAAATACTAAAAATGGATTTACAAGCACATATACTACAAAAAATAGCTGAAAAGAGACAATAAAACACATGAACTAGTGATTTTGAAGGTGAATATCTCTAAAAAGGTGTGAAAATTAGCGATTTTGAGTGAAAATTAGGGTCTACATGCACACTGGGTTTACATGCACAGAAGGCCTCGGTCGATGTAACCCACAAACCCAAACAACCAAACCCTCAAAATTGTCCACCTACGTACATATCTCAGTAAGAGGAGCAGTTGCTGGTGACATCTCTCACTAGTTTTTCAATGATTTTTATCATTTCCTTTTTATTTATCAACTTGATTTCAGCTGTATCTGTGTAAAAATATATAAACCAAACATCCAGATCTTAGAGACCCATTTGTATCTCTCAATGAATAGTCATTCTTCTGCTCATGCTGTGCTGAAAAATGTTTTTGTATTCAGGTGGTGGGGGATCTTTGTTGCAGATAAATCAAAGTTAAAATAGCTTAGTGGTCTAGTGAGGAACGTGTTAAGGGTTCCCCCAGTTGGTCCAGCTAAGTATCTATTCCAGAGGTAACAATTTTGGTTACTATCCCCAGAACCCTCCTCCAAATTGGCCTGCTATTTAGCAATCTGGTGCGATTTTTTAGAAATGTCACCAGAATTTTCACTTAAAGCAGCTAATTTTCATACCTTTATGACCATTTTCACCTTCAAAATAACTATCTTCTGAACTACAACTATCTATCTGAACCCCACGGGTGTCCAAAACTAATTGACCATTGAGCTAAAGAAAACAAATTACATATATTTCCTCTGGGTATTTCATATATGAATAGGATGGGAAAATGCTTTTTCCAGTTGCCCTACTTTTCCAAAACATTTTCCAATTTAAAATCACTTTTCTTCCCTTTTCAAAAAAATGTCCAGACATTTCTAACTTTCAATAGGGTTCGATATAAGGCTTTTTCATGGTGTAGAAAGCATAAAAGGGAGCAAAAAATTATGGTTGAAACAGCCAAAAATAGCTTTAAAATAGCTTACGGTAGGTATATAGCTGTGTAAATAGCTGAAAATACTGATTTTGAATGTGTAAATAATCAAAAATGCACAAAAATTAACAATTTTAATTCAAAATTAGTGAAACATGCTTCTAAATTTGCTCCAGATCCATTTTTAGAGGGGGATTCGGATTGAATATGTCTTGCATGTGAAAATGCACGAGCTTGCCTTCACGTACGCTCAATTTAAATCTTTATTGAAATGTATGTATTTTCCTTCCTTCTAATCAGTTGTACGGTAAATAATGTGAAGGGATTCCGCAGGTGCTCCTTCTCGATTAGTCTAGTTGGTAGATCCAACAAAAAATAAGAAGATCGGGTCACGTATGTGAATTTGGCTGGGATCGCACCAGGTATGAGGACTTGTTTTAGTGGACAACTTCCACGAGCGATTTGACCCACGTCCATGTCCGAGCGATGTTTCCCTAGTTTTTTGCTTAAAATCGCTTAAATATGCTCCATTCGACGAATTTACACCTTCATAATTCTATTTTTGAATGAATATTTGGTTATATACTATTTTTACCCTACTTAATTTATATTTATAGCAATGTCAAAAAATTTGGAAAGTTCCCAAGTCCTCATACGCCATGATTCCCTTTGGCTGAAGTGCAGATATGTATTGGATTCACTTGGATACAATTAGATATTGTACGAACGAGAGTATAAGACGCACGATTACCTTCCGCGTCACCAATAATGGCCTCAAATGCGATTAAGCTACTCTGAAATGGTCCCTAATAGCGACCGACACACTAGTTAACACATGTATGTTTACAAACGCGTGTATCCGAAAATTGCTTTGGCAACTACCATGTTCACATACGGGGACACTTCCATAAAATAAATAACATCGATGGCACCAGTTGTACTTCATCTAGCGTGAAACTTTTCTGATAGTACTGTGTTGTTGCTAGCCCGCTTCAATCTTGCTTGTAGCATGATTTAACGTTGTTCATTTGCGATCAGAATGAAAATTCGGTTGAGGAAAATGAAAAATGGAAAAATTTGGTTGAGCAAGCCCATATCACTAAAGCCTGGGTGATCTTGACATGTAAAACAAATATGAAAATTGGCTTGACGTTTGGTACGATTGTGGGTGCAACGTTTGCGTTCTCCGTGGGATGGCGGGTCGGCTTCGAATCGAGGTAGAGGCAATAACCGGGCAAGTGAAGTCCTTAGAATTGCCCAGATCGTCCACGCTAGCCGATTTGAAGTACGAGATTTGGCAACGACTGCGCGTGGCTCCGCAGCATCAGGTCATTTTTTGTTTGCGTTCGCCTATTCTGGCACTGTGCCAGCGGTCTACCCCACTTACCGTGCGGCCGTTTTCAGGCGCTCATTTACTGCAGTCGGGCGTTGAAAGCCGACGAAAACTGGCGCCGTCTTGATGACATGGGTTTAAGATCGCCAGCGAAAATTCAGCTTCTACTTTTGGCCCGTGCCGGACCGCTGGAGACAGAAAGCGCGCAGCAGAATGTTGACGCCGTAGCCGAACAGAGACGGTCTGCTATGTGCGACAGAAATTCGAACCACACGAAAGGGAACTTTAGGTACGACCGTACGTGTGGTTTTTCCGTTTGGTGGATCGCGCACTTGACTCACGGTCGCCCGGTACACTGAAATTTTTAGTCGGCGTTCAAACGTTTTTAATTCAGCGAGCGCTGAATTACATTCCAAATATTGTTCATTTCATGATGCCTTCGCGCCTTCATTTTTGTTTACGAAAATCCCAATCTTGTATGAGAAAAACGTCGATAATCGACGCGCGCGCTGGCTGGCGAATTCGCGTGCGGTTTAGAAATCTTAAGGAAGGTGCGAGTGGGCGGGGTCGTGCGGGGCACATGCGTCGATGCTACCGCACAGGAATTTGTGCGCCCACTGTATCTATGTATACCGGAGGCCGCTCAGCTATTTATCTATCCCGGAGGCAAAGGTTCTGGCTACTATCCCCCAACCCTGCCCCCACATCTTCCAGCCTGTCTGGAGATATTTTTGAGAATATTTGCCTCACTTTTCGCTCAAGATCGCTATTTTTTGGGTGGGGTGTTCTCAAGGTCGGTTTTCAACACAGGCGTATTCAACGATGGTGTATTTACTTGGTTTTGCTATAGGCTTTTCTTGGGATGAAAAAGCATTTTTTTCAACGTCTCTGCTTTTTTAAAACAATGTCAAGATATTTCTAAATTGTTCCAAATATGGTTACAAGTCAACATAAAGAGGTACATCAGACTTTTTGTACTTTTTGATGATATACATGGCCAAAGAATGGCTGTGAAGCCATGGGCATACATTTAAGTGACGGTGTCTGCCAAAAAATCCCCTTTTTATGTTGACTTGTTATGGTGTATCGCTGTTTGTCAAATGTTCACTGGCTTCAAGTGAAGTTAGGCATGGAATAGTGCTTAAATAAAGGAAAGGCTAATACATGAGGCTGATGTTTCCCATCGCAGAAGTTTGTGGAAGCAAATTGGCTTGATATTATTCATTACATTTACATAAATATCATGGCATATTATAACACAATAGACCGAACAGATGGAAGCTTTTACACTAAAAATGCCTCAAAAACGATGAAAACAACCATCAACGGTAATGTGTATGTGAAATTGCACACTTGCGTGCCAAAAATGCAAAATACCTAGTGCAAAATGCAAAATACCTAGTGCTTGAGTACAAATTTATTTTGCCGGCGTTTAGAAAAGCGCTGGGGCTAGGGTGTAGGGTTCAAACGATATATCGTATCGAATATCGACCATTTTTTAATATCGAATATCGATATCGAAAATTTTGAAAAAATATTGAATATTGACCATTTTTTCGATATATCGAACCTATATTGTGTCCCTAAAAAAGTTATCATTTTCATTTTGAGATATTTATGATTGATCTGATGAAGGGTTGGAAAATTTTAACTTTTAAGTTTTTTTTTAACTCGATGTTTTTTTTAAAAACGTTTTTTTAAAGCTCCCAGATATGACCTTGTGTCAACATATATAGGTATATCAGACAGTGGCAATACTCTGTGATGTTATATATGACCATATAATGGCTGTGGACCCATGGGATAGCATTTTAAGTGGTGATTTGTGTCAAAAATATCCATTTTTCGTCGACATATTGTTTGTATATCACCTTATAGTCGAATGTTCATGACTTCAGATAAAGTTTGGCACGGAAAAGTGATCAAACAAGGTTATAAAAGGAAGTTGTTACTTTGGGAGTGAAGTTACACACTGTGGAGGTACATGGAAGCACATTACCTCAATATTATATGGTACAGCAACATATGATGGCTTATTAACCCATGGCAGCACATAGAAATGGATACTGTGATACTAAAAATGCCACAAAACCAATGAAAACAACCACCAATGTCAATTTGTGTGTGAAATTGCGCGCTTGCGCGCTTGCAAAATACCTAGTGCTTAGTACTAAAAATTTTGGCCGATGTTTTAAAAAAAAACATTTTGGACGTCATGTTTTAAAAAAAACAACGTTTAAAAAAAACGTTTAAACAAAACATCGGCCAACCCTAATCTGATGTGCTTGATCTGATCTGAGAATTGTATTAGATGAGTAAAAGTACAGTACTTATAGTGCCTGCGCACACTAGTTTCCACACGAAACTTCGAAAACACGCAAATCGGTTTAGAACGCATTTGAGTTTTCTACAATGAGGTGGCCGTCAACTACAGTTGACGGAGATTAAAAATGGCTCATTGCGGAAAACTCACTCAAAGCTCATTTATGAGTTTTCGAAATTTCGTGTGAAAACTAGTGTGCGCAGGGTAGGGTTCGGACGATATATCGTATCGAATATCGGATATCGACTGTTTTTTCATATCGAATATCGATATCGAAGATTTTGAGAAAATATCGATATCGAATATCGACCATTTTCAAATATCGATATCGAATATCGACCATTTTTGAATATCGATATCGAATATCGACCATCTTTGTGATAAATCAAAACCTGTATTGTGTCCCCAAATTAAGGTATTATTTTCACTTTGAGATATTTGTGATTGATGTGATGTGTTTTTTTAATATTTTAGTTGATAAGTAGAAGTCAAGTATTAACAATTTCATTTTTGTTGGAGTGCTTTCAACACATTTCTTGTATTTGCTTTGGTTTCCTACCTACCAGAAAAGGTGAATATGCTGCTTTTCTTGCGACATGATGTTGTGGGCATGGGTCAGAGCAATGGCAGTCCACACCCAGCCACAAGGTTTGATTTTACGTGGATGACCAGTGTTTACCTTGTTTTTCTTCCATTTTCTCATTTTGACTGTTGTGAATCTTCTTGTTAAAATCACCATTTACATTTCAGTATAGAGATGATCAACCATGTTTACAACTACATGAAAATACAATATGCGACTTAAAATATGCCTTGCAGTACCCAAAGCAAAATATCGAATATCGATATCGAGTTTCAGAAAAAAATATTGAATATCGATATCGAAAAGTGATATCGTCCGAACCCTAGCACAGGGCCATAATGTCATTTTTGTTGGAGTGCTAAATTTGAAGCCAGAAAATGCTGATATTCTATTTTTTTGCAACATGCCCTTAAGCAATCAGGTTATCAGTATGAACTGTAATATCTACCAATTGTTATTTGTCTGATACATTGATTCATCATGTTTTTTACTACATGTTCTACTTTTGAGTGATGTAAACCTTGTTAAACTCATTTTTACCATTCACATTTAACTAAAGAGATGATTTACCATGCGTGCAACCACATGAAAATACGATATGTCACTTGAAATATGCCTTGCTATACCAAAAGCAAATCGCAAAATCGAATATCGAATATCGACCATACTTTAATATCGAATATCGATATCGAGGTTCCAAATTGTATCGATATCGAATATCGAGTTTCAAAAAATATAGCGAATATCGATATCGAAAAGTCATATCGTTTGAACCCTACTAGGGTGTCAAATTTCCGTTTTCCGTAGGCAATTTTTTCCCGTTTTCCGGCCACTAAATTTTTTTCCGTTTCCGTTTTTTCCAGCCCATTTTCCGTTTTTCCACCTCATAGGCGCTCCACATGGTAGTTGACATTCGAATGTCAACTTGTTGATGTCAACTCATATTTTAGTTCACGTGTCACAGCGATCTTCAATTGCACATGTCACTAGGGTTCAAGCGGGATCCCGATCCCGCATCCCTTGAAATTCCGGGATTTAGCAGTCCCGATCCCGATCCCGAAACTTTTCAAATCCCGATCCCGAGAATCTCCCAAGTCCGGGATCCCGATTCCGGAAAAATTAGTGGAAATAATAAAAAGTGAAAAAATGACATTTTTGCATGCAAAAATGTGAACACAAACCCCCAGCGTCCATTTTATGCCAATTTTCTGGCATCCAACAGTGTTTTGAGACCTTTATGAACAACTGTGGATGCCAGAACATTGGCCAAATTCTCTATCCCAAGACCCCAATCCCGATCCCGAAAAAATGCCGATCCCGATCCCATTACCCCAATTCCGGCCAATCCCGATCCCGATCCCGAAATCTCAAAAAAACAATTCCGATCCCGAAAAGTCAATCCCGTTTGAACCCTACATGTCACTAGATTTATTGTTCGTCGTTGCAGCATTGGCAATTGAAGATCGCTCTGTGACATGTGAACTAAAATATGAGTTGACATCAACCAGTTGACATTCGAATGTCAACTACCGTGTGGAGCGCCAAATTCCCTTTTTCCGGCTTAACTGCATGCATGTTTTCTGTTTCAGCCAAACTGGTAAACATGCATGCAGGCTAGTGTTGGGACGATATGCCTTTTCGATATTGATATTCAATATTTATTTTCTGAAACTCGATATTCGATATCGATACGATATGGACCCTCGATATCGATATTCGATATGAAAATATGGTCGATATTCGATATCGATATTTCGATATTTTGATATTTTGCTTTTGGTATAGCAGGGCATATATCTCAAGTGTCATATTGCATTTCCATTCAGTCACAAACATGATTGATCATCTCTTTACTGAAAAGTAGATGGTATTTACAAATTTTTATGTGGCTCGCAACAGTCAAAATGAAGAAATGAAGTAAAAAATATGATGAATGGAGCCCCCACTAAAATTTGACCGATATAGTCAGGAAAAGTTGCCATTCATGTTGGCATTGGCGTCAAATGTGATGGTATATGTATGTATGTATTAAACATACATATACTCTGATGTGGACATTTGTGAGTGCATTTGCACAAGATTTGAGGCTGTCGCAACCGGTGTGATGGACATACCTGCCAGATGACGACGAAGTGCGCGCTCGCGCGCAAAATTTTTAAAAATTGTCTATAATGTGGCACATTTAAATTTAATCCTGGCACATTTTAATTCAAGCCCAGGAAGGGAAGAATATCAAAAATATCGAAAAAATGGTCGATATTCGATATTTTTTCAAAATTTTCGATATCGATATTCGATATGGAAAAATGGTCGATATCCGATATTTGATATTGGATACGATATATCGTCCCAACCCTACATGCAGGTTTTCAATTATGTTAATTTTTCCATTTCCATCAAAATTTCAGCAATTTTTACCATTTCCAGCAAATTTTAGCAATTTTCTTCCGTTTTCCAGCATTATTTTAGCAATTTTTCCCGTTTCCGTGCAAATTTCATTTGTCCGTTTCCGATTATCCGGCCTTGTTTTCTGTTTTCCGGCTGCTGAAATTTTTTTCCGTTTTTGTTTTTTGGCAAGTACAAATTTTTTCCGTTTTCCGGCTGCTGAATTTTTTTTCCGTTTTCCATTAAAAAAATTTTTGACACCCTAGCTTTCAAATTTGAAGCCAGAAAATGCTGATATGCTGCCTTTTGCAATATGGCCTTAAGCAATTGGATTAATAGTGCAAACTGTAATATTTATCTGCTAACTGTTATTTGCCTGATACAATTATTTGATTCACTTTGTTTTCAACCGGGTCGTTGAAAAACAACGTTTTTTTCATCCCTATTCGAGTTGAGATGAGTTGTGTATACAGTGAACTGAAGTTAAATTATATATTCTGCGCTAAGTTCAGTGTGAGCTTGGTAGCAAATCCTGGAAAATAAATTAAAATTGAATAATGAATAATGTTATAAAATACAAATTAAACTTGAGTTCCAGTCGAAACATTCAAGTGTAGCAAAAGTTCTCATTGTTGAAACATTCGAGAAGCTTCGATCTTCGGTTGTCGATGCTTCGCGAAACTTGGCAATATTTCTTCGAGAGGCTTCTGTGTTTTGCCATTACATTAACGACCTACACGAGTACATAATCACGATTTAGTCTGGTGGTATATTTCTTATGTCGCGTGCCAGTCGCGTGCAATGTAATCTTCTTTTTTTTTGCCCCATCTGCCGTGTGTATTCCCGCGATAGAGCTTGTTTTTAGGCCGTATTCTGCTGCAATCTCGAATCCCATTTCAGGCGTTCGTTCTATTTCACTAGCGAAAGTGAAACTGGACCCTCGCACTCGTACAGCCATCTGAACTCTGATGGGCAACACGACCAGTCTCCACCGTTGAAAACTTGCCAAGATGCGGGCGCGGACACATTTTCACGACTCTGCGTGGACGCCAAAAAGCGCGCCGAGGATAACTGGCGCACCATGCAGAGAATGCGCGAGTTGAAAAAGTGCATTGAAAAATCGAAGGTCGACAAGAAGCACTCGCTGAATGTTCGTAGCTTTCTCGGTTTGGTTGTTTCATTATTGTAGCGTTTTCCATCTACCGTAAATCCTCCAAAAAGCCCCCCCCCCTGGAATGAAACCCCACTGATAGCTGACTGATGACAAAATAACTCCCCCCCCCCCTCGAAACATTCCCCTCTCTTTGATGGGTGGGAAAGACGTCCATGTGTAACAAATGTATTTATGTACATGTTCATTAAATGTATGTATTACTTTGCAGTTGTTGCACACTGACATTGATTTCATTGCATGAGTGACAGGATTTCTATTCTGGCTTACGCGTTTATGCAACACAGTTAACCCCATTCCGACAATGTATGCATTTTCCTAAATCTTCTGACGAAATTCGGTACCGAGTATATACGGTATTGTCGTTTTCGATGGTCAAAACAGCAATTCGCAGGGCCCTATCCAGTCGTCTCAGACCCGGCCGGAATTGTACGTGACTCAGCCGTGCAGCCAGTCTGGCACATCTCGTGCCATGCACCTGGCCAGCGCTCCAGAGGACACCAGTGCAAAAGAAAGCTCTGCTGGTTTGACCATATTTTGTCACCCTTTATGCTCTGAGCCGGGTGGCTATTTAGAATAGTATTTAGTTATCTGCAGGTAATTATGATCACTCAGCAAGTGTGCTCGCCGTTCAATTCAGCAATGTACCCAAGCTTAGTGATGGAAAAAGCGCCGGTCTCAAATGCACCATGGCAATTTGTCCTTAAGCGCTAGCGCCAGCGCTATGGCGTTTTCCCATCACTACCCAAGCTACATTGAAAAATGGTTGATTTTGAGAAAGTATAATTAAATAAAATCCCAGTCCCAAAATGAAAATTATAAAAAATCTATCTGAAAAATGCTGAGAAAATAGAAGTTGTTTATGGAATATTTTCTATATTTTCTTCTCGCGGTGACTTTTTTGTTGCTATTTTTTAATATTTAGGAATATAAAAATTTTTTCTTATTTTTTTCAGTGCTAAACATGCTATGCTTCAGGTAGATTGTTTATATTCTGAGATTATATTTAATTCTATATTCTCAAATATTTAATGATATTATCTCTAAATCACCCATTTTTTAATGTTAGCTGAGGTGCATACTTGCAGGACGAGCGCATTTGCAGAGGGAGCTTACTTGCACGGAGAGCTCCAGCCGACCAACCAACTTTTTGTACGCAGGCGAGACCGAAGTGGAAGATTTCCGCTCGGAAACAGGATACTTTTCCCCGAGGCCCATCAGCAGTGGCAGTTCCCATCCACATCATCAGCACCAGGCGCGCAGCCACGCGTTGTCTTGCGCGTCCGGTCCGCCCGCGGCACATGCGCCCACTTATCACCACCGACCGCAGACGGCCAATACGCAGAGAGTGGGTTCATGTGTGTAAAAATATAGTTTACGTGTTTAGAGGCGTCGTTAAGGGGTCAGTCCACATATGGAAACTTGGCCCACGTCCAAGTCACCCAAGCTATTTGACCCAGGTCCAAATTACTCAGGCGATTTGACCCTCATCCATGTCCGATTTTCCCTCAGTTTTTGCTTATAATCGCTAAATTATAAGAGTAGTTAGAACTCAAATGTGTTTTGAAAAAACGAGTTTACAGAAAAACCGATTTTGGAAGGGTGGGGGACCTTTGCCCCCACGGCCACTCTGTTGTGGTTTGGTAAACCTTCAACAATTCAAACAAGCGTGAATGGCCGGTGCCTCGCACCTGGCTTTAGCGCTTGCCCTTCGCGTATGTGTACCACTTAGGTATATGTAGACTAGGTAATAGTATACAGAAAATATAGGAGAAATATGCCCCATTTTGTCAATTTTCACTGTCATAATCGCTATTTTCGTCTATATATTTGTTCTATATATATTTTGTCTACATTAGGGATGGCAAGCGCTTTTTTTCAAGCGCTTTTTTTTTAAAAAACGCCGCTTTTTTTAAAAAAAAGCGCAAGGGTCCTAGCGCTTTTTTAAAAAAAAAGCGCTGGCAAAATTTTTAGTACTCATGCACTAGGTATTTTGCAAATTTTTTTGCGCGCAAGCGCATAATTTCACATGCAAATTGCCATTGGTGGTTGTTTTCATTGGTTTTGTAGCATTTTAGTGGCATTGCTTCTATTCCTGCATGGTATCATGTAATAATAAGTTGAGGAGATATGTCAGTGTAGTAAATAATATCCAGCCAATGTGCTTCCACTTTTCTACAGTGTGAAACATCACTGTCATGTATTAGCCATCTTTTATAGCCAAATTGAAGCACTATTCCATGCCTAACTTCACTTGCAGTCAAGAAACATTCAAAAACGGCGATATACATAATTAGTCAACATAAAATTGGAATTTTTGGCAGAAATCAGCACTTATAATGCTATCAGATGATTACATCGCCATTATATGGTTATATATCATCACAAGTACTGCCACTTGTCTGATATACCTGTATATATTGAGTCAGTACCATATTTGGGAGCTTTTTAGGTAACGTCTTGACAATTTTTAAAAAAAAGCGAAAAAAGCGCGTTTTTTTAAAAATTGTCAAGACGTTACCTAAAAAGCTCCCAAATATGGTACTGACTCAATATATACAGGTATATCAGACAAGTGGCAGTACTTGTGATGATATATAACCATATAATGGCGATGTAATCATCTGATAGCATTATAAGTGCTGATTTCTGCCAAAAAATTCCAATTTTATGTTGACTAATTATGTATATCGCCGTTTTTGAAAAGCGCTTTTTTCCATCCCTAGTCTACATATACCTATTTTCAGCCGGTTTTATTAATAACGATGCATAAAATTTTGGCCGCCTGCCAAGTTGCCACAAGGGGTATCTCCGTCGTCAAGCACGTCGACCTTTATCCGCACGTCGCAGCATGTCGGCTGCCGCGCGGCGGCCAGCAGTTCCGCCGCAGTACACGGCCTCCAGCAGACGCTTCACGTGCACAACACGCCCGCGGCCGGTTTCAACTCGACTGCGGACGCGCAGCAGTCATCGCGGCTGGCGCCGCTCAAGGTGCGCAGTTCCAGCTCCGAGTGGGAACCGGACAACGACGGCAGACTTCTCGGCGGCCAGAAGGGTCGCATGAAGGGGGACGGCGATGATTCTGACCTGTGCGTTTGTTTGTCTGTTGTTTTGTGAAGCCCCAGTTCCGAACAAAATTTTTTGAAAAATCAATCCCGATACCAAAATTTTCAAATCCTGACAAAATTACGTGATTCTGATCACTGGAAACTTTTATACATGTGCTAAGTGCGTTTTCGAACTGAGAAATGTGAACAGAAACCTCCAGTGCGCATTTTGCGCCACTCATTTTGCGTCCAAGTGTGTTTTTAGATTTTTTTTGTGAACAAACTTAATACCAAAACTTTGTCCAAAATCCCGATCCTGACACCCGAATCCTGAGTCCGTCGATTCCGTTTGAACCCTATTTTCATGATAGTGTCATGATTTTTTGCGCGTTTTTAGATGCGAGTCCGGCGGCGTGGGGCTCAGTATGTACATGCAACACTCGCCTCAGCTGCGCCCCTCCATAATCGGCCACTATCAGGATAACGAGGTATTTTAAAAACATTATTCTTTCTTAAAAACCAGTGTTTCCCAATCAAAAAATCTGTATCCTGCTGTCAGGGCTCCGACCCATCTGAACTGTCGTCCGGCGGCGTTGTCATAGCAAGTGGTGCAGTCGATTCTGTTCCTAATTGTAGGAAGATTCGAACCAGGAAGCGCACCGTGAACAGGGGTGGACTTACTCCTAACGTTACTGGGGGAGCTGGCCATGCCGCGCATTCAGCTGCAGTCGGCTGCGGTGCTGGTGAGTGTTTTTGTTATGTTGTTGTTTTTAGACAGTGGTTGATAAATCAGGGTTTTTTCAATTGGCGGTAGGCCAGTAGGCATGTCATTTGAAACTTGTCTGATATTTATTAGTTTTGTAATTTTTGATTTGATGCGTAAATTGAGTGAGCTCGGCTGGAGTCTCAAAGTGAAACGACTAGTGAAACAACTAAACAACTAAATGCAATGTAAAGTGTAAATTATTTGTCTTGTAATATCACGCAGCTGCATCATGGCAGCCCATACCTCAACAAGCCGCGAGCGGTTCGTCGGCACGTCCGCCGCGCTGCCGCCAAACCGGCACTGTGCCCCCCGCAGCAGCTTCCAACACAGTTCAAAGTGTTCCCACAGGTCAAATGCACGCGCTAGCTAGTAAAACGCAGCAGATGCAAATCGCCACTGCCGACGCAACTAGCAGCGATGAGGATGATTCGAGTTTTGTCGGCGCCGCGACGCCGCCCAGCAGTTGGTGACAATGGTTCTTTGTCTTTGTCAGTGAATTTTGTCTTGTGCTGATGCGTGTCATGATGCGCAGGCGCCGTGTCACCGCTTTCATCTGCCGTGAACCCTTTGAAGTTCCAGACTAAGAACAGAGCCAACTCGCTCGGAACCCAGTGCATGGCCAGCCAATCGATTGGCAGGAAGAGCACGGTGCGTCCTTCTTGGTTTTCATCCGCCCATCACAATTGCCAGCAGTAGGGTCCAAACGGTATCCCGAAAAATCACGGTATATTGTGGTCCCGATCCCAAATCCCCAATCCCGATCACGAAATCTGAAAATCGCAATTCCGATCCCAAATTGTTGAAAATCCCAATCCCGATCCCGAAATCTCAGAAAACCGATCCCGATTCCGAAAAGTCAATCCCGTCTGCCACCCTAGCAACGAGAATGATTTTTCACCGCGCAGGGCACCATGGTGCGGCACACGCGCCACCGCGGCCATTCGACGTCGGCGGCCGACGGCACCAGCGACTCGCAGGCCGAGTGCGCCGCGCAGTTCGCTCTGGGTGCCCAAGTGGCCACGGGCGCGGCCGCCAGCTCGCAGGTGTCCGGCGTGCCGCCCAACGCGGCCACCGTGCCCGCCGGCAGTCAGCAGCCGCGCTGCGCAGTTTGTGGAGTCAGGGGTGGCGGCGCGAATGCCTTTCTCTGCAAGTGGGTACAGGGCAATGCGGGTACGATTTCGGGCTCAAACCAGAGGTTTTAGTATAGTGTTGGTGATGGTGGATACTACGGGTCAGGCCTATTATGCATCTAAACCTATTATGCATCTACATCCATTATAGACACATTATACCCGCAGGGGTAAGTAAGGGGGCATTTTTTCCACCCCAAACTGCCCATTTATCTATCTATACCAGAGGCAAATTTTGTTGGTTACTTTTCCCTGAACAGAACCCCCCAAGCAAATTGCTTAGCTATCTACCTATCTGGATCGCTTTTGAGCAATTTTACCCTAATTTTCACCCAAAGTTACTAATTTTCATACTTTTTATCTATTTTCACCTTTAAAATCACTAGGTCATATGTTTTATTTCATATTTTCAGCATGCCGGGTATGGTTAAATGCATTCTGGTTCTAGATGCATAATGGGTTTAGATGCATAATGGCACAGGCCCGATACTACCCCCTGAACCCCCCCCCCACTCCCAAAAAACCCCCCTAGTTATCTGAAGCGATTTTTTTTTGAAATTTAGAATTGAATCTCGAATTCCTTGCGTCCATTCGCAGATGCGGCAAGGCGCTGTGCGGCCGGCACCGGCACCCCGACGCGCACACGTGCCAGTTCGACCTGGGCCCGGCGGGCGTGTCCGCCAGCGGCGGGGCCTCCGCCGGCCTGAGCGTGCCCGGCGCCGGGAGCAGACCTCCCGCGGCCACCGGCGGCGCCGCCCTGCACAGACGCAGCATGGCCAGGGTGGACACGGCCAGCGATTGAGCCGCTTGTGATGGCATTGGATGCTTTCGCGTCGACTTTTGGGAAACTTCTAGTGAATCTTGAGTTTTTTGGCTGATTAGCTCAGTACCGTCGGTCGATGGGGTTTTGTATTATAGACAGAATAATACACACTGTTCATTGTTCCGTTTCCCTAACTTCTATCTAGTCTTTCTCACCTGAGCCCCCCCCCCCCACGACGCACATTTTCTGCAGTTGATAGACAATATTGCAGACGCTATTTTTGTACGGAAATTTCAAACAATTTGGAAAACTGGGTTTATGATCAGTAAACTAAAAAGTTGTTTAATTCATAAATAAGCGTTCAATTGTATTTGCGTTTACCGGAGTGAGGTGTTCGTCAACTACAGTTTATGGAGATAAAAATATCTCATTTCTGTCAACTAAATCGCGTTCAGAGCTGTTGTAATCATCAAAAAAAAATCAAATTTGGGTGGTAAACTAATGTGTGTTGACACATAAAAATGCGTCCTTGGGGCTTTTTACGCGTTTTGCTGTGTGCGTGTTCGCTGTCGAATCGGTTTAACACTAAATTTCAGTAATTAAATGGCAGGGTAAAATTGAATTGGATTGAATCCGGCTGAATTGAGGGAAACTCAAAATCTGTCCAGTTATCTCAGGGGTATCTTGAATTTTGACCCTCCGAGTGGTTGGATAGATAGCAAATCGCTCCTCCGGAGGGATAGATAGCTGAAAAATTTTCTGGGGGGGGGTTTGGGGGGGGGGGTTGTGGTGGTTCGATATATAGGCTTTTTCGGGGCATAGAAGGAAGAAAAGGGAGAAAAATCGCTAAAAGTAGGTGTAAAATAGCTCAAAATGGGTATACAAGAGCATATAGTACTTAAAATAGCCGAAAATAGGCAGTTATACGCATGAACCAGTGATTTTGGAGGTGAAAATCTATATATAGGTATGAAAAATAGCGATTTTGAGCGAAAATTAGGGTATAATTTCTGAAAAATCGCTCCAGATAGGTAGATAGCTGGGCGATTTGGGGGGGGGGGGGGTTTAGGGGGTAGTAGCCCAAAATTTTGCCTCCGGGATAGATAGATAGCTGAGCGGCCTCCGGGATAGATAGATAGCTGGGCGGTTTGGGGGGGGGGTAACCCCCCCCCCAACCCCCCCCCCCCCATTCGAGACCCCTGAGTTATCTATTTTTATATTGGAAAACAACGTTGTAAACCACTACTATGTACACATGTTTGTTCGAGTGGCCAAATTTTTTACTGTCAACGGCCGTTATGAACCGTTTAGATCGAGCTTAATTTGTAAAAAAAATACCTGAGATCTGTTTTACATGGTTCTTGTTCGCATCGGAATAACTTATTGAAATTGTATATTCCACGCAAGAAAATGAATTTATAATTTATACATAATTATGCGCTGCATGTTTTGTCATTGCTTCGTTGAAGTCCAGTCGACAGAAACTTTGCACGAATCTGCATATTTACCTTGATTGACTCGGTTCCCCATTTTCGAATGCATATTTTTATTAGTTTCTCTCGTGTTTTACGTGACTTAAAATTGGCTCGTCGCTGGACACTTTGGCGTTGATATTGTGCTTTTCTGTGAAAGCTTTCTGGCGGCTGACGCCTGGCGTTATTCTTTATGAGCGCTGAGAGTAGGCTCCATGTTTATGTCCTCCAATCAATCAATCAGCACCCCATAAATCAATCTACCATATAAAAATATATATCCCAGAGATTTTTTTGAACGCTAAGCTGTGTAAATGCGGGCGCGATAATGGCCCTACACCACTAGTTTTCACCGTGACACGTGTGAAAACTGAAATGGCGACATTCAGCCTACTGTTATTGTATGCTATATGTGTTGTAGTTTTTAAATTTTCATATTTTAACTTTCATATATTTAAATTCCAATTTAATTAAATTTAAATCATTCAACCGTGTTCATTAATTTGCATTTTAAAAAATTTCAGTTTTCAAAAATTTCAGTTTTCACACGAAGTCACGGTGAAAACTAGTGTGTGTAGGCACATTGATAAGCATTCAACTATCCGATATAACCAATTCTTGTCTCACACGTAGCTGGTTTCTTCAATGGGCACAATGATTCTCTCGGCACTATTTAATCGCTTCACAATTTCATCGAGGTGTGTTCGAGTGTATTTACGGCTTTTGTTCCCTTTTTGGGCGCTGTCGTCTGGTGGATCCGTGTCAGTGTCATCATTTTTTTGTTCAAATTTAGCTTCAGACGAACTAGTAAGCTTTTGAAAAATGGTCTCTTGGCATTTTTTCAGGGTATAACCCTTTAAATGTAAAATGTTGACAGTAACCTATTTAGCTTGTTTTTTTTTAATCCTGTTAAAAACTTGTTGAACGTGCTGGGAATGTCTGGCAATATACCCTCCCACTCCCTCAGGCAGAGTTGCAAAAACGTATTTACGTTTACCCGCAATACCCGGTTATTCGGGTATTTATACTTACGTTTACGCTTTCCAAAAATACCGTTACGTTTTGTTACGTTATCCTTGCACAATTACCCGGGTACCAGAGAAAACGTAAAAAATAAGTTAACGGAACTGTATTATTTGACAAATGTAGTGTATTATGATGAGTTCATCATGCTTAAATGATGAGAGGGTGCCAATTCCGCAAGTGAAGAAATGGAACAATTAAAAAATTATAAGTAAAAATTTAAGAGGAATGTAAATTTATGAGTGAGGAGAGAAATGAAGTCAAAAGTCGAAAACTAGTGTCTTCTTGTGACCTGCCATGTGTCCTTTTACTTGCCATTTCATTTGCCACTTATAAATTTACTGTTTTTTACTTTTCACTTGCCATTCAACCTGCTTTTCTCCACTTAAGGAATAGGCACCATATGACCCTACACCCGCGGTAGTTAAAAACTACGCCAAATCTCAACCGGTTGCGATTCTATCCCAATTCAATATCCCGATCCCATAATTCTATATAAAATATATGTAAAATACAGGTATGTAGGTAAACAGATGATGTCAATGAAGATCATAGGAACATACATAATGTTGTAAAAATGTTCTTTTTATATTCAGTGATAGTGGAAGCACTTAATATTAATTTTTACGTTTACGTTTTATTTTACGTATTCCCAGGTATTTTTAAAATACCTTACGTTTAAGTATTTATAGTCCAAAATTTGAAAAGTTATTTACGTTTACGTTTACGTTTTCCAAAAATACCGGTATTTGTACAACTCTGCCCTCAGGTTAATCACCTCCGGCTGCCGCCGTTTCGCAACAGCCGCCGCGGCCGCGCGCGAACCCCCGAACCCCCCAGCCGAGCAGTCGAGCGACGACAAGGCCCCGCCCAAGGTGCACAGCGCGCGCGTGCTCTACGCCAAGGCGGTGCTGCCCGAGCTGGGCCGCGACAACCCCGAGGCCGACTTCAACCAGCTCATTGACATGGTGCATGCCAACTGGGCTGGCATGAAGAACAAGGAGAGAAAGGTGTGTGGTTGTTGAGGACGTTCTAGCGGGGCAGGCCTGATACGCACACGTGCCCGATACGCACATATGCCCGTTTTTTTCACTTGACACTTTTTCAAGTGATTTTCAGATATGAGTAAAGTGAAAAAAAGTTGCGCAATGACATTAGTGAACTTTTTTCACTTCACTCATATCTGAAAATCACTTGAAAATGTGTCAAGTGAAAAAAAACAGTGAAAAATAGCCATTTTTCACTGTTTTTCATTTGACACATTTTCAAGTGATTTTCAGATATGAGTGAAGTGAAAAAAACGGGCATATGTGCGTATCGGGCACGTGTGCGTATCAGTGCACGCCCGTTCTAGCTTGCATTGCGGCGTGTGTTTGGGAGCTTGGGCGGGGGTCTAGCGAGATATGTTTTGCACTACAGTGTTTTAGCGAATCTACTTTCACGCACCTCTGTTAGCTTCCCCAAGTGGGTGATTCCCATAATTGAATAGAATCTCTGGAAATCTTTCAAAAAGAAAATCTCTGGCAATATTAAAACGGGAAAATATACCTATTTATTTTTGTATTTTCTTTCATTATAAAAATCTTAATCTCCCGAGATTTGGGGAATTCTAATCCTGGTCGGTAACGCCACTGGCGCTACCTAAACATGCGCGGTTCGCTTTGAGTTTGTATTATTCCCAAGGAGCGCAATCGACCCAACCCCCCGCAGCCCTACGAGAAAGCCCACAGCCACTTACTAGCCGAGTATCGCGCGTACCTGAGCGCGGCCGAGGCAGCCGCGTTGGACAACGCTAGCTCAGCCTCCTCCGTGGTGTCCAGCGGGCCGCTGCACCCGTTTCCCTACAAGCAGCACCTGCAGCGGAAGAAACACGCGGTCATGAATCGGGCGTCTGATAGGAAAATGCGCCGCAGACACACGTTCAGTGGCGGCGGCTATGATAATAGGCGTTCGGGTAACTTTCAGTATCCCAGCCAGCCGCGCCAGCGCAGGCATAGTGATGGTGATGAAGCTTCGATTGATTCGAGAGACTTTTTGAGTTATTTAGAGAGGCTGCCCTAGATTTGTTTGTTGCGGCTTGTGATGGTTGGGTACACACTTCACACTTGTAGAGTTTGCTCTATGTTCTAGTCGATAAGTATGCCCTTGAATGAAGTTTTTTATTTTTTCGATATAATCAATCTATTTTGGAAACGGCGAGGGTACCGTTTGGATTTCGGTCATGATAGGGTTGGCAAGCGATTTTTTCGAGCGGTTTAAAAAAATTCCTGGCAAAGATAATCAGTTGGTGCCTGGTGGAGTAGCATCCTTTGTGTACGTTTTTAATGTTCATAGTGAACGACGACCCATTGGGAAGTAAACATATTTAATGTTGCTAATGCGTTCTCACAACATAAATGCAAACACATTCACCTCACTTCCAAATTGATTGGACTTCTATTCTCAAGAGGAAAATCAGATTGCCACCAGCAAAATTGCAAATATTATATGAAAAAAATTATGCACAATATCGCTAAAAAATATTTATTTAAGTGAAAATACAGCACCTTGATGCTATTACGTGATTCAATGTTGCACGGCACACTCAAATTTTCAGTTGCAGTTCGAACACTTTTTCAAGGGCGACATTCAAAAGGGCGGAATTAAAATTGGGGGTGGAATTCAAAAACGTCCGAACCGCCCTCGATTTCAATTCCGCACATGAAACGTTCGAACACTTTGACGATGGCGGAATTGCCTCAAATTGTGCAGGGGCACAATTAATTCGGAAAGGGCGGAAAGCGCAAAGCGTTTGCACAATGTCCGCACTCTTTTTATGCATGGCGGAATTGCCTCGAATTGTGCACGGGCCGAATTTATTCGGAAAGCGCAAAGCGTTTGAACAATGTCCGCACTCTTTTGAGTGTGCGGTGCGCCATCTAGGCAAGAAAACATTGGGACACTTTCTAGAGGTTGAAATTCAGTTTAAGTTTACACAAATATGCCACACGGTGAACTTCAATATCTTTAAAACAAGTGGATATTACTGAAAAATTTCTCTATTCATTTTTGAAGATAAAGCCTACATCTACCTATTATCAATGCTAGTTGGCAGGTGGGACGCCTTTGGCCCCATGCACAAAATGATTTATGGATTGCTAATCCAAGGTGTGCACCAAACTGTTCATGTGCGGCACCTCGCTGTACACTGAGCGTTTTGTCTGCCTAGCCAGATTAGCTATCCATATACCAAGATAAAAAACCATAGACAATTACCAAGCTGTACCACTGGCAACTTACCCTCCATCCGCCATACCGTTTTAACTCCTTGGCACCCCAGGCGCGCGGCGTGATCGTTCGAGCAACGTTCGGGGGCAAGTCTGCATTTCCGTTTGCCATTTTCGGGTCGCCCGACGTTCAAAATCTGAGGTGGAGATTTGGCGAACATAGTGAATGTGTACCCTAAGTGTAAAAATATCGAATTAACAACATGTTGGAAAAAACCAACATTCGATGTGTAAACGAGTAGATCAAGCGAAGTCGACCACAAGCCGTTTTTTATTTTATTTTATTTTATAAATACAGTAATCACAAAGTGACAAGGGCAAAGTATGACATCATAAATAATGTATGTAAAAATAAAAGTTGAAAGAGTTGTTTAAAAAAGGTAGGTTTTTAAAAAAAGGTCATTTGCCCACTGTACAATGTCACTTTTGTCAAAAATATTGTATTTATAAAGAAGGCTTGTGTATCTGTAGCAAAACCGAAAGAAATACTTTCTAAGCTTAATTTCCGTATATCCGTGGTGTCTAAATAGCGTCAATAGGTTTGAAATTCTTAAATTTGCGTCAGTCTTTAAAAAGCAAATTGAACAGAATCTCAAAAGCTGAGCATACCAAACATTGTAGCAGACGTTTTCTCGTAGGTTAGAATGGATAAATGGCATTGAAACTATTGTAAAGCGAAAGTCGTCTGTTTTATTGAAAAGCTTAATATTGAATGTGGGCTCAACTGAAATATCTAGGTCTAAAAAGTGAGCTAGTTTACCATTATTCAATAGCTCTTCATTGAGTGTCAGTGAATTGCCATAGATCTTTTGGGCTATTTCATGGAATTTGGGAACATTGTAATAGAGCGTGTCATCTATGTAACGAAAAACCTTATTATTCAGATATCTAGCCTCCACAATGTTGTTTTTGTCAGGCATAAATGCAAATTCCATGTGTGCTAGTGTAAGTTTACATAGCTCTGGTGACACAGAACTACCCATGATGATACCTGTTTGTTGTTTAAATAACATTTTACCAAAGGAAACGTATGTTTCCTCCAACAGAGTATTTAGCAGGTGAATACATTTTTGCAATGAGTAAATTACTTTATCTTTGTTAGAAATGTGGTGAATGAATTACAAAACAGCCTTATTTTTTAAAATTGAATAAACTTTATCCTTCATAATTAGTCTAAGAAGCGAAATAATGCTATTTTTAATTGCAGAATGAGGAAGTGTAGTGTAAGCGTTTGAGAAATCTGATGAAGCAATGAAATGAATTTTACCGGCCTGTTTTAACTTTTCTATGGCTTCCCCACTATTCAAAACAATCCAAAACCCGTTAAAACCTGAATTAGCCACTGCCGCTTCATTATAAAGTCTCATTCTATTCTGGATGTCCACCAATATTAAATGTAAAATCCAAGCCAATCCGTTTACAGTGCTCGTTTTTGAACCTGCTATAAAACGATATTTAATTGGGGACTTGTGAAACTTCGGTATCCCGTACAATAGTGCAAACTTACGTTCAAATTTAAGGGGATCTGCTTCAAATTCAGTATTGAAGGTAAAATGTTTATCCATAATAGAATCGATTGCATTTGGAGCATCAGTTTGAAAAGTATATGTTAAATTACCAAAATTAATTTTATCTGAAAAATCGCTGGTCACGCCCATTTCCTTGCAGTGCTGCAACAAATACAATTTTTTACACTGAAAAGCATATGTGTTTGATGCCTTATCAATGACTGTGACCACATACTTATTATGAAGTGCATCCAAATCGGCTAGAATTTTATCATTCAAACCTATCGGTGAACAACGATTTGCGTCGATTTGAAATGTTCGCATTTTACATTTTATCGCTCGTATTCCAAGCTCGCGGAAATTTCTCATGTTGACGTCAGTGTGGTCAAGTTCAGATAACACACCAATTATTTGATTCAAAACGTCTACATATTTATTAAAAGTCAAAGAGTAATTAGGAGCTGGCGCAATACGGTAATTTGTACCGTAACTGAATAAAAGCCTCAATTGTTTGTTATCCACAAAATTCAAATCGCCAGTAATGATATGTTTGTGATGGCTATCCCAAAAAGGCGAGTGATCTGTGCAACCACAAGGTGTTTGCATAATATTTAAAATATTATCTTTATCCAGAGATTTAAGGAATCTTGTATGGTTACAAAATTTCAAACCCAAAGGTGCCGCATAACTCACTTTCAGGGATATCCTTTCAAACAATTTCTCTTGTGCTTCAGATAGTATATTCTTCATTCTTTTTTGCCGAAAAACGGAGACTGCCACGATGTCATCTGAAGGGGAGTCGTGTTGAAGGTTGACAAAAATTGGGTTGTCGACCCGTTTTTTATGCTTGACAAAAAATGTACGTCTCCTCGCCTCAACACCATATCTTAGACAATCCCATATGGAGGCTGAAATTGTATTTTCCGATCTACATTTTGTAAACAGCTGAACACATAAACCAAATTTATTTTTTGGCAAATGTCTGAGGAAGTGAAAAACGTCAGTAGGACGCTGTAGTTGAGTTATATCAATTTCAGTAAGTATTTCCTTATTTGCACAATAGAATTTTGGTCGATTTCTACCTATAAAATTTTTTTCACAAATATATTTGGCAAGATAAGTGAGATGTGTTTCTCACAACAACCTTCTCTAATGGGTGGAATTGAAAGTCAAGGGCGGAATGGAAAGTGTCCCAATCATTTTGAAACTTGCTGCATGGAAATGTTATGACACGCAAATCAGCGAAAAGTATACGAATTCGTCCGGACTCCGTTCGAATGTCCAAAAATGCCCTAAAAATCCTTTAAAAAATCGTTCGAACTGCACTTGAAAATTTTGAGTGTGCGGTGCGCCTATGGTTATATAACCGCAGAGAGCATGACAGCACATTTCCCATCAAACCTCAAAGGGAGAAACTGGTGCAATTAATGGAGAAAAAAAACAGTTTAATTTAAAAAATCTATTTTAAAAAATTGAGCAGCTTGAAAAAATCGATTCTTGAGCAACCCTAGCTCATGATGCATAATTATTTATTTGTGAGAGTGTTTTAGTGATTCGCGTCTCTTGCAAATTTCCGCGCAGTCGCAGGGCAAGTGTAACGATGATGTTCACCAAATTGGTGGGGAGAATCTCAGCCGTGGTCTCTGCCGCGCGGTGAGCTCCATTGTATCGTTTTGACTGTTGTTTTTGTGCCTTGGGATGGAAAACAACGGTCTATTTTTTCCTCAGATAATGGTTTTTATAAAATAAAATCGTTTTTCTCCAAAAGCTCAGATTTAAAAAGTTCCAGGTTTAAAAACTCGTTAAAAACCAGTTTTTGAAGAAGAAAAACCCGGTCTAGCCACGACGACTTTTTTCCCCCGCAGCACCGCGCCGCAGTTGACCGCAACATCCCCTTCCCTGTCTCCTAATAAACCCACGTTCAAATTGGGCCGTGATGAGTTGCCAGCCGTTTTGGCAAAGCGCCCGCCCACCGGGTATCTGCTGTTCGCCAGCGAGCGCAGGCCCGACGTGGCCAACGCCAATGCGCACCTCAAGCCCTACGAGGTGACCAAGGTTATTGGCAAGGAGTGGTCGGGCATGGACGACCACGCCAAGCAGGTTTGCTTGTCTGTTTTTTGTCGGTCGCCGTATTCGGGCTGTCGCCGTATAGTTGTCGGTTCTGCTCCGTACGGATTTTTTTTTTAAACTATTTTTAGTACTACGTAAGTGCACTTGATCAGCTAAAAAAATGCATTTGCATTCGATAGTTTTAAAGTCGATGCATCCCAAGATTGGGGGGAAGGTTTCTCACAGCAATGTAAAGTCGCCTGTCATATTAGGTTGTCAACTAAGTAACCTTAATTTTTTGCGTATGTGTGATCGCGAAAAATTAATGTTACTTAGTTGACAACCTAATACTTCAGAGCTACACGTGCATTTCTTCCACGCAGAGGTACCTTGACGCGGCCGCGGAACGGAAGGCGGCGTACCAGCGCGCCATGGACAGTCTGGACGACGATGTGCGCGAACGTTTGATGGCCGCAAAGTCGAAACGGCGAAAGGCGACGCGAACGCGCCGCGCTGCAATCAAGGAAAACAACGATAAACGGCAGGTACGAATGAACGTGCACTAAATGGGGTGGGCGCGTCACCACCAGCGCCCGCTACCGATGCATATTGCTCTGGCGCCAGTGCAATATTTTCCACACTGAAAATCAATATTCATCATTCACGGGTTGTGTAAGTTATATTTGCACATGACTAAACTTTGAAAAGAAGTTGTACATCGAAGTTTATGAGTCAATTTTTTCTTTTTGTCTCATTTTGAAATATCTATATTGGAGCTATTTCTGAATGTTACAAACGATGCGTTCATGCCCACTGCGCACTGCAGCTAGCGTCGGAACACGGCATGCCGTCGCCCGGCCCGCCGCTGCCCTTCTCTCTGTACGCCGCCGAGCTCGCCGCCGACCAGAAAGGCATCAACTTGGGCGAATTGGCCAGGCACTACAAGCAGCTGTCTGACGAGCAGAAAAGGGTCTGTTCGGGTGTGCTTACCGTATTTCTTCTTATAGAAAGCTATTACCCAATAGTAGGGAACCTTCAAATAGAACGGCAGCTTTTGGCACGCTTTTGCACCCAATAACACAGTAGAATGACAACCTAAAATAGATAAGAAGTTGCAATTACGTTGGGGGCCATAGCGTCAAAACAAAACAATAGAAACGATCGATGGCGAGAACATTCAAATATTGATATCCAATTTCAAATTGATGCTCTGATTTTTTTAATGTTGGTCAAGCTTCAAAAAAAAATTGTTCATTGTGTGTGCGTTGTCATTGCCGCAATTGCAGCCGTACGAGGATCGTGCCAGGGCGGCGCGCAGACAGTACGAGGCGGACTTGACGCAGTGGTGCGACATGATGGTGCAGCGCGGCCAGGTCGAGGCGCTCGACCAGCTGGTGCCCAGGGTCACGTGGCGCCGCCTCCTAGCGCAACGATACGATATGCCGGAGTTGGTTGAACTTCTTTCGACTCACACACTAGTTGACATCAAAGTTGGTGTCAACTGAATTGAACAAAAATTTTTTTCATTATACGATCTCAACTTTCCTAGAGCATAGTCTATTTTCATTGTTTCTGTTAACTGTGGTGCTTTAAAAAAATCTTTGTTTGTTTTTCAGTTGACACAAATTCGCGATGTCAACTGGTGTGTGTGGAAGACCCATTCTGGGAACTCTGTATTCCGTACTATTTGGCCCTGCAAACCCAGGATTGCGGGTATTTCCACGCAGGCCGTTGAAAAGACCTTTCGCCATGTTCATGGCTGACAACCCCGGAAAGTCAATGGTCGAACTGGGCAAGATGTGGAGTTCTGACGATCATTTGCAGAAGGTTTTTTCATATTCAAACCATTGGAGGCCCTTTTCAACCTTATTTGGTTGAACATTTTCAACCCACCGCAGGAGTACAAGACTAAATTCGCCCAGCACAAAATGGAACACTCAGCCAAATTGGAGCAGTGGTATGATGAGATGACGCGTAACAGTCTGCACGTTGTCGCTACGGCACTGATGGACGCGTCGAAGGGCGTTGTAGCCAAGTGATGTTCTACTTTACATTTATTTGGTGCTCAATTTGATTAGTCCGACGCGTCTTACGGTCACCCGATTCAAATTGCGTACAAATTATACGTTGCTCGAGTATGTCGAAATATGTCTGGACACCTAGCTACCAAAATGTCGGACTAATTCAATTTCGTCCCTGATCCTTGGATATAGCATTTCCTGTCCAAGGTTCTTAAAGAGTGCACGTAATTGCTCATGTACAATTCAAACGCATGCAAGTGTAAACGATTGTTGTTTTTCAAAAAGTTTACCGTTTGATCATTGCGATTGCGATAGTTTGTTCATGAATCTACCGTTGTGAAATGATTCTAATAACTTCATTGTTCTTTTCACTTTCGTGTAGATTGCATTTTTCTTCCGCCTTAAGTTTGCATAAATATACCTGTGTATAAATGCAACATTTTTCCCGTCAACCTGAAATAACTTCATTTCTCACAATTGTTCAACATCGCGTGCCCGCCGCCATTACCTGAATACTCATTACTATTTTGTGGTCACCCGATCGGAAAAACAAATCATTGTCGCAGTTGCAGCCCAGGTCACTCCATACACACTTGGTCACTATGCCCCGCATTGTCGCGTCGGCCTTGATCGTTCTGGCTGCGTTGGCGTGCCTGACGCAGTGCGACGACAAGAAACCCACCAAGCTGCAGATCGGCGTGAAGAAACGCGTTGAGGGGTGCACGGTCAAGTCGAAGAAGGGCGACACGCTGCAGATGCATTACACGGTTGAGTTTGTGTGTGTTGCGCTTTTTAGCGTTCGTTTGTGGTGCTCCCCGTCGTGGGGTCGATTGCGTAGTCAATAGGAGCCTTTGTATGTGTCCGTTACAAAGCGAAATTGGTGGCTTCAGATTGCCTGCGCGCGGTGTGCCAGGAAGTTTGTCAGAGTTTTTTGATATTTGTCCACAATTTGTAGTTGACACAATCCTAGCTGGACAATTTGGTTCAAAGACCACATTTGATTTTTACGAGTATAATACGTCCGTCAACTACCATAGACGGAGATCAAAAATATTTCATTAGGGTAAACTCAAGTGTTAAAGATAGATTTATCAATCATGGCACTTTCGGTTTTCAGTGTCTCTGTAGAACTAAACCCCCATGCTTACATTCGAGGTGGAGCTGTTGAACACAGGGCACCCTGTCAGACGGCACTGAATTCGACTCGTCGGTGGCGCGCGACACCCCGTTCACATTCACGCTGGGCACGGGCCAGGTGATCAAAGGCTGGGACCAGGGCCTGCTGGCCATGTGCGAGGGGGAGAAGAGAAAGCTCGTCATTCCCCCAGATATGGGCTATGGAGAGAGGGGGGCCCCGCCGAAGATTCCTGGTTGGTTGGGGGCGTGCATTCATTGGTGGGCCCAGGTAAAAGCGCCTGGTGAGGCAGCAATAAACCATGTTGAGTATACTCCGCGGACCGCAAAGTATGCGCCCAAAATTATTTATGTCTTGGTCGATAACGCGCGAGCTGGCTACTTATGTATGCACTTTCACAAAAAGAAAAATATTTCAAAAAAGATAAGGCGGAGTCGCGTACAAACGAGGAATGTTTTTTGCCGAGATGTTTTTTCTTTTTTTGCTGGACTTTTTCTTATTTTATCAATGATGACGTCATGATGGAGTGTTTCCTTCAGAGAAATGCATAGCATGCGGTCCGCACTAGGGTTGGCCGATTTTTTTTTTAAAACGCTTTTTAAATAAAAAAAAACGTTTTTTTTATTAAAAAAACATGACGTCCGATGTGTTTTTTTTTAAAAAAAACATCGACCGAAATTTTTAGTACCAAGCACTAGGTATTTTGCAAAATTTTTGCGCGCAAGCGCGCAATTTCACACACAAATTGACATTGGTGGTTGTTTTCATTGGTTTTGTGGCATTTTTTGTATCAAAGTATCCATTTCTATGTGCTACCATGGGTTAATAAGCCGTCATATGTTGCTGTACTATATAATATTGAGGTAATATGCTTCCATGTACCTCCACAGTGTGTCACTTCACTCCCAAAGTAACAAGCTCCTTTTATAACCTTGTTTGATCACTATTCCGTGCCAAACTTTACCTGAAGTCACGAACATTCAACTATAAGGCGATATACGAACGATATGTCGACGAAAAATGGATATTTTTGACACAAATCACCACTTATAATGCTATCCCATGGCTCCACAGCCATTATATGGTCATATATAACATCACAGAGTATTGCCACTGTCTGATATACCTATATATGTTGACACAAGGTCATATCAGGGAGCTTTAAAAAAAACGTTTTTAAAAAAAACATCGAGTTAAAAAAAACGTTTTTTTTCAACCCTAGTCCGCACTTGATTTTTTCAACTGATATTTATTTAAAAACTGATTTTTTAAAAATGAATCACAGTGTGGAATTCTTCCAACCCTAGTGCCATTACTGTGGCGCGACTTCGCTTATGATGGGTGGTGAAGTGGTCGTTTGTGTTCAAGTGTCAGTAGATCACGCCCTTCCACTACTCAAAAGCTAATGGTTTCACTGAAAATTCTTCCAGTACGATCTCAAATTGCGCATTTCAACCTCATGTAAAATTCCAGCCAACGCGGTGCTGACATTCGAAGTTGAGCTGTTGAAGATCGAACGCAGGGGCGAATTGTGATCGTTCAACACAATGCGATGACATTTTCTGGTAGGTTTGGTTTTCATCACTTTGGAGCTTTCATTAGCTGATTTTTGCCTGACGCGGACACCAGCCTTAGCGACGTCTTGCGTAACGTTTTGTAGGAGATTAATGTTGTCTAAATTTGTGTACGTCTTGTCCTCTGTAACACGTTTACTTTTCAATATTGGTTTACTGGTCTGTGTTATGTCACATTCCTGTGTTTTTTGTGTTGTCGAATGTTATACAAAATAAATCTATTAAAAGTTTGTAGACAATTATACGTGACATATTTATGTAAATCTGCGTGTTGCCCAGCATTGCCTCTAAATACCATTTATGCAAACGAGCCAGTAGGAAAATTCCTCTGCTGATAAGGAAGATTTTCACTGTTTCCCCTTTGAACTGTCAACATTGGAAGAACTAATTAGCAAAATGTCTTGAACGCCAGCACCCCCTCTCCATACAATTTCTACAGTTGTGGAAATTTCCGTTTTCGGGTACCCGAATAGGAAGCAAACACATCGGTATTCGATAAAATCTAGTGTAGGAATTTTCTAAAAAGTGCTTCTAGCTCGCAACACCATCACGCTCATTCAAAAAGGGATGCGCTCTGCTCGAGTAGTGAACAGACATGTGCATTTTCTCCAAATTATTCGACCTGTCGCATAAATGAAATGTCATCCTTCTGTTAACGACGCCGCAGCCGCAGTACCTACCGTATTACCTCGAATTATCCCCCCCCTTGAATTAACCCCCCCCTCGAATTAACCCCCCCTCAAAATCGGCTGGGGAAATAATAAACCCCCCCCTCGAAATACCCCCCCCTTCGGAATGATGTACGTCATGTACATAATAAATACGTCATGTATGCAATGTACATGATGTATATTAACTGTTTATCTGTATTGCAGCTACACATGGACATGTTTGTGTAGCTAATCTACGTTTTTATGTCCAAATATATCTTGTTTGGACACATTTATTACCTGTTTTGTGCATGCAAATGCCTACTATTTACTACGATCCTTACGAAAATTTCTGACGAAATAATAAGACCCCCCCTCGAATAAACCCCCCCCTCGAATTAACCCCCCCCTCAAATTTTGCTGGCGAAATAATAAACCCCCATGGGGGTATTTCGAGGTAATACGGTATGTAGTTTTAGATGAATAGTTTCTCAGCTCATGGCCCAAGATCCCATTCATTTCAATTTCATTATTATACTTTGCGGCAAGCTTTCTGTCATTTCCGCAACTAGTCATGACTGGATACTTGGGAGTCACATGCGAAATTGGTACGGTACCAGCAGACACCGCTGATAAGCCCATCGCTCCACTAGTTCAAACAAATGGCTGCTGTTCCAATATTTTTCGAGTTTGATAAATCCTGGAGTTTTAATCAGATCACAATTATTTAGCTCGCCGGTGCTTGTGCGCTTTCGAATATTGCTGCTGCTTTCGAATATTTTTTCCGATGCTTGTTCCCGAATTTATCTTGGCCGAATAGGAACTTGAGGCAAATAAATTTATCACAAATTGTAAGCATTGTTTCATAGTAAATATTTACATTAAAAAGTATTTAGGATATTTTTGGAAAATCGTCATGAAGAAATGTCCACTGTAAGAGCTTCACAACCCCCCGCCCCTGTTAACAAATACATGTTAACCAAAACAAAAAAAACAGGAAGAATGAAGGATCTGAAACAATTTCATGTGTTGTTAAATATTCGTGTTTGTCTCAGACTGGAACTACATATGCGGTATCAGAAAAGCGCCACCCTGTATCTCAGTTTCAACTTTTGATTCTATCAACTTAACATTTTGTGCACTGTCAGGCTAATTTACAAAACCTTCTACCTGAAAGCTGTTTACCAAAAGTCACGAGTCTGTTTGCTAATTACAGTATACACTGATAACGATGGTTATAAAATATTGCACGTGCCTTTTGCGCTTCACTTTGTCAATTTTGCCGAATCCTCAATTGCCCCCAAACTGCCGATATCTGAATCTCGATACCTTGTCAAGCACATTTTTCCAACTGCTTTCTCGCTTTTCATCTCACCTAATTCTGGTGGGAAAACACAGAATGATATGCGTATTTTTTCGATCTAAATTTGGCTGTGCATAATCAAACAGTGGAAATTTCCACTGGGAATTTTCCCAAATTTACGCTCTCCACGTGTGCCATCAGTGACGATGTGTTTAGTACTCTCTTCCCGGGCTCGGAACTTATGCACACAGAACTTGTTTGAAACATTCCTGGAAAATGACGGAAGCCAACAACTACCGCAACTCTCAGAAACATCCACCTTTGAAATTGAACCTAAATCCAACATACATATTTATCCGAAAATGCCGCCAGTGTCCGCCCCGAATGGGTACAGTGCGTCGCCGTTTGGCCACTACGTCGAATATGAGGGCCATTATGCGGCTGAGTGCGGACAGGTGAGTGGCTGATTTGACCGCTACTGTTGTTTTGTGGCTGGTGATTGACTTGTGAAGGGGTAGACTTATGGTTATGAGTAATGTATTGGGCTGTTCGAAAAACCTTATTAGCCCTATCAGATTTCACGCCAATGTGAAATGTCCAGTGATATTTCTATTACTGTTTTACCGGGTATTTTACATCTTCATAGAATTGACAAGTTTCGTGTGACATTTGACGTGACATTTATACACGGTGCAGTGGGGGCGACAGATTTTAGTTTTTACATTGTGCAAAATAGTAATAAGGGAACCTAGGCAAAATGTGGCGCCTGACTGATCTATTGCCCTCTCAGGACGATGTGGAAACGTTCGTGTTCACCAGCGAGTCGGTGAGCGAGGGCCACCCGGACAAGATGTGCGACCAGGTGTCCGACGCCGTCCTGGACGCTCACCTCGCACAGGACCCCGACGCTAAAGTCGCCTGCGGTTGGTCCTGGGGCTGGATTCAATTTGGACGTAGGGCCCAAGGCACGCGCGTGAGCGCATGAAATTGTTACTCCTGTCCCAAGACCTGTAAAGTGTCAAATGGCATGACAAATGTCATAAACATTTCAATTGTCACGCAAGTGTCAATTTCAGCGTAAAATCTTTCAGTTTTTATCGACATTTTACATGATACATGACACTTGATTTTACACGGCTCATGATCACCCCTTGTGTACAATTTCAACGCTTACTCGCGTGTCTGCCGCCTTACGTCCATCATGAGTTCAAATTGAATTCGTGACCTGCACTGCACATAGTTTGCCTTTGTTGTCCTTCAAAAAGCAATCGTTTGCACTTGCGTAGAGTCCGTGACCAAGACCGGCCTGGTGATGGTGCTGGGCGAGATCACAAGCAAGGCCACCGTTGACTACCAGAACCTGATCAGGGGCGTCGTCAAGAAGATCGGTTACGACTCGTCTGATAAAGGTTACTTTAAAATGTCACGTCTGCAGTTTGAGTGTGGTAAATACTTGGGTGGTGAGAAATTGGCAATTATTTCGTTCCATTAAAGAAGCGAAATTTGCATTTATGCGAAACTTCGTTTCCAACTTATCTCGGTAAAATAGTCCTCGGTAAAATTTACATGTTAACCAGTGGACCGAACATTCCTATGCTTAACCAAACATTGCGGAAGAGTACCGCTCACTAAAAAACTGTGTACTTTGCAGGGTTCGACTACAAAACTTGCAACGTGCTAGTCGGCTTGGAACAGCAGTCACCGGAAATCGCTTCCGGCGTGCACAAGGAACGCTCGGACGAGGACATCGGCGCGGGTGATCAGGTACAGTTATTCGTCCATCCACAAAATAGTCTTTGAAACTGCCGCCTTGCCGTGTGACACATTCTACCATCACCCAGGGCCTGATGTTCGGCTACGCGACCGACGAGACGCCCGAGTGCATGCCGCTCACGCTGACGCTGGCGCACAAGCTCAACGCGCGGCTGCACGAGCTGCGCCGCAATGGCACACTCGGCTGGGTCAGGCCGGACTCGAAGTCGCAGGTAAAAATATTTGAAATATAACGTATGTCCTCGAATAAGAGCCCAGGGGAGTTATTTTTTCGTTTAAGTTTTTGAGGGGGGGGGGGGTTATTCAAGAGCAGGGCTATTTTTTCTCAGAATTACATTATGTAGGTATTTATCTGTTGTCGCTGCCTTAGGCTTAGATTTTTTATATTTTCCGTTTCCCACATTGCACTTCATTCGCAGCCCGGGCATAGCTTTGTTTGGCCTGTCTGACATTTTTTTAATTGACTCAACATCTTTTCCACCAATCACGGAGGGGAGAGTTATTCAAGTGGTGGAGTTATTCGAGTGGGGGTCTTATTGAAGTGTGGAGAGTTATTCAAGTGGGGGTATTCAAGGGGGTGATATTTTTCCTCACTCAGGCGACAGGGTGAGTTTTTCAAGGAGTTAAAATTCTAGAATATACGGTAGTTCACTCCATTCAACTTCAAATCGCGGGGAAATTAAAAACAGTGAGCAATCCTTGGCGCTTCCGCAGGTGACCATCGAGTACCGTTTCGATCGGGGCGCGTGCGTGCCCCTGCGCGTGCACACGGTGGTCATCTCCACCCAGCACAGCCCCACCGTGACGCTCAGCGAGCTGCGCATGGAGGTGATGGACAAAGTCATCAAGCCCGTCCTGCCCGACAACTTGAGAGATGACAGAACGGTCTATCATATCAATCCGTGCGGCTCGTTTGCCATTGGCGGCCCAATGGTGCGTTTTCTAAACTTTTTAAAAATATTTCGTTTCGCAAAATCGTCTAAAATTTAACATGGCAGGGCGACGCTGGTCTGACTGGGCGTAAAATCATTGTGGACACTTACGGCGGCTGGGGCGCCCACGGCGGCGGCGCCTTT
Source organism: Sphaerolaimus hirsutus (assembly GCA_964036195.1). Classification (NCBI taxonomy): domain Eukaryota; kingdom Metazoa; phylum Nematoda; class Chromadorea; order Monhysterida; family Sphaerolaimidae; genus Sphaerolaimus; species Sphaerolaimus hirsutus. The sequence goes on from OZ038457.1 coordinate 16,023,428, forward strand.
TCCGGCAAAGACCCCAGCAAGGTTGACAGATCGGCCGCTTACGCAGCCAGGTGAGTGACCAATCAACTGAGCATTGGTGACTAGTTTGTGTGACCTCGTCACAACGGCCACACCTCTCAGATGGATCGCCAAATCGCTGGTGGTGGCGGGCCTGTGCCGGCGGTGCTTGGTGCAGATCAGCTACGCCATCGGCGTGGCGCACCCGCTCAGCGTGATGGTGCTCAGTTTCGGCACCAGCGTGCTCGACGAGAAAGAGCTGCTGCAAGTGGTCCAGGATAACTTCGACCTCAGACCTGGCATGATTATCAAGTTGGTGTTTTTTGATGATTTTTTTTGTACAGAAGGAACAAAGAGAAGGTGTTTTGGGAGCTACTATGCATTTTGACTGGTGATGATATTAAGGCGACCTTTACACTGGTTGACAATGTGCTCTGCATCCAGTTGCATACAAAAAATCTCGAATTTGGTGGTAGCGCTAAAGCAAAAAGTGCTACGGAGCTCTTGGTGCTTGGTGCCATTTTTCTATTGCACTATGTTTGCTTCGGCGCTGGCACGCGCAACTGAACGCAATACGCAACTTGTCAACTAGAGTGTTGCCCGCCAAATAGTGTTGTTTACATTGTGCTTTTTCGATTTAATTTGCATCACTATCATAATCACAAGAGAACCTCACCTAGGGGCCTTAACCTGAAACGTCCCATCTACCAACACACGGCTGAAAACGGCCATTTCGGCCACTCGCAATTCCCCTGGGAGCAGCCCAGAAAGTTGAAACTGTCAAAGGAGATCGAGTCCAAAGTGACTAGAGCGAAAATTGTGTCGGAAAGTGGCGGGGAAAGTGACGAGAAGGAAGACGTTAAAGTGATCGTGAAAAGTGCTGAAAGGATGTCGCCCAAAGAGAAGATGAGGGGAAAAGTGAAGTTTTGATGATACTTTTTGATGATACCTTTCCTAACTGTTGCTCTGTACTCAAGAATAAGCTGAGACTTGGAACTAATATTTTTAAGAAAATCATTGCCATTGTCGTCATGTATTTGCTGATATATTTCATGCAGTTGACTTTTCAGAAGTCAGGGTTCACAGCACAATCTTATCACAAATTCCGCAATTTCCAATGTTTAGTATGTCAAGAAAACTCGTAAATATGTAGATATGTGTCTATATTTTTGTTTGCTGATATTAATGAAACACTAGAAACGCTCATAATGATTGGTGGACAGAGCACGCACATTGGACTGTTATCAGTTTAAAAATACAATGAAAATTGCTTCAGTGTTTTTGGCTGTTCAGTGAAAACTCCTAATTTTATGTAAAACTCACGGTTAATGTTTACACTTTCGTGACAGCACGTAAATCAATGCAAATATTTTGACTATTTTTTAGAGGCATTTGAATTTCGAATGTGATAAATGCAAAGTACCTGCTCTTGGCACCCTTCTGGCCGACAAAATAATTAAAACACTGTCCAAACTGTGTGACCTCTGAACACACCATTAAATGTACCGTATTTCCTCGAAATACCCCCGGGGGGTTTATTGTTTCAGAGTGAGAATTTTGAGGGGGGGTTAAACGAGGGGGGGGGGGTATTTCGAGGGGGGGGTTTATTATTTCGCCAGAAATTTTTTGAAAACCAAGTACTAAATAGTCGTCTGAAACGTACGCAGACGTCGAAAATGCAACAAAAATCGCCATTTATAAGACTCTAAAGACTTGTATAAGTGTGTAGACGTATAATCATTGTTCTCACATAACAGAGTCATCGTTTTTAACGTGTGTTTTGCATTACCCAGATGACAAACCGCAGCCTTTGTCATTTACGTTCTCTATACACTAAATTTGGGGGGGGGGGTATTTCGAGGGGGGGGTTTATAAGTTCATAGTGTCCATTTTGAGGGGGGGTATTTCGAGGGGGGGGGGTATTTCGAGGGGGGGGTATTTCGAGGAAATACGGTATAAAGAAAAAATCAAACCGATATTATGCTGTGCTCTCAGTAGATACTTGTACTCATTATAAATATTATTGTACTCTCAATATAAGCATTACCAGCGGTTTTAAGATTGGTGGTGGTATCCACCCCGAAGTAGATAGAAAATCAAGAGGTATAGTATTCTATTTACGATGTCACGTTGCTCCGTGATGCCTTAGGCCCAGATTGTAAATAAATGGTAGTTTACCAAAATAAAGTTTATGTGAATACCTATTTACATCAATCGGATACACCAGTGATACGCATTATTGTACACACATCTAGACAGCTCTATAGATATGACTGTGAAGTTTTTACCGCGAAATAAAATGAATTTAAAGAATAAAATTACCTTTGATGCAAATACTATTGCCTACGTTCAAGGTTGATTTGAAAAGCCTAAAGTCTGGACGGCAGTGCTCGCACACTCGATGCTGTATGGCAGCTATATCTCGTGGCTCGCCGCAGCCCTAAATTATGCACCACACAATGTCACCTCACTGGTGCATTTGCACGGTCACAATCGGATCCTGGCTATCATCCTTCAGAAAAGAGACGTTCGCCTGCTGCTGCGCCTCATTATCCTCCTCATCCGGCTCGGTCATCATCGAAGTGGACACTTTGATCTTGCCGCCGCCGCTGGACGATTTCGCGGGCTTCTTGTGCTCGGCGCTGCTGCTGTTGTTGTCGTCGTCGCGCACCCGCTTGCCGCGCACGTCGCGCGTGGTCAGTCGGGGCGTTTTGTGCCTGGGTTGGGCTTTGGTTTTGTAGATATTTGCGCAGTTTTATTTTAATGTATTAAGTGGTGAATTTGATGTTTACCAATTGTCTAGGATGGATTGGTCGTGTTCGTCCGGCTTTAGGAGGTTTATATCGTAGCGGCAGCCGAAAAGCTTTTTCAGGCACGCCATGAGTTGTGGGTTGTAGCTGCGGTGGTAGTTGCAAGCGTTCATGTAAATTTCCTCACTTACGATCTTTGCTATCACTCACAATAAGAAGAAAACTGGATTGATTAGTCCAGCCAGTTTGCCCATGGGCGGCGGCAGCATGTTCAACTCGGTGGGGATCAAAGCCGGGTCCGCAAACAGCGGCCACAGGCAAAGGAGCCCGTAGCCGCTGAATGCCACGTAGGTAGTCAGGAGGCAGCCCCAGGTCACCTTCGACGCAGCGTTTAGTGTTTTTTAGTATCGATTGGAGTTTTTGCACTAGGATCGAGACAATGAGCCCACACACACTAGTTGACATCAAAATTAGAGTCAACCAAATTTTGGTGAATTATGTGATTTCAACTTTCCTATGTGATAGAGCTATGTACATATTAGATCGTGACACTGACTTTACATTGTTTCTGTTAAGTGTCATGCTTTCAAATTTTTTTCTGTTATTTAGTTGACATTCAGTTGACATTTATTTGCAATGTCAATTAGCGTGTATGGGCCCAATCCGACTGACGAATGTGTGATTTCCCTTGGCACACCAGTGCGCCCGGCGCTTTGGCCTTTGAGATAGGAAGCTGCACGTTTTCACAGCGTAGTAGCCGCCCAAAAGCAGCGGGCCAAAGTAAAGGCTGGCAGTCATGAAGCAAATGTAGGACACGTAGTTCGGGTCGCGCCTGGTCCAGTCGATGGTGCACGCGACTTTTGTTGGAGTTTTTGTGAAGCTGAGAGTTGTTTTTTGCAGTTTTGATTCTGTTGTGCGGAGCTGTTTCGCTACTATTTCTCAATTTACCTTGCCCATCCTATGACTGGTGTTATTGACCAGAAGAAGCTGAACATGAATAGTGCCAGGAATATTTTGACGTAGTTGCCCACAGTCCGCATGCTCACTGAAAAATTGTAGAAATTGAGTGCCTCTACCATTTTACCGTCTCACATATTTATCGGCCAATCACTATTTACTAACTATAGAATGGCTTTCTAGTCAGCACGACGTATCGATCCCATATCACGAAGGGCACCACCAGACATTGGAAGTTGCCGAATAGAAATCCGAAAAAGCTGTACAGTTGACAACCGACCGGTCCCCAAACCCAGCTGCGCGCATTGCATTATTTGCTTTCTGTATTTAATGGCGGCCCACACACTACTTGACACGTGTGTCAACTGGGCAGTGTCAACTCAGACTCTGCACGTGCAAGGTTGGCAAAATCTCACCAAAAAAATAAAATGTAAATTGAAGAATAAAATAAAAATAAAATACAATTTTTGTACAATTTTAGTAAAAATAATTTTACTAAAATCTACCCCATTCACGTGTCACAGAGCAATCTCCAAATGAAGGGTGTGCTTCTAAAAGTACCGATCTACAAATTTTTCAAAATTTGAGTTAGGACCATTTTTGGGGTCCCCATAAAAATGCGCTTCAAAAAATATATAATATGTGGAGGGTGCAAAATTCAATTTTGAGATATAGGGGGTCGAAAAAAGCAAAAAAATCGCAAAATACAGTTTTTGAAATTTTTAAAGTACTGATCTACAAGCTTTTTCAGCTTTTGTATTTTTAAATGTACCGATCTACCCACATTTTGTAAAATTGTACTTCTAAATGTACCGATCTGCACAAGATTTTTTGTGCTTCTAAAAGTACAGATGTCAGCTTGGCATCATTAGCAGCAAAAACTAAATTTGTGCTTTTTTACACTGGGTAAAAGTACCGATCTACATCTATCTGATTTTGTGCTTTAAAAGGTACCGATCTACATGCTATTACCAATTTGTTCCTTTAAAATGTACTGTACTACAAAAAATATGATTCACTAGATGTTATATAGCTAGTGTTATGTGTATAAACAATGATTATACCCATGCATGTGGATACCCAACAATATGGCCAAAATACCCATACCCATATTGCATACTCCAAACTTTAAATTGTGATTATCTCAAAATCAAGTTTTTTTGTAGATTGGTACTTTTAGAAGCACACCCTTCAAATGCACATGCGACATGCTGAAAAATACATAAATACACCACCATGCAGAAAAGTTGGGACTCTGCATGCTGCAGGATACACATTGCCAAAAGTTAAAAATGATGAATGTGCAAAATGTTTGGATACCATTCATGGGTACTCTGGGGGGTTGGCTAGATGTGCACAAAATGGCCAGCCCTCAACTTTCTATGTGCATATATTCTTAGTGCAGTAACATAATGCACTCACTTTGTTTGTGTTTCAGAATAGTTGGGACTCTGCTTGTTTTGGGCAATAGCTGCCCAGTTTCTTATTTTAAAGTCTGTATTCAATGCCTCTATTTATTTTCAAACAAAATTTTTGGTATGGTGACTGCTGCACTGTGTTGCTAAGCTCTGTGATCAGCAGGGAATTTTTTTAAGCTAGAACAGGAGATATGGTAGTGCAAATGGGGAACTGTGGTATCTATTTTTTTAGCCACAGTTTTGCATCCATTCCCAGCCACTTGAAAATGGAGGTAGGCATACTAGTCAGTGGGGCTAATTGGTGTGTAAATTTGAAGCTTTGGCTTTGCTCCATTGGGGAGAACAGTTGGCCCAACCATCATGTAATGTGCATATATTTTGTATGGAAGAAAGTTTGAAGTGCTATAACTTTTGATAGGGAAGAGATATTGAAATAATTTTTTGGCATAGTAATTATGTGTGTCATAAGTATATGATAGCATGTTTAAAAATGTTTCCATATAAGTCAAATCAGCATAAGGAATTTAGACACCAGTGATAACTTTGAAGTGCTATAACTTTTGATTGGATAGAGATATGGAAATTTTTTTTGGCCAGATGAATTCTTTTTGTATAAAGTATATGGTAACACTTTCAGAAAAATATATTTTACATGTTGAAAAAACGGGTCAAATAAGCATACGGAATTAAGACGTCACTAATCTGTCCTCACAAATGGAATCTACAGGTTGTACCGATCATTTTAAGTGTTGAACTATCCAAAACGACCCAGAAATGATTGAGTTATAAAACTTCAAACTCAATCATCCAAATCAGCATTTTTATTATTTTCATCAACCACCTTTTTATGTACCCCCTTATCTCTAGCCTGGGGGATCATTCAAGGAAAAAAATTTTTACCAGTAGCCCAAACCTCAAACGCCAACATACTCGAATTGCATCAAAATTGGGCAAGAGACAAGTCACTGGGGAGTGACAAAAGTGTTTTGGACCCACGGCCTCCCATTTCTCTATTGAGAAAAGTCCCAACTTTTCTGCACGGTAGTGTATTACGGCAAGTGCATTGGAACATCGCTCTGCTACACGTGAAGCCGAAGTTGACACAGACCAGTTGACACACGTGTCAACTAGTGTGTGGGTCGATGGCGAATAAAAAGGAATATGAAAAACCTGACGCACTAATTGGACAGCGCAGCCGTGCCGGTGAACGGATGCAGGCCAGCCACCGCCAGATCCGACAGAATGAGTCCGATTTCTGGAATCTGCGGTCGCAAATTGCATATTATTACTACGATAGAAATCAGGAGCCTTTGGTTTCTGTTCGGACTTGGGATGGCAAAAATAAATTTTAAAATTTTGACTTACCTATAAACAAATAAAATCAGATTTTTTTCGTGAACCCAAATCAATCTGTTACGTGAGTTTATCTCTGAAACTGCGTGCTTGCGCACAAAATGTTTTGGATAATGTCAAGTGGGTTAACACAAAAACTTTCGTCTATTTGATGTTCTGATCCGTTGAACCAGATATTTTTGAAGAGAGATATTTTGGGAGATATTTGAAGATATTTTTGGTGGGTTTTATTTTGCCAAGAAATTCTAATTTTGTGATTCTGATAGTGGCCATTTTGAGGGGGGTATTTCGAGGGGAGTATTCCGAGGAAATACGTTATGTACAGTTGAATTTAGCGAAGAACCTACCGCACTGGGCGTGCACAGCACTTTTGGATAGGCGAAGAAGCACAGCAACTGAAGTAGGTTCGCTATGCCGGAAATGATACCTGCGATAATTCGCGTCGTTGACAAAAACCAAATACCGCCAATTTTGTAGGTGTATTTAAATAACCTGAGGTGATCAGATAGACGCCCAGTGTGATGTGCCGCGGCGCGTCCAACGGCGTGTACACGTCCGCTGTTGTGTCTTCTGGCAAGCACGTCACGTTCATACTGGCAAGCTTCTTGTGACACCAATCGAGTTAAATTGTTTCTTTCTTGCCACTGTTCGTGTACATCTGGGGTTAGTGCCAGACCCTGTAAAATGTCATGTCTCATGTCAAATGTCATGTCTCATGTCAAATATCATGTAACAAACCCTGTTAAGTGTCATGTGTATCCAAATCTTTTTGTATCATATCCGAATCTTATGCCCATAGTAAGTTTTGGATACAAAAGCATACGATTTGGAGACACTTTACACGGTCTTTTACATGACATTTTACATTTACAGGGTCTTTTACATGACATTTTACACTGTACAGGGCCTCTTACATTTCATTTTACACTTTACAGGGTCTTTTATATGACAAATGACATTTTACGAGGTATTTTACATGACAAATGACATTTTACGAGGTCTTTTACAGGTTCTGGGACTGGCACCTGTTTCGCACTGATCTGCTCGCGATAACTGTTGGCGTTTGAGTAATACAATCTGCGTTCAGCCGCGGATATGCGTTTGAAGGCGTTCGCTTGGTAGATGGGTGCGTACATATTTAAGTAGCATTATGGTTGAGTGGTGCGATGTGGCGTGGTGACGAAGCACCATGTCGTAATGAGAGCTTTCAAAGGTGTATTAGATGTCTATTAGATGTATTTATTTCGCTATAACGATATTGACACCGGAGTGCCCTTTCACCTCGACTTGGTTACTTGCTGGTGCTAAATAACATTTGCTGTAAGCGGCGGTGATGCTCACGCCATATAGCCGCCGGTCACGCGATATTCCATGTCAGAATTGATTAGTGCTACCTGTTAATTGGTTTTGAGTGATCGCTGCACTTGCGGCTAATTGCAGCCGGGTATGTTTGCTAGATGATACGTTTGATCTTTAAAGAGATCGTGTTTGTGCGATTGCGATTTGCCGCCTGATGTGCTTGTGTCTGCCTGTGCTGCCCTGTGTTGTGAATAAAATATGCACTATTTATCGTCTTGTTAATTTCTTCCCGCCACTGACATTATTAGGGGTGATTCATTTTAGGCTTGATAGTAGCGAGCATACGCCGTTAAAGTTAATCGTTTCATTGACTTCTTCAGCATAAATTTATCTGAGATGGCACTATACGGAACTAAATTTGAATTTAAGTATAAGCCTATAGAAAGTAAAAACCCATACTAGCGTATCTAGAACGAAGTGTTACCCAAGGCGTGTTAAGCCACGAATCGTTTGCGCTTTTGACTTGCGGTAGGAAAATCGCTTTGAGGTACTGAAAAGAAACTTTGATCATAATGCGACAGGGAAATGCGAAAATTAATTAATTAATTGATGTCGACGCGTCGGTCTGCGCCCGCTCAGCAACTGACGTTGACCTCGCACGTGAGCGCCGTTTTCACTGCGCGATTAATTCAGATTTGAAGCAAAAATTCACTGAACTGAGCTATTCGCTCAGTGAAACTCTATTTGCGGTCGCAACGTACTTGTGCAGCCGCAGGTGCCGCACGACGTCTGGCAGTTGATCTTCATCCAGAACGGGTTCTTGTCGCACTCGCCATCGCGCGCCCACTGGCAGCAGTTCGAATTTGTGTCGCTCGCGCAATCTCCCGCACCTGCGGTAGGCACCCGTCGCGTTTTCAATTTCTTCCAATTTGGGCTCAACAATTGTACATTGAATGGGTAGTTCCCCCAAATTAAAAGTGCCAGTGTGCGATGTGTTATGTGAATGGTGTTGATAGCTTTCTCAGTTGTAAATATTCATCAGCTATCGGACAAAAATGTAGCTCACACGTTCTTCAGGCGAGATAAAAAAAACAGAGACAGCACAGCCTGTGCTATTGTACTTCTTCGCGTGCACAGCGGCACCAAGCGCCACTAGCGTAGCGCCGCTAGCGTTGCACGGCGCACTCACCGCCACCGCTGGCGTCAATGCACTGCTTGTAGCAGCCGTTGTCGCAGCACTTCTGCATGCCGGGGCACATGGAGTCCAACTCGCAGTCGTTGCTGGCGATGCCGCTGTCGGAGCAGACGCCGGGCGCGGGGCACGTGCCCGGCCTGGGGATCGTGTTCACATCGCTCGTGCGCGGTTGCGGTTTGGCGTGTCCCTCTAAAAAAGGTATTTGTCGAGTGCGTACGCGTGTCGTGAGTTGACAAAATGCATATACCTAATTGCACATAGGTTTTTACAAAACCGCCTGGAAATTTTTTCCAACATTTTGTGGCACTATTAGGTGATTTTGTAAAAAGTGTTTGTTTAATGGGAAAGCGTTGCTTCTTAAAAAACCGGTGACATATGTTCTGTGGAAACTAGAATATGTCATGTGCACTGTGCAACACAAACCCGAATAACAAGGTAAGACTAGGGTTGGCCGATGTTTTTTTTTAAACGTTTTTTTTTTTAAAAAAACGTTTTTTTTTTAAAAAAAACATGACGTCCGAAATGTTTTTTTTTAAAAAAAAACATCGGCCAAAATTTTTAGTACTAAGCACTAGGTATTTTGCAAAATTTTTGCGCGCAAGCGCGCAATTTCACACACAAATTGACATTGGTGGTTGTTTTCATTGGTTTTGTTGCATTTTTAGTATCAAAACATCCATTTCTATGTGCTACCATGGGTGAATAAGCCGACATATGTTGCTGTAATATATAAAATTGAGGTAATGTGCTTCCATGTACCTCCACAGTGTGTATCTTCACTCCCAAAGTAACAACCTCCTTTTATAACCTTGTTTGATCACCATTCCGTGCCAAACTTTACCTGAAGTCACGAACATTCGACTATAAGGCGATATACGAACGATATGTCGACGAAAAATGGATATTTTTAACACAAATCACCACTTATAATGCTATCCCATGGCTCCACAGCCATTATATGGTCATATTTAACATCACAGAGTATTGCCAGTGTCTGATATACCTAAATATGTTGACACTAGGTCATATCTGGGAGCTTTTAAAAAAAACGTTTTTTTTTAAAAAAAAACGTTTTTTTTTTTAAAAAAAACGTTTTTTTTTTAAAAAAAACATTGAGTTAAAAAAAAACGTTTTTTTTCCAACCCTAGGTAAGACGAGGAAAAGGTTAAAACGGATAAGATGTGATACCTTCAACGTCGACACACTGTCTATAACATCCATTGTTGCAGCAGATCTCCATGCCGCGGCAGTCGATGTCGTTGTCGCAGTCGTGCGCTATGTCGAGCGCGTCCGAGCACATACCCGGTGCGGGACATCTCTTATCTGTGCGAGGTTTCAAACTGTTTGCATGAATTCACGCAATATCTCGTCGGTCATCAGGTGGCAATCCCATACCGTGTAAAGTATAAAGTAAAAGTGTCGAATGCCTTTTAAAATGTCATGCAGTGCCAATTGCCATGACAAATGTAAACTAATGTGTCATTTGTCATGCAAAGTTCAGTAATGAAATCTTCTTCTTTCTGATTGACATTTTACATGACATTTTACGCTTCACTATACACTTTACATGTTCTGAGACTGCCCCCAGGCGGCCCGCGGCTCACTTGGGGTAAAGCTTTCTCCAATCTCGGGCCGGTCGACCTGGCTGCCCATGGGGGTGCACTGCTTGTAGCAGCCGTTGTCGCAGCACTTGTCCTTGCCGGGGCACTCGGAGTCCGCCTCACAGTCGTTGGGAATGCCGCCCGCTGAGCACGGGGACGGCGCCGGGCACTCGCCCACCCTGACTGAGGTGGTATCAACTGTTGCACATTGGTAGGGTTGGTAATTGCAAAATGTCTCTCTCGGGTTTGGTTGTCGGATTTTTGGGTTAACACTGTACAATTCATTTCTGAGTTCTAAATCTGAAATTCTGAAAATGATCATTTTTGAATTCTATCACAATGACATGGTGTTTCCCATTCCTTTTATGCATGCAGTGACTCGCTGCAAAGCTCGCTCTTAAAATAAATTAAAATATTTCACATGAACTTGTCTGTAGAGTGTACAGTGACAGTTCGCGTGAGTGCCACATATGCCTAAAATACATATTTAGATAGACCATCAAAGTTAAGCCAATCAGACAGCCAATCCAGCAAATTTATTTTGAAACATTTTTGGTTTGTGTAGATGTCATCAGTCATAAATACCAATATAACAGAAACGTGGCTAATTTGTTCAGTGCAACACTCGTTCAACATTTCTGCTCACAAAGGGGGCTGTAAAATGACCTCCTTAGAAGAATTGAACTGATGAAATCTATGGATCGAATATTGTTGGGCGTCATGTTTGGGCACGGCTCGGTTATTGGGTTCTTGGTGGGTAGTAGTGTCGGTTTTGGTTTCCATTTTGAGTCCAAAAATTGCAGTTGAAGTGCAATTGTATGAGTATATTATTACACAATACAAGCGCACTAACAAACCTTCCTCTATCTCGGGCCGGTCGACCTGGCTGCCCATGGGTGTGCACTGCTTGTAGCAGCCGTTGTCGCAGCACTTCTGCGTGCCGGGGCACATGGAGTCCAACTCGCAGTCGTTGGGGATGCCGCCGCCGGAGCACGGGGACGGCGGGGGGCACTCGCCTATTTTTGGGATGGTCAGAACATCGGTCATGCGCGATTTTGGCTCCTCCTTTTTCGGCTCCTCTTCCATTTTTTCCTTTAGGAATTCCCTGTGTGTGAAGTAATATCTTCTTATTTACTGTTTAGTGCCTGGATGGGTTGAGTGATGGATTGTCTCAATGGGTTACCTGTGATCTTTGCCCAATCCTGCGTCGGGGTGCTCGCAGCTCTTGCAGCAGTTGGGCTCCATCCACACGTCGTTGTCCTCGCACTCGCCCAGCCACGCCCAGAACTGGCACAGGGGATCCTTGTCCGCGCACTCGCCATTCTGCAACATAAACAATCTATCAAACAGGATGGATCTGAGATTCCCCATTATGTTCACCATCTGTGAACACAAAGGGGTGTTAATAAACGTTTGAATTTAAGCACCGAGTAATGGGGAATAATTAAACCGGCGCTGGCAGCGGGCCAACTCACCTGTGAGGGATCTGTATCCATGGTGCTGTCGCTGCCACCGTTGCCGTTGTAGCTGCCACCGGCCGCTGCGAGATAGCCATTAAGTATGTATTTTTTTTGTTAAGCTGCGTTTACACTGGCACGTGTGACGACAAAATTTTTTTGGGCTTTTAACTTTCGTTATGTGACGAAAATTGAATATTTGTTGTGTCAGATACATAGATCTCGATCACTCTTTCTCCCTAGAACAAACATAAATTTTTATATATGACGTTATCATACACAATAAAACAAACAAGAAAATTTGTCGTCACAAGTTGTCGGTTCGAGTTGTTCCCGGGAGCCTCGTTAACGAGGCTCCCGGGAACAACTCGAACCGACAACCTGTGACGACAAAAATTTTGTTTCGTTTTATTGTGTATGATAACGTCATATATAAAAATTTATGTTTGTCCAAGGGAGAAAGAGTGATCGAGATCTAGGTGTCTGACACAACAATTATTCAATTTTCGTGACATAAAGAAAGTTGAAAGCCCAAAAAGTTTTTGTCGTCACACGTGTCAGTGTAAACGCCGCTTAAGGCAACGTTGACAAGGTTTTTTATGCTGACTAAAATTTAGATTTTTCGACAGTTCTTTGGGAGTGAAAATTAAATATATTTTTTGTGGGACACCTCGATCGATCATTATTTGATCATCTTCAATTTTGGTTGTCACAAATCATGTTGTTAATGAAATCATAATTTCACGGATTACCCGCGGGTGTTTTTATAATCTGAGTGCCGGCTTTGAGGTGTGCGCGCGTTTTAAATAAATATCTGCGCTAGTGAATGGAATCACCTGAATGTACTTACCCGCTGTGGCGATCATCGCACAGGCGATCAGAATGTAGCCGTTCATCGTGGAAATTTTTGGTTTCTAGGAGAAACTTGATTAAACCTGTGGAAGGACGTTTTCTGACAAAAAACTGTAATGAGACGAAACAAAGATAAACAAATCTGTTATAAGCTAACTGCTAAATGACTTTGTGTCAGAGCTAGTTGACTGATACACAACAAAAAGTAGATTTTCGTTTTCGGGACCGGGATAGGGATCGGGATTGTTTTTTTTTCTGGGTTTTTTTTGTCTTATTTTCGCAGCGGCGTGCCTAAATGCGTGCGCGCTTGCCACTAATCTGCCTTACCGATAAGGAAATCGGCAGACGCTTGCGTTATTGGTTATAAAGCAGAATAATAGAATTGGTTATAAATCGTAGAACATGCTAAGGAATGGATAAATCCTTCTTATATCTATGGAAGTGTCAGCGTGGAACAGCGATTGAAGACATGCTGATATTTATCTATTAAAAATACAAGTTTGCGGGGTAATGAAATTCATTAAATGTCTAGACGCTATGGTATTGGGAAATACTGCAAACAAAGTGATAAATTGGATATTTCCAGCATAGTTGTTAAAACGTATTTACTTTTACTCAATAAATACATATACTCGAGTACAGTGTAAATACGTTTACGTTTCCTCTGAAGAAAGTTCCTGTACTCGTGTTGACGTATATTGTTTTCAAGTACTCAAGTACAGAAAACGTATTTCTAATAAGTCATTATATAGGTTTTTTTGAATGCATGGAAGGGAGAGAAGTGTAAAAAGGCTAAAAATAGAGAAAAATAGCCAAAAGTGGATATATAATATTATTTATAGGCATAACATCTGAAAATAAGCGAATTTGAAGTTGAAAATGGGAAAAAATATGAAAATTAGTGATTTTGATTTTGAAAATTAAGGCAACATTTTCAAAAATACTCACTTTTACGTTTTCCAGGGGAAAAGTACGTTTACTCACGTTTACTCATGAGTAAAAAATAAAAAACAATTAGGTACTTTACGTTTTCTGTACTCGGTGATCAAAAATGAGCAAACCAATATGAATGAACACGTCAATAGAATCGATGAAATACGGTAAATGTAGGTAATGTTGTCGTTTTTCGTTTTGAGACAAATAAAGTTACCAAGGAAAGTTAAAATGATACGGCGCTTTGTCACCTCAAGTCACTTCAAATACATAGAACAGAATACATCAATAGTTGAGCTTCAGCAATCATTATATTAATTTAAAATAAATATAATAGGAGAGCCGCGTGAAGTCAGGGACGACTGCGTTTGAGGCCTGAATGTCACGCATGCTCAATTTTTATACACCTTCACTTAGATCGTTATATTTTTTGTAATGCCGTTAATTGACAGGAATTTGATCATCTATCATTGCCTTGATGTATTTATACGCGTGTGCATAGGTACAGTTTTTTCCACTTCTTTTACTGTATTTTCCGACGGGTTACTTTTCTAAATGGTCCCGTCAAGGCCGCAATATATGCCTGCCACCCACTGGGCATTATTTAATTTTATAGCTTTATTTTGTTTGAAAACTTGTGTAAAAATTTTCCACATCAAAAGTAAAATTAGGGTGCGGAAAAACCCAGCTATAAAATTGATGTATTTATACTCCAGCCACTTTACACCCTGCACGCGTGGTTCCCGCTGGAAGCGCGCTAACTGTTTTTTTACCCATGCGATTTTTACAAAAAGTTGAAAAAGTCATCTCTGTTATAATGATATACATTAACTTATTCACAACAATAATATTTCATCTTTTATACAAGAATCAGATGCTTCATCATCATTGGCACGCTTCCAACGTTAGACATAAATGAGTGCGATGGCAGAGTATCATGTCCGCCGAGTATATTCTGTAGGTAGGTATATGTAAATTATACTGTACAACAAATGACACATAAACATACCTGTTAGTAAAAAGGGTGCGGGGGACATTTGTGCATGATGGTTATTCATGTGTACCTAAAGAAAAGTTTTTTTCCGCCAGATTTTTCTTTATTGCTAGGTTTTCATGGCGAGGAGTTTTTTAGTCAAAAGTTTCATGGAAATTGATGATCAATTTATGGTAAATATCAAAGGCATCCAATTATGTAATTCCATAACTCAATGATTGTAGTATTACCGTGTTTCTTCTTATAGAAAAAGCCCTATTTTCATCAACTTTTTCTAACCCTTCTATTGGAAGCTGCCCTTCTATTTTTCAGGCATTTTTTTAAGTTCTGCCTATGTTTTGCAAAGTATTACTTAAGTTTCCATTTATTGTCAGAGAAAGATTCAATGGATTTAATCAACGTTTGATCTAAAAAATGTTGACAAATAATGACAAATGAACGGCCCAAAATATCAACTGACATTTTTTACATATTTGGCACAGTTCCAGCACTTTTATTAAATATGAGCATGTTATGACCTTTCTATCGGAGACCGCCGTTCAAATTGATGCTCTTATTGGAGCGTATGCCAACTATTGGAAGCAGGGGTCTCCAAGATTTTGGCCCTCGCGGGGGCTGGATAGATAGCTGGAAATTTTCCTGGGGGGGGCTCGCGGGGGCAAAATATATATTAGGCTTTTTCAATTCATAGAAGCCAGAAATGGGAAAAATCGCTAAAAACAGGTTAAAAGTAGCTAAAATAGGCAAAAAATAGGTATTCAAACATGTGTATAGACGAAAGCCGCGATTTTGAAGGTGAAAAACTATAAAAAGGTACGCAACTTGGGGCGAAATTTCTCAAAAATCGCTTCATATAGATAGATAGCTGGGCGATTTGGAGATAAATAGTCAAAAAAATTGCCTCATGGATACATCGATAGCTGAGCGGCCTCCGGGATAGATAGATACCTAGCTGGGGGAATTGGAAGGGGGCAGCCCCCCAGCCCCCCTCCCTAGGACACCCCTGATTGGAAGTTTTACGGTAGTTTGGTTGATGTAAATAAAACTGAATTTTCCATGCCACCACTGAAATTATGTGAATTTGCGTGCTTCAATACAAAATCTTTGCAAAATACTGAAATAGTACAAAAAGTTTTGGCTTCAATTTTACTTAAACGGATGGTGAACCGTGGATCATGGATGCTTGCTTCTTTTTAAAAACTGTTTTGTTTTAAAAACCATTGAAAAAGCCAGCCATACCTGAATGCAGCTACCATTCCAAAAGTGAAATACTGCACACATTGCACTACACACAGTTTTCAACAACCTTCATGAACAAGGTCCGAGTTGAACTTCTTTTTGGGGTACAGCTATCTGCAATTTTATCCAACAAATGTATGCAAACCCCATGGTAGTTATACTCGGCGTACATGATACTCTGCCCCTGCACTGATTTATGTCTCGTGTTGGAAGCGTGCCAATGATTATTAAATCATGCGATTTCCATAAAAAGATGCAAAAAATCATCGATTTGAATATGTTAATGAATAACGTTATAACAAGAATCAATTGTGTCATTTTTTAATGAAACTCGCACACGTTAACCATCATTGGCACACTTCCAGCGGGAACCACGCGTGCAAGGTGTAAAGTGACCGGAGTATATTTTTGTCTTAATTTTTTGACTGGGTGGGTTATTGAACTGGAGGAGTTATTTTTTGTCATAATTTTCATTAAAATTCAATCTATCAGTAATCTATCATATGTATGGGGCTACATTAAATTTTAATATTCAAGCAATTAAATCAATATCGATGAATATAAGGTGCAAAAGGACACCCCTTTTGAACCATGTTTACATACAGAAAACGTGCAAGACAGGCGGGACTGAACCCACACCTCTCGATAAGAACACGAGCACCATCACTGTTGGACCACAGAGGTGACTGGGCTATAGTAACTATTGTTTTTTATATTCTTAAACGGCAATGCCTTTAACCCATCACGGCATGTCGAGCTGCAGATGTTAGAGTAAGCAGTGGATTGGTACCTGTGTGCTGTTAAAATGTTTGGATCACAACTCAGCCACCTATTTGCAATGGACAGGCACTGTCACATGGTCCACAGTCACAGCATCAGTTGTAAAGCTGGTTTAGAGCTGCTGTTTTATTGGCTGCTTAGGTGCTGGCTTGCCGTGTAGGTCTCAGGATCGAATGTTTAAACAATGAAATGGGTAACATTATCACACATAGGGTTGGAAAAAAAACGTTTTTTTTAACTCGATGTTTTTTTTTAAAAGCTCCCAGATATGACCTAGTGTCAACATATATAGGTATATCAGACACTGGCAATACTCTGTGATGTTAAATATGACCATATAATGGCTGTGGAGCCATGGGATAGCATTATAAGTGGTGATTTGTGTCAAAAATATCCATTTTTCGTCGACATATCGTTCGTATATCGCCTTATAGTCGAATGTTTGTGACTTCAGGTAAAGTTTGGCACGGAATGGTGATCAAACAAGGTTATAAAAGGAGGTTGTTACTTTGGGAGTGAAGTTACACACTGTGGAGGTACATGGAAGCACATTACCTCAATATTATATATTACAGCAACATATGTCGGCTTATTCACCCATGGTAGCACATAGAAATGGATGTTTTGATACTAAAAATGCAACAAAACCAATGAAAACAACCACCAATGTCAATTTGTGTGTGAAATTGCGCGCTTGCGCGCTCAAATTTTGCAAAATACCTAGTGCTTAGTACTAAAAATTTCGGCTGATGTTTTTTTAAAAAAAACAACATTTCGGACGTCATGTTTAAAAAAAAAAAAAACGTTAAAAAAAAAAAAACGTTTTAAAAAAAACATCGGCCAACCCTAATCACACATGCATCACATGCATCACCTGGAGGAAAGTGGCTTAATTGCAACTGCATAACATTTATATTCATAATATGTGTGCTTCTGTACTCCTTCAGAAATTGAACTGAAAGTTAATGTTTAAGTTATTTTTGGTGTTGAGTGCAGTTTCAGATATTGGTGTCTTGTATCTGGTTCAGAATCAGGTGCAGTACTGTTGGCTTCGCGTTTTTGCACTGGTTCCAAATCGGGTATCTGGTTCGGGTCAGGTCGGTTTACCAGCCATAGCCGTATCATTGTTGTTAATTTATTGATAACGTATTTTTCTCACAGCGAGTTTTCCAAGTAGGTATACTCGGCGTACATGATACTCTGCAGTCGCACTGATTTGTGTCTCGTGTTGGAAGCGTGCCAATGATTGTTGAATCATGCAATTTCCGTAAATAGATGGAAAAAAATTCATCGATGTGAATATGTTAATGAATAACATTATAACAACAATCAATTTTGTCATCTTTTTATGAAACTCGCACGCTCTAACCATCATTGGCACACTTCCAGCGGGTACCACGCGTGCAGGGTGTAAAGTAATCGGAGTATATTGAGGCAGGTATTTGTATAAAAAGAATGTAAACTATTCTGTAACGTGATAACACTACATCTTAGATACCACTAAATAGATATTGAGCCTATGATCGCTAGCGACATAACATAATAATTTGTCAGTGAACCAATCGTTTTACACTTTTATTTTATCACTGGATGCTGGCCATCCCACGTTTTATCCCTATCATGTGCCCTATCCGCAGTTCACGTTGACCTGGCACTGCATCGCCGTTGCCACTGCGAAATCCAGCTCAAACTTTAAATGTTGTCAGGTTATCGTAGCTCTGCCCGCGGAACATTAGCTCGGCTGTAGCAACTTACTTGTGCAGCCGCAGGTTCCACATGCCGACTGGCAGTTGACTTTCATCCAGAACGGGTTGCTGTCGCACTCGCCCTGCTTCGCCCACGTGCAGCAGTGCGGACTCGAATCCTTCTCACAGCCATCACCGCCAGTGCCTGTAGTCGGCCAGCATTTGACATTTTTTCAGCCGTGAATAAAAGTTTTGAAAAATGAACGAATCGCACTAGTTGACTACAAAAATTTACAAAACCGATGAGCCTGTTTTGAATACATTGCGTTTTACATTATGAATCACTTATGATCTCTATCAACAGCAGTCAAGACTCCTCAATACGGTGAACTGTGTTTACAACTGCTCTATCAGCTTTGGAAATCTCGTTTGTCAACTAGGGCTTCACAGTCTAGCGCACCTTCTACATCGGCTGGGTTGACGCACTGCTTGTAGCAGCCGTTGCTGCAGCAGAACTCCCCGCTGGGGCACTGGGCGTCGTCTTTGCAGTCGTCCGAGGCGACCCCATCTTGCATGGTGCACTCGGGCGCTTTCGGGCATTGCGCACCTGCGCCGGTGTAGATGCAACTTGTCCAGAAGTACATGTGCGTATGTGCAATTTGCATGTGGGAATCTATAGATCGCGTGCTCACTTTGTTCTGACAGTGGCGCGACGCACTGCTTGTAGCAGCCGTTGTCGCAGCACTTCTGCATGCCGGAGCACATGGAGTCCAACTCGCAGTCGTTGGGGATGCCGCCGCCGGAGCAGGGGGACGGCGGGGGGCACTGGCCCGGCTTGGGGATCGTGCGCACGTCGCTCGTCCGATCTTTGGGTTCTTCCTTCTTTGGCGCCTCCTCCTCTGCACCCCTGTCCTTCGGTTTCGCCCTGTTTGGTTAGAATAATATTCCACCAAAACACACAGGTCACATAAAAAGTGGTGCGTATGGTGGGGGAAGTGTCTGGCCAGTTTACTTCTACTCATACATGAATGAGGTGTCCAATTCTTAAAGTCAACAAATTCAAATTTTATCCAATTTGTTAAGCCTATAAATGTAATTTGGGGTTGCTCCCGGTTTTTCATAGTTTTCCATAAATTTTTGGCTAAAAGTCAACAATTCCATTATGTTCAAACATTTTTGTAGAAAAGATAATGAGAAAGGTGACATGACCACCCTGGGCACAGATTTCTAAACATCATTAAGTCAAATAAATCTGAACATAGAACAATAATTTTGTTGCAAGCATGAAGTCCAGTTCTCTGACCAAAAATTCTCGGGGCTAAGAAGTCTATTCCTGTTTCTTGCCAAAAATTCAACAAGGCCATTTGTCTGTGGCTAGAGGTTGATAATTCCATATGGTTTGCAGTAAAATATCAACTAGTCCAGAGCGTAGAAAAAATCATCAGACTTTTGTGTCTTCCCATGGTTTTGTGCATTGGATCATTCTTATTCTGTTCTAGTATGTTGGGGCTACTAATATAATGTCTTCTTTCCACAAAAATAAATATAATCCCCAGTCCCAAGATAAGGGCGGTCTATAAAACGCACTCATTTTACATGGGCAATCTGGGCCAGTTCCGCAAGTGGTAGAGTAAAAAGAAAAACTTTCCACTTCACGCTTCACTTTACTTTTTACTCTACACTTTACTGTTCAACTTGTGGAACCAGCAACAGGGGGCAACTGTGTATCCAAATCTTATGTTTTTTTGTATCCAGACCTTATCTTTGCACCCAATTCTTATGATTAATAATAAGATTAGAATACAAAAAAAGATTTGATACTCTGTTGACAGTTTGGGACTGCCCCTGGTACTGGTTGAGTGGAGAGTAGAGTGAAGACTGAAGAGGAAAGTCTTCCTTTTTACTCTACCACTTCTGGAACTGGCCCCTGGGCAATTGAATTTGAAGTTCAACCATTCAGCCATTTCTGGGCTGCTTTGTACCATTCAATATTGAAAATACCTAGTTGAGGCAACCTTCAGTTTCCATTTTTGAAGTCAGATTAGTGATGTCCAAACTCATTATGCGATTTGATCCAGTTTTGCAACACTTAATCTGGATAATATGAACAATATGGATAATCTGACAATATAAATTAAATCTCCGGGTTATTCTGATCAAAATTGCTCATTGGTGAAACACAGCTTGGAAATGGTCTTAGATATGGAATTTTGAATTTGCATGCATCATTCTTCATGTGGTTAATTATACCGATGGGTGATGGATGTTTGAAGTGTTATAACTTTTGATTGGAAAGAGATATTGGAAAATGTTGAGAACAGGGGTGCAAAATTTGACACTTTATTATCAATATTTGGAACTTAAAGAAAACCAGTGAGAATGCCAATTAGATTCACGTTACAAGGGGTTGGGCTACAAAACTTTGATTGCAATTTACTCAACATCATTTTTTGAGGGCTTATTAACTCTGAGAATTAAACACCTCAAAAACTATGTAAATATAAAGTAAATATTATGCCGAACATGTAAATATTGTCATGCAGGACTTACTTCTCCTCCTTGGCTCTGCTTCCTTCAGGGTCTTTGCAGCTGGCACAGCAGTTTGGCTTCATCCATACAGCGTTCGCTTTACATTCACCCATGAATGACCAGAATGAGCAAAGATCGTTGGTGTCCGCGCACTCATCAGCTTTAATGTAAAGAAAGACATAAAAGCAAGCATACTGTGTTTATATATTTAAACACCAGTGTTGTACTGAAATTTCATAAGTTTTTCTTTGCAAACTTGTACATCAGTTTGAACATACGGGTTTACAGGGATCAGTCATCTTGATCAACAGTAGTTAGGTAAACTCAATTGCATTCATAGCTGATTTATCAGCTTTCCAAAAAAATTAAATTCTGCCATAAAATTGATGTGTGCAGTTCCAAAAACGTAAAAAATGGGGGTGTGTAATACCATGCTCACTTTGTTCTGACAGTGGCTCGACGCACTGCTTGTAGCAGCCGTTGTCGCAGCACTTCTGCATGCCGGAGCACATGGAGTCCAACTCGCAGTCGTTGGGGATGCCGCCGCCGGAGCAGGGGGACGGCGGGGGGCACTGGCCCGGCTTGGGGATCGTGCGCACGTCGCTCGTCCGATCTTTGGGTTCTTCCTTCTTTGGCGCTTTCTCCTCCGCAGCCCTGTCTTTCGGTTTCGCCCTGTTTGGTTCAAATTATTTTACACCAAAAAGCAAAGTCCACATAAAAATAAGGTTAATATTGGACTAATGGTAATCAATGTCTGTGAGCAGTCGGGATCTTATATTTACACTTGGGGTACCGCAAACTATGCGTTCAAAATAACTTATGTCTTAGACGATAACCCGCGAGCAGGATACTTATGCACGCACTTTCACAAAACAATTTTTAAGGGAGTCGCGTACAAGCGACAAATTTTTTCCTGAAGCTTTTTTTCTTTCATGTCACTATATTGATATTATCAATGATGATGTCACGATGGAGTGTTACCTTCAGAAAAAATACACAGCACATTGTTGGCCAAGTATAACACTCATAAAGTACTACATTGGATATCTATTTATTTGTGCAGGACTTACTTCTCCTCCTTGGCTCTGCTTCCTTCAGGGTCTTTGCAGCTGGCACAGCAGTTTGGCTTCATCCATACAGCGTTAGCTTTACATTCACCCATGAATGACCAGAATGAGCAAAGATCGTTTGTGTCCGCGCACTCACCTTCAGTAGGCTGCGCATGAGGCCGTGTGGGCATTTGGATTGTCATTTTAGGCTATTGTAGTCGCGATAGAACTTTTTTTACAATTTTTAGGGCCTTTTATTCATTGCTACATGCAGATATAGGTATTACCATTTAGTATGCTCGGTGGACTGCAAAGCATGCACCCAAAATTACTTTGTCTTAGTCTATAACGCGTGAGCAGGATACTTATGTATGCACTGTCACAAAAACAGAAATATTTTGAAAAGAAAAAGGTGGAATCATGTACAAGCGAGGAATGTTATTTCCTGTAATGTTTTTTCTCTTTTTTTGCTGTAACAATTACGATTTTATAATTTATGACGTCATGATGGAGTGTTTCCTTCAGAAAAATGCATAGCATGCGGTCCGCCGAGTCTATTCATGTATCGCACATTTCTAGCCTTAAAAACGTCTCACACAAATCAAAATGTGAAAGCACTTACTGGTCTCGGTGGTGGGTCGATGGCCACTGCCCGGTCCCTCGCCCCAGCGTCGCCGCCGCTGCCGCAGTTCACGCTGACCTGGCACTGCATCGCCGTTGCAACTGCGTAATGCAGCTCAAACTTTAATGTCGTCGTGTTATCGTAGCACCGCTAAGGGAACATAAGGATGGGCATTGTAACTCACCTGTGCAGCCACATGTGCCGCACGCCGACTGGCAGTTGACCCTCATCCAAAACGGGTTGCTGTCGCACTCGCCCTGATTCGCCCACGTGCAGCAGTGCGGGCTCGAATCCTTCTCGCAGTCACCATTATCAGAGCCTGTAGCCGGCCAGCATTTGGCTTGTTTTTCCGAACCACGAAAGAGAAGATGGTTTCATTTAAATGAAAGTTTTTGCGCACCTTCTACATCGGCTGGGTTGACGCACTGCTTGTAGCAGCCGTTGCTGCAGCAGAACTCCCCGCTGGGGCACTGGGCGTCGTCTTTGCAGTCGTCCGAGGCGACCCCATCTTGCATGGTGCACTCGGGCGCTTTCGGGCATTGCGCACCTGCGCCGGTATACCAGAGTTGTTAAAAGTACCAAACTTTTTTCAAAGTATACGTAAACGTAATTTTTTTTCACCCCCGAGTACAGAAAACGTAAAGTAAGGTTTTTACTTTTACTGATGAGTAAACGTGAGTAAACGTACTTTTCCCCTGTAAAACGTAAAAGTGTGTATTTTTACTAAATGTCACCCAAATTTTTGCTCAAATCACTTTTTCTCTAAACCTTTTGCCTATTTTCAGCAATTTTTGGCTACATAAATATGTGCTAATATAAACATTTCAGACTAGTTTTCCCGACTTTTCCTCTTCTATACCTTTAAAAAGTCATTGTGAATAACCTTTATAATACGTTTTTGTACTCGATTACTTTCGAAAAGTATCCTTAAAAGTGAGTACTGGTACTTTTTTCAAAGGGAACGTTAACTTATACCCAGTGCTCGGGTATACGTAGTTTGCGAGTAAAAGTAAATACGTTTTCACAACTATGGGGTATGCAAATGTGTGTCAAATTATCCACGTGCGATAAATATACCGTATTTGCTTGAATAATTCCCCCCCCCCTTGAATAGTTCCCCCCTCGAATAATCCCCCAGTGTAAGACGAGTGAGGAAAGAATAATTCCCCCCCTCGAATAATTCCCCCCTTTAAAGATTTGAGCAGTTGTTTGTACCCAATATTAACAAAAATAGCACGTTCTTGTGTAAATAAAGCTTATTTCATTAAATGTGTTGATAGAAACATGCTTGAAAATTTTGACGAAACAATAATTCCCCTCGAATAATTCCCCCCTTGAATAGTTCCCCCCTCAAAAAAGTCTGACGAAATAATAATCCCCCAGGGGGATTATTCAAGCAAATACGGTATGCATGTGGGAATCTAAAGGCCGCACGCTCACTTTGTTCGAACAATGGCTCGACGCACTGCTTGTAGCAGCCGTTGTCGCAGCACTTCTGTTCCCCGGAGCACATGGAGTCCACTTCGCAGTCGTCGCTGGCGATGCCGCTGTCAGAGCAGGGGGACGGCGGGGGACACTGGCCCGGCTTGGGGATACCCCGCACGTCGGTCATCCGATCTTTGGGTTTTGCGTCGCCATCCTTGCCATCGTACGAGTCACCACCGCCATCTGCGCATCGTTGCTTTGCATCTCTGCCTACTGAAGTTCAACTGCCAGTAGAGAGACTACGTGCGTCTACAAACGAATCAGCACGCAACTAAATAGGCATATTAATCAATTATTTTACATGTTTTGTGCACCGAAATTCGTAAACCTTTTTTGATTTTGCATTGTTGTCGGTTTTTAAACAGTCATCACTCAAGTGTCGCGGAAAACAATTCACCGACAAATTGTGTATGAAACATTGACCAAACGTACGAGTCCTTGATTTTTCACGGAAAATCTGGTCAAAAATACCTCTGTTATAAATTGTAGAACTAGCTAAAGAACTCGGAAACTAGGTATGTAGAACTTTGTTCGGCAAATTTACAATACCAATCAAAAGTGAAATATAAACATAGGGAAAATCTGGAAAAACCTAGAGAAGGTATCAAAATGTAAGATTTTTTTCCAATATTTTTTTAAAATATACAATACCCAAGATTTTTGGAATGCTAAATACGAACGAAAACTCACACGCGGTTGCTGCCACAGCGCAGAAGATAAAAATGTAGGCTTTCATTGCGGAATTAATAATTACTGTCAAAAACTATTTATACCCTGTGAAAATGAGATTTATTTGCTATCTTTATGAAAATATTTTTCATGCCATACACGTAATAAAAGTAAAAGAGGGAAATAAATTTCACCGCCTTTATTATCTTATTTAGTCACCACTATCATAGTAAATTTTGGCACAGATACAGTTATCGGCATAAGATTCGGCGCAGAGCGGTATTAAAATTAAACAAAAGTAAGTACCTAAGTATTTTATGTGGTTGTGTATTACCGTAGAAAAATGCGTGAACGATTATGTAGCTGGAGGAAATGACCAAAAAGGAACCTGAACTCCCTTGATATAATATAAAATATGCTATAAAATGTTGCCTATCGAACCTCTAGTATTTATATCATGCATACGGTATAGTTGGTTGCGGTCCCACTTATTTGCCGCGCGGTTCCATCGTAGTTATGAACAAAGATTTGATATCGGTGTTGAATAGCGGTGGAAAGTGACAACGCTGACTGGTAACTTGCAAAACCAAGGAGTAATGCCCGCCAAGACTCCCATTTCCCATTTAACTCCATTCCATTATCGCCTACCTAAAACTTGGCGCTTGCTTTTATATTTCATTCTTTTTGTATTTCCCAGTTCTTTTATTCCCCACACCCAATTATCACTTGTGCGGCCGTTTGATCCATTTATGACTTATTGACACCACAGGTGTTAAATAAAATGTATTTACATTTAGGTATTTACTTGAAAAATATATACCTTGAAGAAATCATATCATCTTCCTATAGAAGTACTAAATAAAAATTAAAAATAATAATTTTGGGTCTTTTAGTAAAAATTGCTTTCACATGTAAAAAGGTAGTCGCTTCTACATTTTCAATAAAAAGTACCTACTTTTACATACCCTGCAAAGAAAAGTACTTGCTTGCAAATTTTCGTGGGAAAACGTGCTTGCTTTTACATTTTCCAGGGGAAAACTAAAAGTACTCACTTTGGAAAAAAGCGACTCCCAGGTAAAAGTACTTCCAGGAAAAAGTATTTTACTCGAATATACTCATGAGTATTGGCAAAAAAGTGTTTTACATTTCCTGTACTCAGGGGTAGGGTTGGAAAAAAAAACGTTTTTTTAACTCGATGTTTTTTAATAAAAAAACGTTGTTTTTTAATAAAAAACGTTTTTTTTTAAAAGCTCCCAGATATGACCTTGTGTCAACATATATAGGTAGGTATATCAGACAGTGGCAATACTCTGCGATGTTATGTATGACCATATAATGTCTGTGGAGCCATGGGATAGCATTATAAGTGGTGATTTGTGTCAAAAATGTCCATTTTTAGTCGACATGTTCATATATCGCCTTATAGTTGAATGTTCGTGACTTCAGGTGAAGTTTGGCACGGAATAGTGGTCAAACAAGGTTATAAAAGGAGATTGTTACTTTGGGAGTGATGTTACATACTGTGGAGGTATATCGAAGCACATTATGTACATATGTACATAAACACCTTCCCGGACAAGTTCACCACCCATTTTTTTATTTCACTTCGAACGCAATATCTCCGTCCATGGGGGTGTTATAAGGCTGAAACTTTGTATATATAAAGTTGTAAGACCCCCTTACTCCCCAACAATGGGGGGAGGTGCGGCGACTCACTACAGGGTGGGTCGCCCTATATGCAACAATTTTTGTGGCGTTTTTGGTGTCCCAAGCAAGTTCACCACCCACTTGATAAGCTACACTTTGAAGGCTATATCTCCAGCTGTGAGGGCGGTAGAAAGCTGAAATTTGGGGGATGTCTTGCCAACAACCCCCCTCACAATACACCAGTGGGGCGGCAGCCGACGACTCACTAAAGCATGGGTCACTGCATATAAAGTTGATAATTTTTTAAGAACAGCCCGAGTGTCAGAAACAAGTTCGCCACCCAACTGCATTACAAAAAAATGTTGTGAGAACATACCTGATATAAAATTGAATCAGATTTGAACCCTAGTTCTGCTCATAAAATTTTTTTCAGTACGGCATCCACCCTGTCCCATAAACAGCAGACTGAAAATTTCACTTTAAACCAAATTTTTGTTTCACACTTTAAAAGTTGGTTTACAAAGTCCCATAGAGAAGTGTCTAAGGTTCAATATTGCATAAACAACATAACCTCTAAAATGCCCCTATAAAGAAATTTATTTGGGGTGAATTTTATGACATCATAATGACATCACCACAGGAACAAAATTTGCCAAAATTTTCATTTTTTCATTCACCCCAAATAAATTTCATTATGGAGGCATTTTAGAGGTTATGTTGTTTACGCAATATTGAACCTTAAACACTTCTCTATGGGACTTTGTAAACCAACTTTTCAATTGTGAAACAAAAATTTGGTGTAAAGTAAATTTTTTGTCCGCCATTTAGGGAGGGGGTGAGTGTCCCATTCAAGTTTGCCAGTGCCTACAGAGAAAATTTCGATCAGGAGATCTAGGGTTCAAACTGGATATAATTTTTCTTCTGGGATTGGGATCGTTACTGGAGGGTTGTCTGGGATCATATTTTTTCATATTGGGATTTTTTTTTTGAGATAGGGATTGTGACTGGGGTCTGTGTGCGGTATTGGGGTGGGGGTCATTCTGGATAGTTTTTCATTCAGATTTTTCATATTGGATACTTTTTGAATTATTCTAGATTGGGATCAGGACTAGTTCAGGATCTGAATGGTTTTTTTCAAATGTTTGATGAAATTTTTTATAATTATTTGGGATCAGGATTTGTGTTTAGTTTCTGGGGGTCAGGATTGTGGGTCCCAATGGCGTCTGGCTTCACATTTTTAATCAACCAAAGCATTTAAAAAAGGTGGGTGACTGCTTTAAACAACTTTAATTTTTCTTTAAAGTCTAAACCATTCACTTTTTGAAACGCAATCAGGTGGTGAACTTGTGTGGGACACCCAGATCGTTTAAAAAAAACAACTTTAAACGCAGCGACTGACGCTGTAGTTGGTCGCCGGCGGTCGTCCCGCCGGTGAATAGTGAGGGGGGTGTAGTCAAGACATCCCCCAAATTTCAGCTTTTTAACCCCCCCACAGCAGGAGATATGGCCCCCGTAGTGCAGCCAATCAAGTGGGTGGTGAACTTGTTTGGGACACTAAAAACGCCGGAAAAAATGTTGCATATAGGGCGACCCTCCCTGTAGTTCGTCGCCGTGCCTCCCCCCATTGATGCGGAGTAGGGGATTGTTGAAACTATATATATACAAATTTTCAGCTCTTTAATCCCCGCATAGCCGCAGATATTGCGTCAAGAGTAAAAAAAAAAATTGGGTGGTGAACTTGTCCGGGAAGGTGTTTAGGTATATCAGACAAGTGGCAATACTCTGTGATGTTATATATGACCATATAATGTCTGTGGAGCCATGGGATAGCATTATAAGTGGTGATTTGTGTCAAAAATATCCTTTTTTTGTCGACATATCGTTTGTATATAGCCTTATAGTCGAATGTTCGTGACTTCAGGTAAAGTTTGGCACGGAATAGTGATGAAACAAGGTTATAAAAGGAGATTGTTACTTTGGGAGTGAAGTTACACACTGTGGAGGTACATGGAAGCACATTACCTCAATATTATATACTACAGCAACATATGACGGCTTATTAACCCATGGTAGCACATAGAAATGGATACTTTGATACTAAAAATGCCACAAAACCAATGAAAACAACCACCAATGTCAATTTGTGGGTGAAATTGCGCGCTTGCGCACAAAAATTTTGCAAAATACCTAGTGCTTAGTACTAAAAATTTCGGCCGATGTTTTTTTTAACATTTCAGACGTCATGTTTTGTTGTTTTTTTAAACGTTTTTTTTTAAACGTTTAAAAAAAACATCGGCCAACCCTACTCAGGGGTGAGTTTAAAAGTATTTTACATATAAATACATACACTTTGAAAAAAGTTCAGTAATTTTAACAACTCTGATTGACACTCAGTATTCGTCTAATGCGCGCCAATTCTCATCTTACCTACTCTCGTTTTCGTTGGCTAGTTCTTTTACCAAATCTAGGTAGGTACATCTGCCGTGACGGTAGTGTAATGCTTTTTACAAAACTAGTTTTTCTTTAAAAATTCCATGCGGCCCGTACTGTGGGTGTGATCCGGCCGCGTCATGCCCAATTGAACCATTAGTATTATGGTTCCATGATCAATTTCCAATTTCGTCCACATGTCATTATAATTCGGCCACGATTAAACTGGAGCCGTACAAAGACTCCCACCGATAGTCCCAAGGACGATTGTGACAATTAAATATATGAACCGACGGGGGTAACGGAAATCATGCGTTTTTCAGACGTTTTTGCCTATTGCAAACGCAACACGCGGTGGGGCCTACAAAAAATAGTTTCGTGATATTTAGTTGATATAAAAATAAATTTCGACCATATTTTCTTTACGATCCACACCTGGAGCCCATGCCGCACTCTGTAAAACGTTATGTCCCTAAATGTGACGTGATGTTCCCGGTCAAAGTAGTATTCATCTTACATAGCGATTTTGATCGCGATTAATTAGTGACGTAAAGCCACCGCCACCGGTGCTCCTGTGCTGGGCCACGACGCAGACTCGCTTGGCATGTAAACCCGCTTGACATATAGACCCATCACGGGGATTCATGGGGGAGGGCTGCTCAGCTATCTATCCAGCTTGAGACTAATTAAATACTATCCCCTGATCCCCCACAAATCGCTCAACTATCTAGGTATCTATGTGGAGCAAACTTTGAGCAATTTTTCCGCAATTTTTACTCAAAATCGCTAAATTTTGCTCCACTTTGTCAATTTTGCCATATACCTATATCATATTTATATATTTTAACCCCAGCGAGCACCCCAAATAAATTTTCAACTATCTGTTATACCTCCGTAGGAGGTTTTTGCTATGTATGAAGACCTTGCGATGGTAAAAAACCTTGAAAACCCCTGATCCATTGTCTACATGCCAAACGGGTTACATGCGGACAGGCAAAGCCTTTGCGGTGCCTTTACGATTTTCACCCGTGCCGCAC
Organism: Sphaerolaimus hirsutus; assembly: GCA_964036195.1. Lineage (NCBI taxonomy): Eukaryota > Metazoa > Nematoda > Chromadorea > Monhysterida > Sphaerolaimidae > Sphaerolaimus > Sphaerolaimus hirsutus. The sequence goes on from OZ038457.1 coordinate 16,053,406, forward strand.
CGGTGATGGTGCCCTTTTTCCAATATAGTACCGGACCGGTGCGGTGCGCCGCCAAATTTTGTTGGTGCCCTTGGGTGGTGGCACCAGCCGGGAAAAGTTGCGCACTGGCGAATGCACCGGCAAGATTTCAAAGGCATGAGGGTTTTTTTCATTTAAGGTCATGCAAGTGCGTTTAAAAATGACACAATCACAGTGACGCTTGACATGTGGCTTTTTATTGTCATTCCCTCCTACCTTTGGTTGGGATACGTAGACGAACGACAGGTACCAGATAGGTGACAGGTACCTATACGAACATAAATTATCAATCCCAAAGCTAGTTGGTTGAACAATTTGGTGTGAACGGCCTATGGTATAGTGTTTCTCGCGATCCAGTGTTCAGATAGCATGTACAGGGAGATGTTTTTCTTGAAACTGCGCATTCCAAAATTGGGCCACATCAATGCATACAAAAGCACAATGCACCACTAATTTTACCTAAAATAAACTTTCAGAAAATTTTTTGGTCATTCAAAAAGTCAAATGATCAAAATCGATCAAGCAATAGTCAAGTTATTACAACTTACCTACTTATCATCTGCCAACTTTATTTTTACTTAAAACCGCCAAAATCACGTTGCACGCATACTCATGTACACGTCCACCGGGTCTTGGAGCGACTATCCCGGCATCCAGCTGAAACACCATCAGTGACTGTTCAGTTTAACTGTGTGCTTGATGTCTCAATATTGAGGTGCAAATTTGCATGTTCTAGACAACACCCCAAAAAAGTTTAAAAAAATTTCTTCTTTATTTATTTACCCACCCTACTATCTCCACGTAAGCCCTGACATGAAATCATATTATATTCAAATATCAACAATTTTTGCCAAGCGGTTCACGAGCGGCACCGGTGCCAGCGCGGTGCAGTGGCATTTTTTGCTTATGCCAGGTGCCTTTTCATGCGACGGGAGAAGTGCCTGTCAATCGGTCGCATAAGTAACACCTTACAATAACTACTTGTTATTATCTTTCAATGTGAATTGTGAGCAAATGCTCAACAAATTCAATTATTCTTCATATATTCGAATAATTAACATTTATGAATATTTTTTTGATAGTTTGACCAACCACCTTTCATTTACTTGAGTTATAATGATGATGTGCTGGGATGTGAAATGATTTATTTGACAATAGACTACAATTTTTAAAATAAATTTTATATACCTACCTATATATAATATGGGAAAAGGTATTCGTAATTGGCATTGATTCTGTTAGGGCTTGCTTCACGAAAGTAATTGGTACTAGCTTACTAATAAATGGGAACCGGGACATCACTGAATAACTGCATAATTAGTCATCTACATTGTGACGGATTAAACAATTTCACAGTGAATTACCATGGATATACCATTGCATTAACTATCTTCAGAATAGCACAAAGAAAAAACTAGGCAGTTGCTAAGTAATCCACTGAATATTGTGATTTTATCACTCTTGATGGGCGTTCATGTTGGTCTGCTTGTCCAATCAGCAGTTGACCCGAACCCTGCACGTCATCGCCCTGTCCTCTGCGTGGATGCGGGGGGGGGGGTGTTGGATGGATGGTTACGTGTCTTGTGTATAACGATGGCAAACAAAAATTCGAATTTTTATTTCACCCCTAGAAAAAATACTTAAAAATCTAGTTTTTTTCTAGAGAAATTTACAAACGTTTTCGAGTTTTATATTTTTTTTGTATTTTGGGCCAAAAAATCTTATAAAATTCACAAACACGATTCAAAACAACAATTTCAAATGAATCTATTCATTGCGGCATTACAAAAATTGTGAATGTGTCTGTTGTAACAGCTTGGAAATCTGCAAAACGTAAAAATGTATGTAAAAGCTTAAATGTAAAAATTCAGCAGAAAAATTCGATCTCGCGATAATTTGATGTAAAAAATCGAAAAATAGTAAAAAATTCGAAAAGTAATCAAACAGATTCGAAAATTTGAAATTCGAAAAGTCGTTTTGAGAAAAACGCCTAAAATTTTAACACTTTTTTCGATAGGTTTCCCATCGTCATATACATAAATATTTATATGTATGAGTATTTACGTACGTGTGCAGCCGCAGGTGCCGCACGACTCTTGGCAGTTGACCCTCATGTAGAATGGGTTGGAGTCGCACTCGCCCGTGCGCGCCCAATGGCAACAGTGCCTGTTAGCATCCCTCTTGCATCGAGTTGTATCTGCGCACATTGCGACGGGTGGGTGTGTTCCATATTTCTTTGGTTTTCAATTTTCAATTTCTTTAGCCACCGAACAGTTAACAAAGCTCAAAAAGTCAACTAATTATCGGTATGAATAACTGCTTAATTACCTGGTTCAACGTCAATGCACTGTCTGTAACATCCGTTGTTGCAGCAGATCTCCATGCCGCGGCAGTCGATGTCGTTGTCGCAGTCGTGCGGTATGTCGAGGGCGTCCGAGCACATACCCGGTGGGGGGCATTTGCTATCTGTGTGAAAGAGTGAAAAATGGATGTGTTGTATACTCGGCGGACAGCACACTTAGTATGGAAACCTACCATAACCCATCTGAATAATCAACCAAAAGTATGCAGTTTTTTCATCATTATATTTCGTTTTTACTATATGATGATTAATTATGAAATTTATCTCCGCATACTTTGCGGTCCGCTGAGTACACTCATTTACATAGTATTTTTGGGACATTTGCATGAGTATGACAAATAAAAGTTGAAACGCAAAATAAAAAGTCGCTGAAAAATTTATCATCCTCGTGTCTTGTGTTCAAAACTCAATTTTTAATATTTTGTTATGTGGCAGATGTTATTTTCAAATGTGAAAGACATGATGGAATGTGGCCCGTCATAAAATCGACTTTATGTTACCTCATTTGTCGTCGATCATTGCATGCAAAGATGATGTGTTATTTTACTTGAGTTATTATGTTATTTTTATAACATTTGACTTATCATGAGGCAAGCAAATTGATGCGCATGGTTCGCTGAACATCAAAGGTTTTTACATCGATTTTATCCATGTCAAGTTCGGGACTGACTTTTTTTCAATCCACATCAATACCCTTGATCTCAGGAATGGGGATTACTGGCAATGCCAATGCACAACCCAATGCCAACAAGGACAATTTTGGTAGATTCCCGATCCCCATCTCTAAAATGTTATCCCCAGATTTTTAAATGGTCGTGTTGCCCCTGAACAGCCATATATTTTTAGGAACGTCCGTGCTTGCCTATGAACTTACTTGGAGTGAAACCTTGCGATGGGCGAACGCACTGCTTGAAGCAGCCGTTGTCGCAGCATTTCTGTGGTCCGAAACAGTCGCCGTCCCGCGAACAGTCATCTGAGCCGCCAAAACCGGAGCAAATACCCGCTGGAGGGCACTCGCCATCCTTGACCAGATCTGCGTGAATATTTAATTTTTTTGGCATCATTGTCATAACAGTGCACATTGTATGCTTTTGGCAAACGGCCAACAGACCAGGTACCAAAACCGGTGGCACAAAGTCGGGATCGACGCACTGTCTGAAGCAGCCGTTGTTGCAGCAGATCTCGCTGCCCGGACATTGTATATCGCGGTCACAATCGTGCAGAACACCAACTGCATCGGCACATGGACTGGGCGGCGGGCACATTGGATCTGCGCAGTGGGCAGTTTGCGTTCTATCTGCAGCTAAATGTGAATGCTTATGGATGAACCTGCGATTGAGTATGCTAGAAAAATTGATAGAATAATATTTTGACTACATAGTGCAGCTTTCACATCCCATGATTACAAGCCGGTCATCACAAAGAAAAACTGTAGGTTTGTTTTAGCCTCCTTATAATCTATTCTAACGTCGCAATTACATATACCTATATAAGTAAAATACGAACTTATCCAGCCACCAAGTCACAATTGAAGCAGATCTCACTTGGCTCAAAGTCATCGAATGGCGCGGTGCACTGCTGGTAGCAGCCGTTGTCGCAGCATTTTTGTTCCCCAGGGCACATGAAGTCGGCGTCACAGTCGTCGGGAATGCCGCCGCCGGAGCAGGGGGCCGGCGGGGGGCACTGGCCCGGCTTGGGGATCGTGCGCACGTCGGTCGACCGATCTTTCGGCATTGTCATTACTTGCCCTTGCCTCGGCATTGCCATTTCTCCCCCCTGCCTAGCCATTCCTTGTTTCTTTCCCTGATCTTTTTCCTCTTCCATGCGCTTTTTTAGTTCCTCTCTAAATATGTGCATAATATATAAAACTACTTGAAGAAGGGATTCAGACATTCGGAGTGTTTATATACTGAACTATACTTCTTTACTGAACTTTACTTTACTTTACTGAACTACACTTTTTTAAACGAAAATTGGACTGTTATTTTTACTGGACTTTTGACATCTTGCATGACATTTAACAAATTTGTATGACATATTGAATGACATTTGACACTTCACATGACACTTTACAGGGTGCGGGACAGCCCTACATCTGCCCACCTGTGGTCTTTTCCCTCCCCCGCTTCTGGGTGCTCGCAGCTCTTGCAGCAGTTGGGCTCCATCCACACGGCGTTGTCCTCGCACTCGCCCAGCCACGCCCAGAACTGGCACAGCGGGTCCGAGTCAGAGCATTGACCGTTCTGCAATTAAAGAAACAATGTGCACTGTTAAATTCAGTGTACGTCGGCTGTGAATGCGATATGATAAGTGAAGGGCGTTTTTGGATGGCTAGTCAATCTCGCAGTGTAAATGAACCGTTAATGACTCTTGCTTGCCGAACTAACTTGTTTGTCAACTGAACTACCTCCTCCCCCATTACCGCCATAGCTGCCGCCTGCATCTGTGTGTCAATTAAGAAAAACCCATGGATTTAATGGCGGGATGTGAAGCAAATCTAACTCAGTAGACGTTTTCGAATTTTTATTTCACCACTAGAAAAACACTTCAAAATACTTTCTAAAAAATCTCTAAAAGTCACTTTAGAGAAAACACTTTAAAACACTTCATGGTTGGTTTCCGATTCATCAATTGGCAAACATGAATCCTAAGTGGTAACCTCACTGTAGAATAAACACAGTATTTTCACCCGATGTTCGACTCACATGCGGTGGCTGCCAGGCCACAAGCGAGCAAAATGCACACCTTCATCGTATCCAATTCGGCTAACTGAATAATAATTCCAGAACTGTAAAAATGTTTTGTATTTCACGTTATATTGGTTTCTGTATTTACGTTTTGTGTCGGAAAGGCATAAATTTTTTATGTTCTTTTGCGATTTCTCTGCTGTCTTTGCGACCTCTGCCTCTGTAACCCAGTTTATACCAGAAAGGTACTCAATCGATCACCAATTTCATTATTACCATCGATAAAAGCCATCAAACGAAATGTTCAACCATAAATACGCGCAGCAAGAAATGTTGAGAACGCCCATTCCTGGGTGTTGAACAAAACACAGCCGTTCGTTGTCAACCAGAGAATTAAACTGCATTGGTTGCTTTTCAATACCTACCTATATACCCCCTCGAAATACCCCCGTCCCCAAAATGGCCACTATGAATTTCTAACCCCCCTTGAAATACCCCCCTCCAAATTGAGTGTAAATGACAAAAGCTGCGGTTTGAGGTCCGGGCAACGCAGACCACTCGTTAAAAACAATGACTGTGTTACGTTAGAACCGGGTTTATACCATCTACCTACCTACATACCTTACCTTAGGTATATTGTATTTACATAAATATAAGTGCATAATAAAATAATGCATGATAGTTATTTTTGCATTTTTCTACATATGCGTAATTTATGTTACAAGCAACAAATTAGTACTGAGAGTTCAAGAAAATTTTTGCGAAATAATAACGCCCCCCGAAATACCGCCTACGCGTCATTTAACCGCCCTCAAACCAGCCGGGGTGGGGGGTAATTCGAGGAAATACGGTGTGCTATGGCCTCCTCTACACCCAACCACCACATAAGTAGGGTTGGCAAAATGTCATAATGACAACTTGAAGACTATAATGCAATGGTTGGAAGATTTATATTTTTTACTCAAATGCGCGATTTTTTGACGATTTTTTTTTACAAGTTTGCCAAAATGATCATGGGTGGAACCGCCAACCCTAGCATTTGTTTTTATCGTACTATTTTTTCGCATCAAATGCTTAAAGGTATGTAATACTGAACTAAAATTAATTGCTTTTGTTTAAATGCGTAGAGTGAATTGCTTATAAAATTAAAACAAATACATGGATATGGATTTGCAAAACTTGCGGTGTGATTATGATTTGTACCTGAATAAAAAATATGGAACTTTTCTGATATTTTTGGTAACTCAAAAACACAATACCTGTTGAAACATCTCCGCTAGGAGCACTAAAAAAGGCTTGGCTCTAAAAATTGTGCCATAAGAATAATTCTACCAAAACCAAAATGATGGTTGCACAGTATCTGGTATCGCACCAGCATGTTACACAAGCAAACACGGCCGGTTATAGATGTTATCGCGAAACGTAATGGGTTCAAAAAGGTAACCGGTCTGGGTTTTTGCTGGTGTTACACAATAATCAAATTTTATCTGTATGTTCAGTGATCGGGACGGCACGTGGGCGCTGGGGAACTTGGCTGGGATCCAATCAATTTGTGAAAATTGCTGTTTTTTTCGTTATTTTTGATTTAGACGTTTTAGTTAAACATCGTAACTTTGACTAATTTTATGCGATGTGAACGGACTGGTATTGATGTTGGTATTAGGGTTGGCCGTCGTTTTTTCAACGTTTTTTTTTAAAATTACAACGTTTTGTATAGCAGCGTTTTCACGCTTTCTGTGATGACAAAAAGAAAGTTCCATAAATTCCGGAGGGTTCACGTTATATAGAGTGACGTATATTTACTTATTTGTATACCTAGCTGTATACCTATGTTGATATACCTCAACCAGGTATCCCGAGGATCGGTATACCTTTGACGTGGAGAACCAAGGTCTGTGTAGGGGATATATTTCCTTTATGTAGGCAATCCAAAATCAAAATATATTTTTATTATTATTACAACCATATTTGGGAGGTTTTGAAAAAACCCGGTTTCATTTTTTTCACATTTTAAAAACACGATCGTTGGTTTCGTTGGTAGCGTTTTTTCAACCCACTTGGTACACAGTATTTATGATAGTACACATGGTCGCGTGTGATTTATGTTATGTGACATATTGTAAATATAATTTCGCTATGCTAGATTGCTCTGTCGCTCCAAAAACGCCCCACCCCAGTAACGTCTCAACGGACAAATCCCATGCAGAATGTGTGTGTACCGTATGTTCATGAATAAGTCCCATGGAAAGTTATGGCCCGACAGTAGTAATGGAAAAGCGCCAGAAAAAAGGGCGCCAGGCGCCAATGGCGCCATGGCGCCATTCAGAAAGTGAGCGCCAAGCGCCAAGGGCGCCACAGAAAGAGGGCGCCAGGCGCCAAGGGCGCCATGGCGCCATTCGGAAAGCGGGCGCCAGGCGCCAAGGGCGCCACGGAAAGAGGGCGCCAAGCGCCAAGGGCGCCATGGCGCCATTTAAAAAATAGGGCGCCAGGCGCCAAGGGCGCCAGGATAAATAAGTGCATACATCACCCTGCGTCTCAAAGTGTTTCTACAGCACCCTAGTACATGCATTCACTACTTTATTTGCATTCTCCAGGGTGTAATGAACAAAGACAACACTAGCAACAAAAAAATTCGAGTAAAATTCACATGACGATTCAAACACAGTGGATGTTGTCATTTGACAACAATCCATTCACTTCAAATTGACTTTTCCAATCAATGTTTCCTCGAAATGGACAAAAAACGGAATTGCAACGATTTGAATCCGTTGATTTTCTCATCTCATGGTGCTCTTCCAAAAGTGGAGAAGTAAAAAACTGATTGAGAAGTGAGAAGTGAAAAGTTTCAATACAAAGTACAATTATAACCTTTCTCTTAACTTCTTACTTCTAAAATTAATTTGTTTTTAACTTTTTACTTCTCATTACACTTCTCACTTTACTTCACCAGGCACCAGTTCTGTGAATAGACTGGTAGAAATGCAAGCAATAAGATAAAATGATTTTTGCAAAAAGTATGAATTTTAATACAATTTTACAAAAAAATTAGAATTTTTGTTTTTATTTTAAAATTTTCCATTATATTTTATTTTATTCTTAAATTTTCCATTTTATTTTTATTTTTTTAAATATTTTTTTCTGAGATTTTGCCAACCGTGTTCATGAGGAGTAGGGTGATTTGCGCCTAGATACCATTAAGGTATAAGCTTCACACCACCTCCATAGCCGGAGATAGTGGGCTCAAAGTGAAATCAAAAATAGGGTGTTGGACTTGTTTGGGCGGGTGTTACCATTCAACTATGAGACCGTAAATTCGTTAATCACTAAATAATGACTGTTAGTGGCTCTATGCGATAGCTTCACATTACGTTTACCCATTTTGTCGTATATTTCCGACGTGTGGCTCACGGGGAGTTATTCAGGTGGGAGTTGAATATCCCAGGGTATACGGTAAGTATTTGTTTATATATGCCTGAGTAGTGGTGGAGTGATTTGGGTTTGCTTCCTTTTTGGCCCAATTTCGTTGTAGTTTGATATAAATAAGTACGAGGCATTTATCTACATATAAATAGTGCATTTGGCATTCCAGTTTCAATTTCGAATTCCAGAATTTTCCCATATTGATGATTTCAAGAATCAAGAATTTCTCCATATTGATGATTTCACATCATCCTTATAAGCGAAATACGATACGATCACTGCTTTTCTATGGGGACGCCCAAAATAGGTGTACTTTTAATTTGAAGCCAAAAATGACAATACCGACTACCGAAATTGCAGCCCTTTGATCTGCAATGGAGCACAAATTATAAGTAAAAGTGCGAGCCTAAAACTCTGTCAATCGGGGCATGGAATGGACCATGGCACATTTCTGTTGCCTATTCCACATAATTATATTTCTAGGTAGATACTTTTATTTGGAACTAGTTTTTCCTTTGCTGTATCTGCAGGTGGTGTCACGCTACGCGCCATTTGCTCCAGTCGGGTTGAAGGCTCATTTATGTATGCACTTATAATACCTGTATCCGATTTAGGAAACAGCAGTGATTGATCATCCACCAGCGTTTAAAACTACCTGATTATGTGCAGAATCAATCAAACTGGCATCCTTAATAGAATTTGCTGGTCTTGATCGCTGTCTTATATTTAAGTTATAACTGCCGTTTTATATCGAACCAGTTAAAAATATTAATGGATGGGTATTGTCGCACATTCAGAGGGTTCCAAAATTATATTTCGGTATGAAGTCAGAATAAAATTTTCTGTTACGCGTCAATTGCAGACCTGCGGTTCCTGGTACAAATGTTCTAAATTCTCATGTCAAAAAGCGTCATGCCATATTCTGACATCATCGCGTCAAGTGCCAAACGGTGCCAGAAGACAGAAGCACAACTGGCATCACCAGGCAATGTTTCAGACTGTGCCAGAGCTACTCAAGATTTTTTTTGCGAAAAAGCTCAAAACACAGACATTCACTTTTGAAAAGCTCAAAACGCAGAAAGTATTTTTAAGAAAACTTACCCATACCCATCGCTGGTGACATAATTGACTGACAGTCAATAAATGGCAATAACTCAGCCATTTCTAAACCGATTTTAATCATTCAAAACTTCAAATGATCAGGACAACCTCAATAATTCATTTTTGATGTTGGATTTGTGATATCTATTTTCATTATGCCGATGTGACCCAGTATTTCAACAGAAAAACAAATTTTTCTGAAAATGTAAACATATACTATAGACAAAGAGAATTCATATACCAAAAAATATTTCAATATCTCTTCCAATCAAAAGTTATCTCACTTCAAACTTCCATCTTCTTTACATACAAAATACTTGCACATTATGAATTGACAGTTGGGCCAAAGTGTTGCCATCAACAGAGCAAAGCCAGAAACTCAAATTTACAGACCAAATAGCTCCACTGTCTAGTGTGACTACCTGCATAGTTGCAATTAAGTAGCTGCCAATGGATGCAAAGCAGTGGCTTGAAACCAGTACATGCCACAGTTCCACATATGCATAACGGCCGGCCGCCGGTGCTAGCACCGAAAGGCTCCGCACCGGGCTGGAGGTTCCAAAGTATTTATCGAGTATTTTTAGCAGAGTTGCAAAAACGTATTTACGTTTACCCGAAATACCCGGTTATTCGGGTATTTATACTTACGTTTACGTTTACCTTTTCAAAAAATACCGTTACGTTTTGTTACGTTTTCCTGGTCAAAATACCCGGGTACCAGAGAAAACGTAAAAAGTTATTTGAGTAACGTTAAAATAGATTATTCTCAGGAAAGCACTTCTGCGAAGTGCAAAACGAAGTTTCAAAGGCATAGACAGAGCGCTTGCACGCTCCCTCAACGCTCACCTACGTAAATGTACACACCTAAATAGGTATTGAAAATATTTGAATTGAAATGGATAGTCTGTGTGCGGCGGACGGATGTGAACGTTTTTTTACATTTGTGTGTGGAATGCTAAATAAGTCTGTGCATGCTGCTTTTACACATTTACTATGGTATGTGCTTCCAATTAAATTGCACTGCAAATTACCGAACTGTCAATGAATGAATCTGGTGGTGATTGTCACTGTGATGACATAATGTTTTCTTGATTTCTGATGATTACACATTTTTCATCATTCTTAAAATTCACAATTTTAATGACTGTATTTAAATTATAAGCAGATAATGTGAATGGAGATCATAGGAACATCCATAATGTTGTAAAAGCATGGCTTTTGATATTCTCTGGTCGTGGAAGCACTTAATAAATATTTTTACGTTTACGTTTTATTTTACGTATTCCCAGGTATTTTAAAAATACCTTACGTTTTAGTATTTATACTTCAAAATTGGAAAAGGTATTTACGTTTACGTTTACGTTTTCCAAAAATACCGGTATTTGAACAACTCTGATTTTTAGAGGCCGCACCTTCGGAATGGCATATTTCCATGAATTCTCAACCGATTTTGATGGTTGCGCACTTAAAATGATCAGGACGATGTGGCGATCACTCTATGAAGCAATTAGAATTAGGTATTATAGATGAAACTGAAATATTTAATATGCTCCAATACACTTATTTACCTATTCACTGCTGTCTACTGACTGGGGTGGATGTTGTACAGAAAATGTTACTAGGTATATTTTGTCATAAACTGACAACAAATTATGACCTAAATTTTGAAGCAAACGCAATATTTATGACAGAAAATACAACACAATTTTTTGTTCCCTCTTCAGAAGGGTATGGCAGATTTCAAAACATTTTTGATGGGACGTTTTTTCTACAAAATAGACTTAAAACAGTTGGGTAAATATATTGATGCTTTTTTTAATATGAATGAGCACATGCTGTGGATGAAATTTTACACCCAATGAAGACTTAGCCGGTGCCTTTCCTGGTGCCTTTCACTTCGGCCCTGGTGCTAGCACCTTTGGCATTTTCAAAAAAATGGTACTGCACCGCACCGGCACCAGTGCTATTCCTAAAAAATGGCACCGGCACCAGCAGGGCACCCTCGAAAAAGGGCACCGCACCAGCACCGGTGCTGATGCCCTTCGGTGCCCAGCACCGGTGCACCGGTGCCCCGGTGGCTTTCCATCACTACCGAATACACAACATCCATACACATACCGTAAATCCTCGAATAAGTCCCCCCCCCGCAAATACCCAACTCCCCCCTGTTAGCTGACTGAGGAAAAAAATAATACCCCCTCGATTAACCCCCCCCCTACTTTATGGGTGGGAAAGACGTATATGTATTAAAACATATTTAATATCTGTGTATATTAAAAAGAATGTATTCTTTTGCACCTGATGTTCATTAGCATTAATTTCATTGCATTAAATATGGATTCATGTATGAATTTAACCCCATAAATATAATATATTGATCGTGTATTTTACGTAATATTCTGATGAAATAACTATTTATTTTATTTTCTCCTCGAATAACTCCCCCCTCGAATAAGTCTCCCCTCCAAAAAATCCGACGGAAAAATAACTCCCCCGGGGACTTGTTCGAGGATTTACGGTAGGTATGTAGATGGTATAAACCCTGTTCTAACGTTTTTTTCAACGTGTTCTGCATTGCGCCGACCACAAACCGTAGCTTTTGTCATTTACGTGCCTTTTACATTGAGATGGTATTTCGAGTGAAGTTAACGATTCATAGTGGCCATTTTGAGGGGGTGGGGTATTTCGAGCAAAAACGGTATTGAAGTTATTTACTGCGAGTGATATCTCTATTTTGGGCCGACAATGCCACTGCTTTTGCAAAAACGTGAGTGGAAAACATTCTACACTGGCAAAATGCAAACGATTGCACAACAATTGGCCAAAAAAATTGATTTGATGCCACAGTTTAAGCGGGAGATTCGTCTGGTGACTTTTTAACGCACACGGTAGAACTTCAGTTTCCGTACCAGTGCGATGACTGAATTACCAGCACATTTCAGAAAGATCGAAAGTAGCATGTTAGGAGGTTGTTGTGAGTATTCATGACTGTTTTCAGTGGACCCCTCTATTTTTTCACCAACTTTGTTTTATTGCTATTCAGTTGGAAGTGCTGTTCTCTATCTATTGGATATTTTCTATATAGGTAGGTATCCATATTCCAGATCGATCTATTTTTGGCATACCTTTTTGTGTTTGTTCTCAGTAGTTATGTAAAAGCGCCATGGCGCTGGCGCCTGGCGCTAGCGCCAAAGCAAAAAGCGCCATGGCGCTTTTGGCGCTTGGCGCCTTTTTCCTGTGGCGCCATTGGCGCTTGGCGCTGTGCTACGGAAAAGCGCCATGGCGCTTTTGGCGCTTGGCGCTATGATGCCGTGGCGCCATTGGCGCTTGGCGCTAGCGTTTTAAAAAGCGCCAAGCAGTTCAACAAATATTTCATTATTTTCTACAAAAAGAGCTTGTGTGTAAAATTTAAATAAGTAAACGTGCTACTGTGAGTTTATTCCAGGAAAAACAATCCCTCTTCTTGCTTATTTTGTCAAACATGTCAATGGAATTACAAGTATATGCAACATTTGCCCCATATAATGGCCCTCCACACACCAGAGTTGTTATAATACCGGTATTTTTGGAAAGCGTAAGCGTAAGCGTAAATACACTTTCCAAATTTCGAGTATGGATACTGTAAGCGTAAGGTATTTTTAAAATACCTAGGAAAGCGTAAAATAAAGCGTAAGCGTAAATTTCTTTTAGAAAGTGCTCTTGCTTTTGAGCGTCAGAAAACACCCTTGCTTTCACTATTAGGTGAATTTATACACCATTGTCTTTCATACTTTCACATTAAATTAGTACACAGTTGCATACTTATTATACGTTAAGATTCTTTATGCATTCACAATCAAGTAAATATGCATACCAGGTGAGCATTTACTCACATAATACAGTGGCGGCAAAGGTAATGCATCCAGGATTCTGTCTGTTTTTGTTCAGTGAACTGTTTCAAAATGAATCTCTCAGCAATTGTTTTTGGAATCCATTTTCAGCCCCAAAATTCTTAATCTGAAGCTACGATATTACTAGGCAACACAATTTTAATGAGACATTTGTATTTCAACAGAATTTGTACATTTGCTGCTGTTGTTAGTGTGATACTGCACACACGCAGTCGATTTTTTTTGTACACATTTTCGTTCATTTCCTTTTTTGTTGTTTTACACTTTTTCAAAAGCATAAAACTGGACCGTGTGAAACGTTTTTTTACGCTTTTAGTACCCGGGTAATTCGGCCGGGAAAGCGTAAAAAAGCGTATGGGTATTTTACGAAAGCGTAAGCGTAAGCGTATGTATAAATCCCCATTTACCAGGGTATTTCGGGTAAGTGTAAATACGCTTTCGCAACTCTGGCCACACACTAGTTTTCAATGACACCCAATGGCAAAAAGTTGCCAACCTACTTCAAAGCTTGCTAACGAGCCGACGAACAACGTTCAAATGCAAAGTGTTACATTATGTTGCAATTGAAGTTGAAGTGTTGCAAACATTATACCTAGTTGTATTATATGTGCAATGCACGGCTGGTATCAAGGATGTTTACAACAAGTCCAAACTCCCAAGTCCTAACTATAAAACAATCCTGACACTATAAAGAAAAAAAAACGACTTATATCCTGCGTCTTAAATGACAAAAACAGCCCTGCATTAGCATGGCTGCGCTTTATGGGAAGCAAAAAATTTTTGGCGCTGGCGCTATTGGCGCTTGGCGCCAACATCCTCTGGCGCCATTGGCGCTTGGCGCCGCGGTCTAGAAAAGCGCCATGGCGCTTTTGGCGCTTGGCGCTATTTTGCTGTGGCGCCATTGGCGCTTGGCGCTAAGATCTAGAAAGCGCCATGGCGCTTTTGGCGCTTGGCGCCAAAAGTCTGGCGCTTTTTACATCACTAGTTCTCAGCATCCATTTTGGCAAAACTGTTTTTTTGGCACTCATCCAACGTAATTCTTACCTGCCATTCTAGTGAAGGCCGGCGTTCAGTTCGAGTCCGTATTTCTTTTTTCATTGATGGAAAAGAGCGGAAACGTTCCTTTCTCTTAGAGGTGCACTTCAATTGGATGCGCGATTCTTTTGGAGGTATGCCATTAGAGTATTTATGTATATTTATACTTCAGTTACTTTACACCTTGCACGCGTGGTTCCCGCTGGAAGCGTGCCAACAATGTCTAACGCATGCCATTGTCATAAAAAGTTGACGGAATTAATTCCTGTAATAACGTGATACGTAACACATACACAACAGTTATTTTATCAACTTTTTTACAAGGATCGCATGCCTTAATTATTATTGGGACGCTTCCAACGAGAGACATAAATCAGTGCGAGTGCAGAGTATCAAGTTCGCCGAGTATACCACGTTATCCGTGACAAGTTATACACATGTGGATGTTTAGCCATTATCCGTGACAAGTTACACACATGTGGATGTTTAGCCATTTAGCTATTCCATAACTAAGTTTACGTAAATATTTTTCACGGAATGTTTCATGATCGTTATTAAAGCTAACTTCAGAACTAGCGCAGTATACTTATCGAACCTGACGCTATACCATTGGAAATGCTACCGCATTTTACTGAATAAAGTCATCTGAAAAACTGTGCATAGAATTCGCCCACAGTTAGAACGATGCAATGTGATGAGAAATGAATAAATTTCTGGTTTTTCATTCTGTCGCGTTGGAAGTTAGATTTCATTGAATACCTACTGCGCAGTCGCTAGACAATAGCAACTGTATTTACATAATCGTTTTTTTATGTTTGAAACAATTGTGGATTTGTTTTTTGTGTTTATTTACTTTATTTACTTTGCATTAAGTATTTACGATGCGTGAAAATCTGAGTATCAGAACAAAAGAATACATAGTAAGTAGAAAAAATCACCTGAAAGGAGCGATAAAAACCGTTGATTAAAAAATCACAAGCAACTTGTGTACCCATTGGTTGAGATGCACCATAGCTATAAGGAACCGTACTGCCATTGTACTATACCTATTTAAAATTGGGGTGTCAAGGATGAATTCATAGTTTACACGTCAGACAAATATACTAGATATATAAAAATACTGTAGTTTCGTCTGACATTGACACGACAAAACATTCAGACACCCTAATATTCAATTTACATATTCATGACTATTGTAGAACTAGGGATCATTCTAGAACTATCATGGAACTAAATATCAACCGTAAACGTGTTCATAAAAAGCTAGCGGATCGATTGCATTGTTGCACACGGATAAACATTTGGGGGAGTTTGGACTATAACCTCCTCGCGTGAAGGTAACATGGGATTGAAAAAAACCAGGGCTAAAATGTAGGTAAATGACAGGTTAAAGACCCCTGAGATTGACCCGGGGTTTGCGGGCGGGCTGTTTAAGCGCGGCGGCGGTAGTCCCCAGCGGGGGCGTCGGTTGCGTCGGGCACTTCGGGGTCCACTGCGAGGGGACGGTTAGCCATGAGATAAGGGTTGGTGTGTTTGTGTGTCCTCTCAGTCTCAAGGGGCTTAGGGCGCCTGCACTACTTACCTGGAGGCTCTGGTACCTCGGGCACGGGGTCGGTGGCGCACGTGACGGTCACGGCGCACGACAACGCATCCTCGACTGCGAGCGGGGCGAAGTGTGTTAACTATTGCTCACTGTGCCGCTCAGTCGATAACGTGAGCACAGTTCGCACGAGCGGCGCGACGGCAACTCACCGGTGCAGCCGCAGGTGCCGCACGACTGCTGGCAGTTGACGCGCATCCAGAAGGGGTTCTTGTCGCACTCGCCCAGACCGGCCCACGCGCAGCAGTCGTCGTGGTCGTCGGCGCACTCGCCTGCGCGCAAAGATGCGGTGTGGTTGGCGCTTTGGGCGCACACGCACTAGTTGACATCGAAATTATTGTCAACTACATTTTGGTTAAGAATGTATGTGATTTCATCTTTCCGCGATGGAGCATAGGTAGTTTATTTTATATCATGACACTCATTTACAGGGTTTCTGTTAAGTGTCATCCTTATAAAAATTTTTTTGCGTTGTTCAGTTGACATTGAGTTGACATTTATCTACTGCGTCAACTAGTGTCTCAGGTCCATTATCCCATCGCACTCACCGGGAACATCGGGCACGGCCTCGGTGGGGGCGGGTGCCGGCGCGGCGGTGGTCTCCGCTGGTGGCGCCTCGGTCGGGTCGGCTGGCGCCTCAGTCTGCGTTGTGCGAACACACATTTAAAAACACTGCCTACCTAAGCCCAACAGAAAGCTCATTTTTCTGCTGTTACAGAAACCTCAATCTTGAGCAAACGCCATTGTACCTCGGCCTCGCCGTATCCCTCTGCGAATGGGGGGGGGGCGCTCATTAGAAAAATGAATAATTGTGATGATCATTTCTGGGCCTACAGGTGTGCTGTGCCCATCGTGATGTGGTGCAAAAAGTATAACTATAACTGAGATTTTTGGTGAAGTGTGATAACTGTGTATTAACAGAAATTCTGGTGTAGTGCAAGTGCAACATAATGGATGAAATTCAAAAGGAAAATACCTATACATTCTACCTGTCGTCACATTTTGATTTAAGTAATAAATACAATCTGAACTAAAGCCAATCAACGTCAACAATTCAATGGCAGTCGCATGCGCCACATCCTCGCTCTCAGTGCTCACCATCAGCTGGTGCATCGGGGGCTGCTGGCTCCTCCTCCGCTGGCTCCTCCTCTGCTGGGGCATCAGGGGCTGCCGGCTCCTCCTCAGCTGTTTTTTTAAATGTAAATAATGAATAACCTTTCAAACAACTACATAAATTTGTGAATAAATTATACACTAGGGCTAGCGAGTACAAACACCTAATGTCTGTGAAACGTGGAATGCATGGTGCTGCTTAAAAAAAAGAACACTTGGTGAACACTGAATACCTAAATATGGGGTTTTGTGGTGAACGAAACAGAAAATACAAAACTCAGGTCAATGTGATATTCTAAATAAATAGGTATGTATTTGTGTATGTGCATGTGTGTGTGTGTTGTGCAAAACAAGGTCGGCATAAACATAAAACAGAACTCGACGTAGACGCGAAATCTAGACGAACCGGGGGCTTCGGTGGCCGCCGCTGGCGCCTCATCTCCGCCTGCTTCCTCGTCACCTCCCTCTTCGGCAGCGCCTCCTTCCATCTGTGCCTTCAGCACCTCTCTGCGCGTGTTGCAAATAGCTCAGTCCAGTTTGGCAGACATAGGCTCCCTAGGGGTAAACCCTATCGGCATCGAGACCCGCTGCATGGGTCTGCCGCTGCAGAGCGCTGCCCCCCCCCCCCAAATCGGACAGCTATCTCTCTATCCCAGAAGCCCGCTCAACTATCTAATCATCCCGAGGCAAACTTTTGGGCTACTTTCTCCTGATCCCACACCCCAAATCGTCCAGTTATCTATCTATTTACGTGGGCAATTTTTCCCAAATTTTCATTCAAAATTGTAAATTCATAATTCCAATTCGTTAATTCTCACCTTAAAATCGCTAAGTTGTGACACACACATGGTTACCGATTGTTAGCTTTTTTTCACCTACATGCCGAGTGGGTTTACATGTCTACAGGCACAGGGCCGTTTGGCAGCGCAGTCGATTGCATGTGCTCGCAGTAACGCACCTGTAATCCTTGCCCTGGCCGGCGTCGGGGTGCTTGCAGCTGGCGCAGCAGTTCGGTTCCATCCAGACGGCGTTGTCCTCGCACTCGCCCAACCAGGCCCAGAACAGGCACAGAGGGTCCGTGTCCGCGCAGTCGCCGTCGGGCGCGGCGGTGCCGGTCGGCGGGGCGCCGTTGCCGTTGCCGCCGGGGGGTGGTGGCATCTGCGAGTGTGGGGGCGCACTTGGTTAGGGCTGCGCTGCACCGCTGGGGGGGGGGGACTGCCGGTGCGCGCACTCACGTCCTTGCCGTTGCCGCCGTAGCCCTTGCCGCCCGCCGCTGCGTGACAGTGTTATTGTTTTGCAATCGATCATCACTCATTCACTTGTGCTTTACTACGTAGAACGTAGAGAGCGAACGAGAAATTCAAAGTGGTGGACTAACAGACGGCGACAGCCAATGCGCACGCGATCAGCAGGTAAGCGTTCATGATTATTTAGAAATTAAACCTAAAGAAATATCCTAGTAAAATGGCAGTGAATCTGAAATGAAAGGGTAAGGTTAGGCATTTGTGTGCATAACAATATTGATTTTGATGTCAATTCGCGAAATATCATACTGTATAATTCTTCATTATATATCGAAAATTTCCTGTGGAAAGGTGTGGCTTTTCGCAGAATCAGATCGTCGAATTCCGAATTTACGTTGTTTTTTTTGAAGACATGAAAATTAATGCAAGTTAGCAAATATAATCGAATCGAAGTTACACTACATCGGTGGCACATGGTTTGTTTGAGACGGCGTCAGCTGCAGCGCGGCGGTATCTGCCCAACTAAATAACGCTAATGAATCGTGACGTTGTGCCGCGTCACCTATTCAAGGTGCTTTGTACAAGACGAGTAACTGATGCATGAGACTCGCCGCCATGCTCGCTTTAAATAAGGCAGCCGGCTGCCGCGTGTAAACGTGTCCTGGGCGCGGGCCGAAACCATGAGCCCGGCGGCCAAACGACCGGGCCGCCGCGCCGCCGCCGCCGCCGCCGGCAACTATCAAATTTTTACGCTCGGCGCTGTTCCACCCGATCGACAAACATCACGACCGGAGCTGGTACAACGGCGCAGCTAGCGCCGCCCATCAAACTACTGCGAGCCATGGAATGTGACCGCTGATAGACCGGCGTCTCGTTTTTTTACCACCGAGCATCACATGCATCTTCGAATCGATCGGTAACAATGCATGAGCCAACTCAAATTCGGTCATGATAACTAGTTGCTCGTGACGCTCTACTGAGCTTCTTGTGCGGCTGGCGGAAGCGGGAGGGTTTCATGACGTCATGAAGTCCCACATATTCTAAACGCACCGACAGACGGTTAGCAACAAGTCTCAATTAACGCGGCTCTTTATTCAGCATAGTACGGTAGGATAGAAAGTCGTCGGAGGTGGCGGCTCCTCCCGTTTCTGCACCCGAGCGTGTTGCAGACGCGGCCGCCGGGCCGCCGCGACGAATTTTCGTCACCGGCGCCGCCGCCGTCGCCGAGGAGACGGGCGATCGTCTGCGGCACGGCTTCCCATCAATTATTTGTATAGAGTGCGGCGCGCGGAAAAAACCTTGTGCCCATTTGCGCGGAACCGGTTGGAGGGATAGCGGCGCCCATTAAGTGTGCGCCTTGTTGATCGTTCTCGTAGATAATGTTTTTAATCGAACCGCGTCGAACTGGTGCCCGCGGCCGAACCGACGAACCCAATACCCGTCAAAAGTTGATCGTCTAAAAAGTTGCCAGCTTCATGGTGTCCAGATGGGCGGAAAATCGGCGCGCGTGGAAGAATAATTGCTTAAATACCACGCAATAATACTGTACTGCAGCACCGGCTATTGGTAGCTGGTGGCCATCACCGTAACCAGCTGCAGCTTTATCAATTATTGCCCCAAAAATCGTAACCATGTGCCCTGGTGAATTATTTGAGGTGTATATTTTCGGTTGTTGCCTGCGCTACCTCGACTGCTTATGCGGTTAGGTTGCGCAAATTCCTTTCATTTATTGAATTTTTCTTGAAGCGTAATTTTAGTGCATAAGATATGTCATTACAACATGCCGTTTTATTGTGATAAGTCACACTACAGCAAGGTCATTTGATATATTCTGAGTAAAGAAGTTTCCTGTTGTAAAAAAATTCCGAAATTTTTGACCTTGACTCCCAGGCCAAATTTTGCGAATGATGCACAAAAAATAGAAATTGTAGACTGAATGAACTTGATTTTCAGTACTACAATACACAATCGATACTTCTAATATTCTTTGTGCGGCGTAGGCCCGCTTGGCATGTAAACCCGCTTGGCATGTAGACCCGTTGCGGGGGTCCCATGGGCGACTGCTTTAGTGCTTACCTAGTTATCTATCCCGAGGCTACTATCCCCTGAGTCCCGCCCCCAAATCACTCAACTACCTACTATCTAAGTGGAGCAAACTTTGTGCGATTTTTCCCCA
The DNA here is from genome assembly GCA_964036195.1 of Sphaerolaimus hirsutus. Lineage (NCBI taxonomy): Eukaryota > Metazoa > Nematoda > Chromadorea > Monhysterida > Sphaerolaimidae > Sphaerolaimus > Sphaerolaimus hirsutus. The sequence goes on from OZ038457.1 coordinate 16,074,052, forward strand.
ACCTTCACCCAAAATCACTAAATTTTGCTCCATTTTGCCATATACCTATGTAATATATATTAGCCGCAGCGAGCACCCAGGATAAATTTCAGCTATCTATCCCACCGTAAGAGAGATTTGCTAGCTATCTATGATGCCACAGCGAGGGTCAAAACCTTGGAACCCCCTGATCCGCTGTCTACATGCCGAACGGGTTATATGCCAAGCGGCACAGGCCCTTCTTTGCCTGACTTATCTCATAAACTTATTCCGCCGATGCGTTCGTTCACTTCGCAATTAATAGAAACTCGTTACGTCACACGTTGTACACTGCGGGAGTACGTTTATGTAGCGGAACCCAAACAGCGTTCATAAAACGATCCCCGAAGCCTTGTGTAAATGTTTTGCCTGTCGCGAGCGCGACAACGAACGGCGTTCCAGTTTTCGCGGCAAAGTTGCCGCCGCCGTTGCAGATCGGTATCGTTTTAAATGATCACGCATTCCAGATATGTATTTTACATAAATTTCAAACTAAGTGCGCGTCAATTTTTGATTTAGCGTCGGGTTCAATATGGCATAAGTATGGCAGAGGCGATGTCGAACGTTAATTAAATTGATTTGAGTCGATTTGGTAAAGCCGGTTAGATTGCGACAATGTGGCGCCTTTGATACGGCCTTGATACGGGCATATATACCGTCGAAAAACGATGGTAAACTATTTGAAAAAAGTGTTTCTTTTTAAAGGTTTTCAAAAGAATTCCAAATTTTCCTTCAATAAGTATTTTACTTTTCAATTTTTACAAATATGATTTCGAATTACATTTTTGAATTTAAGTGGGAGTTTTAACGTTTAGAAATATATTTAAATGTGATTTTCGTTTTTTTGGATGAGTTTTTGATTTCTTTGAAAATATGGTATTTCAATTATTTACTAGTTTACAAACTCTACACTGAAGTAATCAAGCAGCATTTCCCATGTTGTTGCTGCACATTGTTGCACACACACACTACACAGTAAATCACCAATGAAATTGTGAAAAAAATTGTGAACCCATAATTAAGTCTTGAATGCATTTGAGTAAATTTACTGTGTCAACTGTAATTGATGTACATCTGATTTCAGTAAATTGAAATGCTATCCAAAGTTGAGTCGATTTATGAGTTTATCCAATTTTTAGTTTACTGGCAGTAAACTAGTGTGTGCATTACCGACCATCATGATCTTTCATTTTTTGGGCTTGGTTCCCAGAAACTGTAAAATGGTTTTCCAGACTTACAATTATAAAAAAGTAAAAAAAACACTTCGAGGGGGGTCAGGTCAAGGGCTATACTTAATGTAAATACGGTATATCTCTTTTCTGCATAGGAAACTATTCCAAAACATAAACATGAATTCGAAGACATATTTTTAAATTTCGACCTCCTATTTGCCATCGCGTTAAACGCATCGGTAATGCGGACACGCGTAAAACGCGTGGACGCGGCGAAACGTGACATTAACTTGGGCTACTGGCTTGCTGTAATTTTACTAATTTCAGTTATTTTTATAGTTTCATGCCAGGTATGTATTTTATTGTTAAACCCATTTGCCGGCATCCCGGTGCCTTTATTAGGCCGTGGAACGGGATAAGTGGGTAAAAATAACAACTACTTATTTCGTTTGGGCGTAACTTTGGACGTGTGATGGGTACTGTTGAGTGCTAGCCATGCTCTTTGTGTTGAAAATTATGTCATTTATTGCTGATCACATTTTGTAATTATAAGATTTTCTTTGCAAGACTTTTGGGTACGTGCGTGACTTATGGGGTGGGAAGATGCAATATCGATTGTTGTTGCAATTTTGTTGACAAAAGTTTTATTTTGAAAATTTGAGACATTTATTTTTACCTCCACAGTACGAAAATTGTGTACAGAAAATATGAGCATTTTCGGCGTCTTTATTCTGGAACTGGTGCAGCTTTAATAAGTTATGTTGTCAACGTGATTGGTGTGAGTTTTCGATCTTTTACTATAATTAAGTCATTGCATTTTGTGAAGATAATTCTTAGTTACCTAGTGTTTATATCTAGGTATTTTTGACTGGCAATTTGCATTGCAGCTATGCATCGATTGGGTTGTGTAACTAGGTATACCTTTCGATTTGAAATGTTGAGATATTTCATTCAACAGAAAGAATCTTACAAAAAGTAAACCGTGTAGGAGACAACAGAAGTTGAAGATATTTACAGGTAAATATGGTACTCAAGAAATATAATATTTATGCTGGGAATAATGCGTATTTAAATAAACATACCGCAAATCCTCGAATAAGCCCCCCCTTAAATAACTCCCCCTTGAATAACTCCCCCCTGTTCGCCACGTGAGGATAAAATAACTCCCCCCTTCAATAACTCCCCCTCCAAAACGTCTGAGGAAAAAATAACTCCCCTGGGGTCTTATTCGAGGATTTAGGGTATTAAGCCGGAGTTACAGCACAACGATAAATTGAAGATGAAGCGACAAATACATGTCGCCGCAAATTCGATTACTCAAGAACGCTTAAAGATATCCATCCCTAAATTGACACATTGCAAGCACTAACTGATATCTACATCGTGTCCAAAAATTATCCAAAAAGCTCCTGTGGTTCTTGAGATAGCCAACGATGGAAAAAACACAGAAATTGAACACAGAAACTCATCGAGTTTCTGTGTTTTTGTTTTACACAGAAACACGGAAACTCACAAATTTTGAAAAACTCAAAACTCAAATGAGTTTTTTTTTGGAGAACACAGAAACACAGAAACACGGAAACACAGAAAAGTTTTTTGAGTTTTTGAGTTTTTTTCAGTGAAGTGGTTTAACACATTTTCAGAAGCATTTAGCACATGAATTCAGTTAAACTAAACAAGATAAGATATGCATGTATAGCATGTAAATATGTACATAATGTATTCATATTTTATGATGGAACAAAAAATAAATTAAAGATGGCATGCACATCTCCTGGTGGACATGTTTAAATATAGTTGTAGTTCAAATCAATTCTGTAGTCTTCCATACAGTGCACACCCATTGAAGAATTTTGGAGTAGTGCGTAAATTGTCGTTTGTGAGCATTTTGTTGATGCTGGTGTTGCGATGTGGGTGGATGTCCTCATTGAGGACATTTTTATGGACTTTTTTGACACTTGAATGAATACACATATTTATGTTATGTGGGGTTAAAATATGTGCAAAACCAATATTTTATAAGAAAATCACTGTTTCAGCATCAAAATGCTGTAAATCAGAATTTTTTGGGGGGAAACTCAAGCTCAAGTCAACTCAAACTCGAGTTTTGACAAAAAAAACAGAAATAAAAACAGTTACTCAAGTTTTTTTCGAGAAAAAAACTCAAAACACAGGTATTCATTTTTGAAAAACTCAAAACACAGAAAGTGTTTTTTTGGAGAACTTACCCATCGTTGGAGATAGCAAAGAAAAGCGAAAATTTCGCTATTTGTCGCCAACATTTCTCGTTGAGATTGAGCAGATGGATCTCCTTTTCGCTGAGATATGGCAGAGCAGTGCTTTGGCGCTCTTCATCGCATTTACTAAACTTTCAAACTACGAACCGTATTTCCTCGAAATACCCTCCCCTCGTTTAACCCCCCCCCTCAAAATTTCCACTCTGAAAAAAACCCCGAGGGGGGGGGGGGTAATTCGAGGAAATACGGTAGTGAAAGCATTTGACATGATTGTGGTCAGCGGAAATCAATCACACAGCGTTAATTATACAATGTTTTGCAGAAGGATTGAATATTTTTTATAACCCATGTAAAATATCACTTTGTGGTCTGCACACTAGTATAAGATGGACAATCGTCAAACACATTTCCTCACTGTTTTCTACCAAAATAGTTAGCGAATGTATTTCACATAATTTCCGTCGTAAACTGGTGTGCAGAGCCGCATTGTATAACAAAGTGCCGACCAATCAGAACTAAATATGCATCATGGTAGAATCATTATGGAAGTAAAGCAGCAGTAAAGCTCCCCATCAGCTCTCATTTCACATGGCAAACTTGTAACCTCGGGGGCCCAGCATGCTTCTCAGTGTCGAAATGAGGCGGCCGTCCACGGGACCACGACTCGACTGCAGAAGTGTGGACAATTTTAGCGTATTTCGGATCCCGCAACACATAAGTACCGTATTTGCTTAAATAGTTCTCCCTTGGATGACCCCCCCCCCCCTCGAATAATTCCCCCCTGTAAGACAGGTGAGGAAAAAATAATTCCCCTTGGATAACTCCTCCTTAAGAGATTTGATCAATTTGTTGTGCCATATTTAAACAAAAATGACACGTTTTGTGTTTATTAAGCATATTTCGTAAAATGAGTTGATAGAAACATGATTGACAATTTTGACGAAATAATAATCCCCCGCTCGAATAGTTCACCCCTCAAAGAAAGTTTGCCAAAAAGACAATTCCCCAGGGGAATTATTCAAGCGAATACGGTATTTAACAAATTACAAAAATTTCACCGTTAGAGTCATGACGTGTCCATTTCGTTCCAACAGATCTTGCTCGCCCAGGTTGACGGCGCGCGGGATAATTGCGCATCTGTATTTTTTTACACAGTGGAACCATTAAAAATCGTGTAGATTACATCAATTGAACAAACCTTAGTGCAGCCGGTCTGGGGTATTTTGCCAGAACTAGACCGGCGTAGAAAATGTGATGCGATTTCGATCCGATCAGTGAATATTGGCCAGTTCCGTCGTTCGACACGAGCACCTGCGCGTGCACAGTGTTTATACTCGGCAGTTGAGCAATTGTTTTATGTGAGTGCCTAGCCACCAAGCTCCGCGAATAAGTTATAAATTTCTAAAACATTTCTAAATTTAAAATTACCGGATATCCTCAAACCCCCAGGGGATTTACTTTTCGTCCGATTTATTTCACTGGGGAGTTAATCGAGGGGAGGAGCTATCTTTTTGTCGGAATATATCGTGTTAATTTGATTACCAATTAGTTGCATAAACCTGCAAGTCAGAATACAAATTCCGTTATTCATGCAATGAAACTAAATATTCAAGGGCAGCTATTCGAGTGGGGGGGGGCTTCAAATGGTGTAAGCTCGGGCACTTGTACACAGCGCAGTGCCCACGTCCATCCAAACGCACTTCTCCATCAGTGGCCCATGTGTGCTGCCAGTTGTCAGCCAGGTGCGCCACCAGCCCCAGGTCGACGGTGGCGAGCGTGGGCCGCAGCCGGCGCACCGAGATGTCGCGCTGCTGCGCCGCCACGCTCGTCGAGTTGGCGGGCGCGTTGGGCGGGTGCGGGTACAGCAAGCTGTCCGTCCAGCTCCGCTCTGCGTGCGCTCGACTCTATAGAAGTGGACCCGTATGGGGGTAGTCCCAGACCCTGTCAAATGTCAAATGCCATGCAAAGTGTCAAAAGTCATTAAAATGCCCTGCAAAATGGCAAAGGTACGTTGACAGGGCATTTTACATGACTTTTGACACTTTGCATGGCATTTGACAATTTACAGGGCATTTTACAGGCTCTGGAACTGGCACATGGTGCACATTCCGCGATTCGGGCAAACGTTGCCAAAATTGCAGTGCAACGGTTGTTGACTCCGTATTGTAGCGGTGAATGTGAGCGCCGAATTGATGCCGGGGGCATATTTGTGACTTCATCTTAAAAGTGAAATCAATTGCAGGAAAAATGGGTATTTACATGTATGATTATTTTGCTGATGCTGTAAATATGTGGATACAGGGGACTTCACTTCACCCGAGGACGTTATAAAGCAAAGATCCGCTGTAAAACGGTGCAATCACATCGATAATTTTGGCAGCTTCATGAAAAGTTATAGTTTTTGGTGGCTGCAACGTTGAAAATAGGTACAACAATCAAAAAAATGCCATCGAAATCATCTAAACTTGCAACAATCGCAGCACCATATGGAGTTCCGAAGTGCACAAAAGAAAAAACCTACCTATCATATTCACAATCAAATTAACTTTCCACGCATACCTTCATTCCGCTCATAGTAAGATGAAGTTGAACTGGCGTTGGACATGACCACACTTGATTTCTACGCGTCAAAAAGACAGGTGCTCTGCTGCAAAGGGCCAGACTCCAGAGACAACTGCACGACAGTTCCACCCGCGAACAGCAAACAGTATAGTGCGCAGAGCGCCTATTGTTATGCTACTGGGTAGACTGTACAGACAGATTGCCTTACAATGAGTGATACCATATTTTTATGAATAAGGTCACGTGGAAAAGTGCATCGAATTCACCCGAAGTATAACGATGTGATAAATACGATGAGAAAATGTTTGTTTGTTCTTTTATTCTAATGGGATATGGTAGATTTCATTGTACGGTGCAATGTCGCTGGAGTATATGTGAATAAACCTGTATCCTGCGAGTACCCGAATTTTGAATACAATGTGAAATTTTTGTGCGCAGGTGCGATATGCTCTCGCATAATATATTTTTAAATATGTAGAATACCTTGTCGCATGACACAGGTGTTTGTATTTTTCTATTGAAAAACCAGGTACTGCACGATTCTGCGCTGAAAAGATCTGAGTCACTGAAAAAGTCTGGCTTTTGGATTGGAAAGCTAGTTAAATAAGTAAATATAACCGTGACCATCAAAAAACAGTCGTTAAGATTAAATAGTTTCAACCTTACATCAACGGTCAAAAGAATGACGCAGACATAGAGATGGCATGGCGCTATCATTTCTAGGTGTTAAGAAGATATTTTTATTGCATATGGACACATATTGCAACAAAAAACTGCAAAAACTATTGTCAGAGGAAGTCATAAAATTTGGTGCCTAACATCTCACCGAAGTGAAAGCGCTTTTTGTTTGATCAAAGCAGTGACGCATAGCATAATGCGTTGGGTGGGTTCTGCGGTTTTTTACATAAGGGGTTTGGCGGAAAATGAGGTGAAATTTTTATCAGTGAAGTGTTAGGTGGGTAGAATAAATTAGTTTTGGCACGTGATGAAGCCTGTTGTTCTATTTTGGAGCATTTTGTTCACATTTTAGCTACGAAATTCTTGGCAACTCCAGCAATCGCTTTTAACAAGACAAATATTAAAAGTAATGATGTTTGCACACTCCGAACTTAGGCGGTACCGATTTTTCATTTTATCAGTTGGAACGGTTGAAAATAAGCATTAAAAAATGCACTTGAGTTCACTTGAGACGAGACTAGGGCAGGAAATGTTCGGATCACTGGTAAATGGCACGTTATGACGGATTAATAAAATGCTTGTCTGTAAGTAGTACAGTATAATCTTGGATTTATGGTATATATTCATGATTCTGGTTCGGGATCTTCATGGGACTGCAGGGGTTCAGTATGGGGGGCGCTACATATCTATCTAGCGATTTATCTTTTTTCTTTCTAAAGCTTGAAAAACCTTATAAATAAACAGGGGACACGCCAGGTCCGGCAGGCAAAAGTTGAGTCGGTTCCGGAGCCTATAACTCCGGTTCGAGGGGGGGGGGGGGTAAAAATTTGAAATTTTTGGGGAATATACTCTAAACCCCCCTTCGACTATACACTGCAGGGGGGCCCCGGCGACTCACCGGAGTGTGGGCCGCTGTATACGTGAATTTTTTTGTTAAAAAAACTGGTGTCCACGCGAGGTCCGGCAGCCCCTGGGTTGTGGACACATAATGAACAGTAACTCTGGCGGTGGGGGGATTATGTAGAAATTTTAGGGAGGTGTACCTGACACCCCCCAGAGCTAAACACCACAGGGGGGGGGGGCGGGTGCGGCGACCCACCTGTGTGTGGGGCGCAGCACATTAATTTTGTTTTTAATTTTTCTGATTGTTAATTTTTCTGATTTTTTTGTTGGAAATTTCGCCGTCCAGACCAGCCTCGCACCGGACAGCGACAAAACATCGGCCGTCATTTCGGCTGTGGGTGGGGTATAAAATCGACATTCTTGGGGGGTGCGCAACATTCTTACACAACTGTATACGGCAGGTGGGGCCTCAGCGACACACGTGATTAAGCTGTTTTTTATAAGTGACAGAAAAGTGGTAAGTGTAACATGGCAGTGATAATTTGGTAAACAGTAAACAGTAAACAGTTTTTTTGGTATGTTTTACAATTCTGCAGTACCATACCATACTGTAGAATGCAGCGAAATTTCCTGTCCAGTGCTCATCAACAGAACTTCTGACCTCCCTTGAGTTGCATACTTCAAATACGCTTAAAATCGATTCTTTGTTAGACACTTTAAAAGTTGGTTTAGAATAGGGTGTCAAAAAAATTTTTTTATGGAAAACGGAAACGGAAACGGAAAAATAATTTCAGCGGCCGGAAAACGGAACGGAAAACGGAAAAAAATTTGCACTAGGCGGAAAACGGAAACGGAAACGGAAAAAAAATTTCAGCGGACGGAAAACGGAAATAGGGGCCGGAAAAACGGAAACGGAAAAATGAAATTTGCACGGAAATGACAAAAATTTGCTGAAATTTTGCTGCAAGTGGGAGAAATTTGCGTAAATTTTGCTGGAAACAGAAAAAATTCACATAATTGACAATCTGCATGAATGTTTACCAGTTTGGCTGTAACAGAAAACAGAAAGTTGAGCCAGAAAATGGTAAAATGAGGCGGAAAAACAGTAAATTGAGGCGGAAAATGAAAAAAAGGCAGAAAAATTGGAAATTGAGCCGGAAAACGGAAAAAAGGCGGAAAAACTAAAAATTTGGCCGGAAAACGGAAAATGAGCCGGAAAAACGGAAACGGAAAATTTAGTAGCCGGAAAACGGAACGGAAAACGGAAAAAAAATTTCAGCAGCCGGAAAACGGAACGGAAAACGGAAAAAATTTGCCTGCGGAAAACGGAAACGGAAAACGGAAAACGGAAATTTGACACCCTAGTTTAGAATGCCCTCTTGGGGATAGTTTAAGGTATAAAGTTGTGTAAAAGACCTTACTCCAAAAATGCCCAACTAAAGAATTTTAATGGGGTCCATTTGATGATGTCACCTATGACATCATTGTGGTACAAATCTCTACTGCAATGATGTCATCACATCGACCCCCATTAAAATTCTTTAGCAGGGAATTTTTGGGGTAAGGTCTTTTACACAACTTTATACCTTACACTATCCCCAAGAGGGCATCCTAAACCAACTTTTAAAGTGTCTAACAAAAAATTGATTTTAAGTGTATTTTTAGTATGCAACTCAAAGGAAGTTAGAAGTTCATACTGGACAGGAAATTTTGCCGCATTGTACAGTGTGGTATGGTAATGTAGGATTGTAAAACTTACAAAAATGTACTGTTTACTGTAAACATAGCGTCAGGACTCTGCTCAAAAAGTGAAGAAAGAAAAAAATCAGATTAATGTGCTGCGGCCCACGCACAGGTGGGTCGCCGCACCCGCCCCCCTGCGGTGTTCAGCTCTGGGGGGTGTCAGGTACACCCCCCTAAAATTTTGACATAATCCACCCACCGCCGCTAGAGTTACTGGTCATTATGTGTCCACAACCCAGGGGCTGCCGGACCTCGCGTGGACACCGGTTTTTTGAAAAAAAATTCACGTATACGGCGGCCCACACTCCGGTGAGTCGCCTGGGCCCCCCTGCAGTGTAAGGTCGAAGGGGGGTTTAGAGTATATTCCCCCAAAATTTCCAATTTTTACCCCCCTAGAACCGGAGTTATAGGCTCCGGAACCAACTCAACTTTTGCCTGCCGGACCTGGTGCCGGTTCCGCAAGTGGACAAGTTAAGAGTTAAAACATAAGAGTTGAGTAAAATGACAAATGGCAAGTTAAGAGTAAAGTTAAATGATAAATGATGAGTTAAGAGTAGTGATGGAAAAAGCGCCAGGACTTTGGCGCCAAGCGCCAAAAGCGCCATGGCGCTTTTCCGAACCCCAGCGCCGAGCGCCAATGGCGCCAGAGCAAAATGGCGCCAAGCGCCAAAAGCGCCATGGCGCTTTTCTGGACTACGGCGCCAAGCGCCAATGGCGCCAGAGGATGTTGGCGCCAAGCGCCAATAGCGCCAGCGCCAAAAAAAATTTTGCTTCTCATATATGCAGCCATGCTAATGCACTGCTATTAATTTGTTTTTGGCGCAATATATAAGTCAACTCCAGTCACTTTTGTTATTTTTGTCTTGATATTTTAGCTGGGTGTTTGGGCTAACTATAGCAAACCATCTGTAAAAAGTGCTAAGATTTTTACGTGTTTTTTAAAATTATTTTTGGAATTAAGTAGTTTTCCCCTAAAATAATTTTCAAATGAAGTTTTCAATTTTTTGGAATACTTTCGATTTTTCTACTAGGATATTGCAGTTTCGAGTTTTGCTAGTCACTTTTGAACACAGGATTTTTAGGTTTCAAATTTTGGATTGCCATTGTTGGAATGGCTTCAGAAAGTGATTCCACACCCTGTAAAATCAAGTGTCAAATGTCAAGAAGTAAATGTGATGTAAAATGTCAATCAAAATAAAAAAGAACTTATTTTCATTGAACTTTGACATTTCACATGACACTTAACAAAGTTGTATTTATGAAATTTTGGATGATGTTTATTACTTAACTTTACACTTTACAGGGTCCTTTGACCCTGCTTAAACAAAACTGCAAGGAACGAGCTCAGTATAGTGATTGAGCTAAAAACCTATGTGAAAAGTGTTACCACAGTCCGATGAATAGTCACATAAAGCCTTACATAATTCGGATTAGATGGGACAAGTGTTGAATACCCATGCAATCACAGGGACATCGTTAACAAAGTAATCAAGAATAGGCTATGTTGATCTTGGAATACACTTACAGTAGCACATATACTTATGTAAATTAAATTTAACAGGTCTTTCTGCATAAAATAATAATGAATTTTTAGTACTTCTTGGCGCTTTTTTGGCGCTTTTTAAAACACTAGCGCCAAGCGCCAATGGCGCCACGGCGTCATAGCGCCAAGCGCCAAAAGCGCCATGGCGCTTTTCCAAACCCCAGCGCCAAGCGCCAATGGCGCCACAGCAAAAAGGCGCCAAGCGCCAAAAGCGCCATGGCGCTTTTTGTTTTGGCGCTAGCGCCAGGCGCCAGCGCCATGGCGCTTTTCCATCACTAGTTAAGAGACAAGAGTAAAGTTAAATGACAAATGATTAGTTAAGAGATAAGAGTAAAGTTAAGAGTCAAGCAAGTGTATCCAAATCTTTTTTTTTCGTATCCAAATCTTATGTTTTTGTATCCAAATCTTATGTCGAAAAAAAGATTTGGATACAAAAACATAAGATCTGGATACGAAAAAATAAGATTTGGATACACTTGTCTGACTCTTAACTTTACTTTTATCTCTTAACTAATCATTTGTCATTTAACTTTACTCTTAAATTTACTCTTGTCTCTTAACTCAAAATTTATCATTAAACTTTACTCTTGTCATTTGTCATTTTACTCAACTCTTAACTTTTAACTCTTAACTTTTCCACTTGCGGAACTGGCCCCTGGCGTGTCCCCTGTTTATAATGAACCATTGCGAACCCTGCCTCCAAACACAAGTGTACACATGATTAGTGATGGAATGGCGCCATTTGAGGGCGCCGAAGTGCGCCGCGCAATGGCGCCCTTTTACTACTTTTGTTACTACCGGTACATGGCCGGTATTTCGAGGAGCGACCATTTCGATAAAATATGGTAATTGCTGTTGAGCTTTGGTATAACAATCGGTGATTTTTATGATCCACTTTGAGTTACCTATATGTATACCGTATTTCCTCGAAATACACCCTTTAATTAATCAAAAAATTAATTTTGACTTAATTAACCATGTGCGACGATTTGGAATATTTATTCAAGTATGCGTGCTTAATAAATATAACATACAGAGGGAATATAACATACACAATCTAGCACGACCAAGTACTTGTACCACAAACACATATTCAGACTGTGCGACACCACGCTACAGCCTAGTCATTCGGCCGTAGGATTTCAATAGAAAAACAAAATTCTACCGGCACGACCTGACATACCCTGCATGCATAGAAGAGGGCAACATCTCAATTTTAATGAAATTGAGGTGTCTAATTCTAAAAGTCGACAAGTCCACAAAATGCGATTTTGAGTAAATCGCATTTTCAGTTTCAGGCCCAATTCCAGGCCCATGGTGCGTGTCCAATTTGGCTCTCTCATGCCTTCCATTAGGTTCCATATCTTGACAATAAAGTGTCAAATTTTCAGCCCCTGCTTTCAACTTATATGTGAAAAATGTGGTGTCCATATAATTCCATTCAGTTAGAGCAAATCTGTTTTGGGGAGGGAAATGGACTTGTCGACTTCTTGCACGCGAGAACATTTTTGTTCCCGGCGACGACGAGGCTGCCTTGTGGGAAAGTTATGGACTTGTCGACTTTTAGAAATCGGGTTCCACAGTGAACTTATCACATTTCTTGCTTTTTCCCCAACAAAAAAGGAGACGAAGGATGGACTTGTCGACTTTTAGCTATAGGCTTTTCGGGGTGTAGAACGAAGAAAAGGGAGAAAAATCGCTAAGTGGGTGTAACATAGATCAAAATGGGTATACAAGAGCATATAGTAATAAAAATTAGCTGAAAATAGGTCAATAGGAACAAGAACTAGTGATTTTGGAGGTGAACATCTATAAAATGAATGAAAAATAGTGATTTTGAGCGAAAATTGGGGTATAGTTTCTCAAAAATCGCTCCAGAAAGGTTGATAGCTGAGCGATTTGGGGGGGGGGGGTAGTAGACCAAAATTTTGCCTCTGGGATAGATAAATAGCTGAGCGGACTCCAGGATAGATAGATAGCTGGGCGGTTTGGGCGGGGCGGGGTAACCCCCCCCCCCCATTGGAGATCCCTGGTCTGAAGTGCGCCCAACGATCAGACTGCAGAGCCAGATCGCCAGTCATTTCGCGACCCAGATTTCAGGAATCACTCTGGAATCACTCATACGAAAGAGTTGCGCATCCAGCTGGATCTAAGACTCAAGGCTTTTTCCTAACTGACAACCCTGTTTGCCCGACGTGCCCGGTATGCCCTCGCTTGTATTTACCAAAAGTCACGACCAACACACAATTAAATCTCGACATGACAAACGGTCAGGCGGCGGTTGTCGGGTGCCTTGCATTTCGGGCGTGCCCTACTAATAAAATCTGGGACCATGACTTGTACTCGACTTTTGAGCCCTAAGTAAAGGCAATATCAAAAGTGAATGTCATATGCTTACAAATGTGTGAAAACATGCATTTTTACAATATTTATGTACATAGGTATGATAAAAAGATGAAGCTAAAATCACTTTACTGGAACTTCAACTGTAGATTTGTAAGGAGTCCTCGACTCGCTCTCATCAAAATTCGAGGCTAATCTCATGCTGTTGACTCGGCGCCGCGCGCCAACCTCCTTCACATGATTCGGAACACAATCGATGGACATGCGCTGCAGATCACTGGTGGAAGCGGCGCCGCCCGCATGATGGCCTATGATGTCATAACTGTACGATGAGGGGTCCATGATCGCCGATGGCGTGCCTGAGTTGAAATGGGACATAAAAGGCTCAGTTTGGAATAGGTATATTTCGGACAATTTACATCGAAGATTGTACGGTGTTTACATATCAAAAACTTTGAACCATTTTTTGATAGATTCTCGAAATTAAATATCCTCCTAGAAGTGAATAAAAATATGCAGCATTTATGTAATACTTACTAACTTCAACCAAACCCCGAATTTTTTGGAACCGATATCCAATACCCGACCGGAACTTTTTTGGATATTGGTCAACTGAACTTTTTAGTCTACCATAAAACATCCGAATATAAACACCTTCCCGGTCACGTCCGGCAGCCATTTTTTTATTTTACTTCTTATATCCTATCCCCAGTTCTAGGGCGCCGCCGAGGCTGAAACTTGGGGGAGATATTGTCGCAACCCCCCTCTACTTCGCATGAATTGCGAGGGTCGCGGCGACCCCTCTGAGGGTGGGTCGCCTTAAGTGAAAATTTTTTTGTGGCTTTTTTGGTGTCCCACAGCAGGTCCGGCACCCGCTGATTTTTGAGCTGTGGGAGGGGTATAAATCTAAAATTTTGGGGATGTGTTACCAACACCACTCCCCTACTATACACTATTCAATAATGTGAGATTGATGTGAAAAATTTCTCAAAAATTCGCTTATTCTCTAAAAAACACCACTCCCCAATAGATGGATGACAAAAAATTCACTTCTTGGAACTTTTTTATTAGACACTTGAAGAGCTGGTTTACGATACTTTAAAGGGAAGGGTTCAATGTTTAAAGTTATGTAAAGAACCATACCTCTAACTTGCCTGCATTGCAAAATTTACTTAGGGTGAATTTTATGACCTCATAATGACATCATCGCAGGAACAAAAATTTACAAAATTTACACTTTGGAATTCCCCCCAAGTAAATTTTGCAATACAGGCATTTTTAAGGTATGGTTCTTTACATAACTTTAAAAATCAAACCATTCCCTTTAAAGTATTGTAAACCAGCTCTTCAAGTGTCTAATAAAAAAGTTCCAGAAAGTGAATCTATTGGGGAGTGGTGTTTTTTAGAGAATAAACGAATTTTTGAGAAATTTTTCAGATAAATCTCACATTTTTTGAAAAGTGTATAGGTGGGGAGTGGTGTTGGTAACACATCCCCTAAATTTTAGACTCATACCCCTCCCACAGCTCAGAAATCAGCGGGTGCCGGACCTGCCGTGGGACACCAAAAAAGGCACAAAAAAATTTGCACTTAGGGCGAACCACCCTGAGAGGGGTCGCCGCGACCCCCCAATTCATGCGAAGTAGAGGGGGGTTGCGCCAATATCTCCCCCAAGTTTCAGCCTCGGGGGCGCCGTAGAACTGGGGATAGGATATAGATAGTAAAATCGAAAAATGGCTGCCGGACGTGACCGGGAAGGTGTTTAGTACTTGAATTCCATGTTTTCCCATGACAGAGCATAACTTTTGCTATCAAAGTTGGGTGCATAAATTACCCTGTGACTCTATTCATCAAGGCATGGCAGTAGTTTCTGTGAAGCTCAATCCAAATACAGAAATCTCAAAATCACGTCATCCAGGGGCTAGTCCCAATTGGTTAAACACAAAGTTACCAATCTCACCGCCAACTTCACTCTGAACTGGCGCAGTGCAGCTGCAAGCGCACTGGCCGTGGTGAGTCTGACAGTGGAACTGCGCCCGCACCCAGTCCTTCTTGGCTCGGTTGTTCAGCGCTTTCTTGTACCAGTAAAGCATCACACCAGCTCCGCCGAGTACGGCTATCAATACTGCGTGCGATCGTGATCGATTTCGTCGGCTGCCGATAAAATTGGGTGGACGACAAAAAATTCTATATCTCACTCAAATCCATTGGAGATGGCCTTGATAAATGCTGTCAGAAAACCGGAAAATTTCAGTCATAAACCGGGCCGGGAAATTAATTCGACTGTGCAGCCCAAGCAGTCCGTTCTTCCATGCTGCGCTTAAAATACACCTGAAAACCTTATTGCGGGTGTGCTGTACAGTAACACGCAGCTAGTAGGTGAAAACCGTTCCTTGTCCAACCTCCAGATGCGAATAAATTTGCCGGACCTAGATCTGCAAGATGGTAAATAGTCCAAAATGGAAACAAAAGCAATGGGCAAAACGTGTGCCACCGGCGACAAAATAGCCAGCGCAGGTAAATAGTCAAAGCGACGAGCAGCATAGAATGCAGGGATAACGACGCCAATCTGTCACGCATAAATATGCACACAATCAGAGGTTCGCCCGGCGACAGGAGGCCCGGGGAACGGCAAACAGAACTAGGCCTCATCGACCCATTAGAAGCGCGGCGCAAAACTGGGCACTGGCTGGCCTCCTATCATTTAGAAACGACCGCGGCGCAGAGAGGTCTCGGCTTAGAACAAAAACACGCCGTCTGAAACACGTCGCGAAGCGGCCCGCCGCTGCAGACTGAAGGGCCTTTGAATTCCCCCCATCTCACTTGAATTTGAACGAAAGAAATGATTAGGTAATTTCGAACGGGTTCAATTTTGCATTTTATTTTTTTTCAAACAACAGTAAAATGTCAACCGAAAAGGCGCGCAGATTTTCGCCGAACCACCTGCGGAAATTTAATTGGCTCATTTTACAAATTTCGGGAATTGCGGCGGCGAAAATCTGGGCGCGCCACCGGTCGTCGCGGCGCTGCTAACACATTGTACACAGAAAATTTAATGACAAAACGAAATGTGATCCAGTATAACGAATAAAAATAAATATCGTGGAGACCAACATATGTGAACACACGCAAAAACGGCGGCTTATATACAGAGAAACTGAAATAAATACCTATTATAGCCGTGGCTCTTAAATAATACGGGGTGGTCGATTTTGAAGCCAGCCCCAAAAACACGACTCCACAGTCCATTCATGCAGCTACAGTGAGAAAATGATCATTGGATCCGCGGAAGTAAGCCGGAATATTTACATGGGTCGTTGTAAGACACTAGCTTCAAAACCCACTGTGCATGTACGTATATATACAAATTTCCAAAAATAAGTACAGAGAGAAACGTAGAAATGAGTTGTTACAGGTAATTTGATAGTCCTGAATTTGAGGCACTGGTCGTTTCAAACGGCCCCAAGCCTCCATTCGGGCTTTTCCTTCATTTGAAAGGCTCCGGGTATTGACCAGAGTTGTTCAAAGTACTGAACTTTTTTCAAAGTAAACGTAAATGTAAAGTATTTTATTTTTACAGTCCCCTGAGCACAGAAAACGTAAAGTAATTTTTTTACTTTTACGCTGCGTAAAACGTGAGTAAACGTAAGTACCAGTATTTTTACTCAGGGAAAACATAAAAGTAATTTTTTCCGATTTTATGCCTAGGACGATGTAAAAATTAGTAAAAGTGAAGGCGAGTCATCGCTTTCCCTACCCATCGCAACTTCAATCATTTCCGCTGCCATTTTTGTAGCTTTTTTATTCATTCAAGTGGTTTTTACTTTTTATACACCACAAAAATATTTCGCATTAGTTTTCTGTACTAGCATACTTTCAAAAAGTACGCGAGTAAATGAGTACCGGTATTTTTCACGGGAGGAAACGTAAACGTATTTGTAACGTAAACGTAACGTAAAAGTACTCGAGTATACTTATGTATTTACCGAGTAAACGTAAATACGTTTTAACAACTATGGTATTGACCAGCCGAATGAAACACGACCGGGCGGCTTTTGAAACGACCAATGTTAAATGAAACTTTTGATAAATTGCACCAAGAAAATTAAATAAGCATTCCAGTCGCTTTGGATCGACACACCAAAAACTGTACGTGAATAAATATATAATTTAAATAAAACGCGGACCAAAAATTTACGGCCATGAGGTCAATTCCTTAAAATGTGAACCGACAGCTCAGTCTACTAGATCAAAAGTGCCAGTGAAATTAGACCATCTGAAAATGATTTATAGTTTTTTCAAGCGAACGCGCTAAGCACTCATATATTAACAAATGGCCTGTCCGGGACTAACGTAGTGACACTGGTGCCACTCCCAGAATCTGTAAAATGTCAAATGTCATGCAAAGTGTCAAAAGTCGTGCAAAATGTCATGAAAAACGTTTAAGTTTGTTTGACATTTTACAGAACTTTTGACAATTTGCATGTCATTTGACATTTTACAGTCTGAGAGTGACCCCTGGTTGTATTTAGTAGTGCGCCAGCTGTGCCCATTTACGAAATTGGTACGAAAATTAACAAGTGAGAACCAGTGAAATTTATCATACACCTATGTGATATGATAAATTCTTATGTTTGCAAGAAAAAATGAAAGATCAGTTTCTTTGGAGTTTTGTGGGTTAAGTGCGTGCGTATTATCTTAGCGTAGTGTATATTGAAGGACACGTCTTCGGATAAATAAAAGGGGGGACTAGCAAATGCACGGATAATGTAATTTTCGGCACAAATTTTTAAGACTCATATTTCAAAATTGAGTGCCAGCGTGATGGCGCCACTTTGTAGGAACAACACCCCCCCCCCCCGTTCGCCTGGCTCCGTATACGAATTACGAGCAGCTTACACCCGTCAAAAAATTATGAAGTCCCCTTATGGGTATATATTTACCTGTATGAAAATTGTATTTACCGTATTTCCTCGAAATACCCCCCTCAAAATGGACACTTTGAACTTATAACCCCCCCCCCCTAGAAATACCCCCCCAAATTTAGTGTATAGAGAACGTAAATAACAAAGGCTGCGGTTTGTCATCTGGGTAATGCAAAACACACGTTAAAAACGATGACTCTGTTATGTGAGAACAGTGATTATACGTCTACACACTTATACAAGTCTTTAGAGTCTTATAAGTGGCGATTTTTGTTGCATTTTCGACGTCTGCGTACGTTTCAGACGACAATTTAGTACTTGGTTTTCAAAAAATTTCTGGCGAAACAACACCCCCCCCCTCGTTTAACCACCCTCAAAATTCTCACTCTGAAAAAATAAACCCCCGGGGGTATTTCGAGGAAATACGGTATCTCGCTTGGGGAACTTAACTATTTTTTATGACAAGAGTAATTCAGAAAAACCTGCAATTTTGCAATCACTTCTTGCAATACCTAATTGACGTCAGTATGTGAAATGCAAACATTTTCATCATTCTGCTCTATACTCTAGTGCTACAGCTCAGCTTAAGGACACCTACAGAGTAATTGCATGTGTTTGTATTTATATGCATGTAGCTGTAACAAAAAGTATATTGTTATCATGACACCAGTAGCGCGCTTCACACAACACTGCCCTAGCCGCGGTTCATCAGATTATAACAATCACGTAAAAACCTCTGCTCAGCGGTTCACAGTGAAACCTGAAATGTACAGCCGGAACCTTTCGAAGATTTGAATGTAAATATGCAATGTAATGTACATGATACATATATATTTAATACATTCAATACAATTTACGCGAGAGGTGAGAGCCACTATTTAAATGCACGTGCAATGCAAAATGAGAACATGACAGAATACAGTATTTACCATCAGTGAGGTATGTCCTGGTGATCGACCTTTGCCGTTTTCATACGTATTTCGAACATATTTGGGTTGGATTTTTATCTGCATCATCTAACACTTTCCATTGTAGTACAATTAAAAGAAAAACATGCTATTAAAAGTGCACCTGCAGTTATCTTGGGTGCCGATTCAGTATTTACCCCACTGATGGCATTATACATACGTATCTTTTTGTTTAGATACGGGCATGTCTAAATAAATAGAGGGTTCAAACGGGATCGACTTTTCGGGATCGGAATTAAAGTTTCGTGATCGGGATTTAGGACAAACTTTTGGTATTCAAAGTTTTATTGAATTTTCACAAAAAAATCTAGCAAACGATTGGGTGCCACAAAAGTGGCATAAAATTCACGGTGGAGGTTTCCGCACATATTTCTTAGTGCAAGATATCATTTGGTAAATTTGGCAAATTTTACCGTGATCGGTATTATGGAAAATGTAACGGGATCGGGATTTGAAAACTTTCGATATAGGTATTGGGATTTGAAAAATTTTTCGCGATCGGGATTAGCTTTTCAAACTTTCGGGATCGGGACCGAAAAATCCCGATAATTATCGGGACTCGGGATAGGGATCCCGTTTGAACCCTAACTTGAGATGAAAACCAATGATTTCCAATTTGTGTTGCTATGACTTCACCGCGCAAGCACACATTTCCAATGACGGGATAGCCAGCGATGAAAATGATGCATAAACGTTTTGACAGCGCCATCAAACCTATCAATGCCTGTCAACCAGGGATGGTTTATCAAAAATGTATTTTTACAAAAATTTCACAAATGTTTTGTCAAAAGTTGTAGTTATAGTAAAATCTACGCGTCAGTTTTCCAAAATAATCTAGTAAAATACAATAGTATTTAGGTTAAATTTCAAATTTTCTTGGGATATTTAAATATTTTATATTATAAATGCTTTTTCCATCAAATACTTGTAAATCTAAATCAAAAATTTACCAACCTTGGTTCCAATTGATTATGCTAACTCACGGCATGAATAAATATACGTATTCGGAAAAGATCATTCGAGGTTGACATCAACAATAAAACGGCGTTCGCTCGAATGAAGAAGACTCGGGAGATAAAAACAACATAAAGATAATTATCAGAAAATAAATTATCGGTGTAAAAAACTGCCAATTAGAATACACTCTGCAGGCCATTAGAAATGGCTTTTTGGCATTTTTTACACCGAATGGAGTGAGTACACGGACAGCCGATTTACATAAACACGATGACTCGCAAGTCGTTTTTGGCCAACACGCACCATCATTCGACATTGAATGAAGGCGGACACAAATGCGCGATCTAGTCACAGTGCATCTTGCCAGACCTTGTAACATGTAAAATGCCATGCAAGTTGTCAACAGTCATGCAAAGTGCCAAAAGTCATGTAAAATGGCAAACTTGTCATTTTAAAGAGCATTTGAAATATGTACATTGATTACATTTGACTCTTTACATGACATTTAACATTTTACAGGGTCTGTGAGTGGCACCTGGTCATGACTAAATACCTATAATGAAAACTGCCGTCGGAATCAATCACCTTCAAATAAATTAGTTCAGCACATACTGCGTAACAGCGGATAAAGGGGGCCTTGATTATACACCTGCAAAATACTCAGCTGGGAAGCATTTTTAGTTTGATTAAGTCCACTCAAACCTCAGTGCTGCCCAGCGCTACCATCTATAATATTTATAAATCAAGTAAATTAAGGTTTCAACTAATGCATGCACAATAATTGTTGCGCTAGCCGGGTGTTTATGTCGTTATCATTATTTACGTTCAATGCTGCGACGCGGGCGGCTATCTGTGCTGCTGCCCGTAGCTCGACATGCCGCCCAGCCCGTTCTGCATCTGCAACGTGTCAGTGGCTTGCGTCACATTTGGGGAGTTTAAACTGAGCTTCTAGTGAGCAGGTTGCGAAATGCAATTTAGAAACAGATTAAAACACTTGTTTGCAACTTTCAAGGCCACAATTCGCTTGTAAAAACTTGATTTAACTGAAAACCGGGCCCAGAACGTCGTGACACTTGGCGGGACCTGATACCAGGGGTATACTACCCTCTAGCCACTTCCGGCTTGAACCTTAGTACTTCCCGAACTATTTATTTGGCACTCGGAGAGGGTTTTTTGCAAAAGGAATTTCTTCTTAGCAAATGCGCGATTTTCTGCTGCAGAAGCATGCCTATATCTTATCAGGTCTAGCCTTTTCGAGTTTTCGATGTACCATATTTCCTCGAAATATCCCCAGGGGGTAATCGAGGGAGAGAGGTTACTTTTTCAGAGTGCTGATTTTTAGGGGGTAGTTCGAGGGTGGGGGATTTCGAGGAAATACGGTATTTCGCATTGCACCCAAAGTACTCACTGGCTGATATCCCTGCATGTAAGACGCCTGTTGCTGTTGCTGCTGTTGTTGTTGTTGCTGCTGCTGCTGCTGCTGCTGTTGCTGCGGCGGCTGGCTGGCGCCGGCGCTCATCGACCGTCCATAGTGACCGCCGTAAGAAGTCGCGTTGCCGCTCGCACCAGACGAGGTTGACGAGTGCGGCGGCTGCGCGCAAAGCACATGTGCGCACATTTACACATTGACAGGCATGGGGGGTAGCGGTCTCCAGGATTTTGATAATCGCACGGGCTGGATAAGAAAGCAAATCGCGCCTCTGGAGGGGTAGACAGCTGAAATTTCTTTCGGGGGGGGGATGGGGGGAGTTTGGGGGGGGGGTGTAAATAGGCTTTTCGGGGTATTGAAGAAAAAGCGGAAATAGTAGCTGGCCCATTTGGGGGGGGCAGTCCCCCCCCCCATTGGAGACCCCTCAGGGAGCGAACACGCTGAGCTGACCAACCATGTGCCTGCCGCCCCCAATCGGAGTGGGCGCGGCGCCGTACGGCTGCTGTTGCCCCACGCCGTAGTGCGCCTGGCCGGCGGTAGACCCGGAGCCGTTGGACGACAACATGTGCTGCAGATTGGCGTACGGATTGCCGGACTGGTCCTCCTGCGACGAAAACTACACGATGTCAAACAGGGAATCGTGATTGAAAATAGCCACAGAAACACGGAAAAACACCGGGAGACAGTCGCAGACCCAGTAAAATACCGTGCAAAATGTAAAATGTCACGCAAGTGTCAAAAGACGTGTAAAATGTCCTGGAAAATGTCAAACGTACGTTTGCCATTTTGCAGGGCATTTTACATGACTTTTGACACTTTGCATGACATTTGACATCTTACAGGACTTTTTACAAGCTCTGGGATTAGCACCAGTACGGCAACTCACATGCCCCATCATGACACCATGGTGCTGCGGCGGCGGCGCGCCCATCGGCCCTACGCCGAAGTGCGTGCCCATGCCGCCGGCGGCGCCGAAGTAGCCGCCCGGGTCTCCGCTGGCGCCGGGCGGCTGCTGTTGTTGCTGCTGCATGGACGGCATGCCGCGGTGATGGTGCATCGCCGCGCCGCTGGGCATCCGACTGAAGCCCGGGAATAGCTGGTGCGATGAGTGCGACCCGTGCTGCAAAATGGGCTTCTTTTTGATGATTATTTGCTCGAATAATTCTTCTGGGGGGACTACTCGACGGTGGGGGGTGTTATTCAAGGTGAGCTTTTTTTAAAGAAAATACGGCATACATGTATTTTTATAATACATTATCGACTTGTAGCGCACGTCTTTGTCGTTGAACATTCGTGAATACGAAATCAGCCGCCATTTAAAAAATGGTTTCGATTGCTTGAAAACGTTTCGTTTAAACTCTGGCCATTCCTACATTCAGATTCAGAATGCCACATTCAGAGTGCACACATACGATATTGTGCGCCAGGGAGTCGTTGGCCACGCCGGCGTTGTTGTTGTTGTTCCCGTTGTGGTGCATGTCCCACTCGTCCAAGACGCGCTGGGCGGCGCGCGGCGGCAGGATCGCGAATTGCGCCATCAGAGGAATGTGATCTGCGCAAGAAAGGATTCGATTGAAATTAACAAAAAAAATTATTTAGCGAGCATTTGCTCGCATATCAAATAGGAATGCAACGCTTTTGGTATAAATACTTCTTATTTTATTTGGGAGGAAATGAAACGTATACACGGCGGAGCGCAAAGTATGTGCAGAATCCTACCATATTTTATTCAATAAAATCTTGTGATAAATTTCGTAGTAAAAACGTAAAATATAGAAAAAATAGTCATATAGCAAAAACAAAATAGGTATTATGATGAAAAACTGTATATTTTGGTCCATTGTTCAGATGGGCTATGGTAGGTTTCCATACGAAGTGTGATGTCCGCCGAGTATATAAAGATGCAACACCGATGGACAGAACAAGGATGACAATCAAGCTCCTCTTACCGGAGGGCACATGCGGGTGCGGGCAGCCGATAATTTTGTACTGCTGAAACCAGCCAGGGTCTAGAGGGCCCAAGTGGCCCATTTTGTACAGCGCAGCCGTGTGGAAAATGTAGTCGATCATTCCCTTGAAGTCCAACCTGAAAGTTGAGATACGTTGGAGAAAAAGTACCCTAAATCCTCGAATAAGACCACAGGGGAGATTTTTTTCCTCAGACGTTTTTGAGGGGGGAGTTATTCAAGAAGTTTTACGAGGGGGGAGTTATTTTTCCCTGAGAAAACTTGACATGATTCATTGACTTGGATGTAGTCTGTAGACTAATGTAATTCATGTATTTGACTGTCCAACAACAACAAAAAGGTGTGTATACACATCATGTAAATATCTGCTGTCTCTGCTGTAGGCTAATATTCGTTTGTATTTTTTTATTCTATCGTTTTCAACCAAAGGGGGAGTTATTAAAGAGGGGGGGGGGAGTTATTCAAAAGGGGGGAGTTATTCAAGAGAGATGAGTAATTTTTCCTCACCTCGCCAACAGGGGAGGTATTCGAGGGGGGAGTTATTCGAGAGGGTATTATTCGAGGATTTGCGGTAGTCTTTGGCAGTTCGAAAGAATACTGCTGGTGGTGTTAAGTATTGTATCGAGCGGGTACTAACGACGCATGGGTAGTTATTTCGTACGAAATGTCACGCGTCGCTTAAACGTGCTCGAAAATGATCTATCGCTCTAATATACCTAAGTCCGCGGCATTGCAAACTTCGACGAGAACCGAACTTGTATCACAATAGAGCGAAGCGACACGAAAAAACGACTGCGGATACAACGTATCCACCGACCAGATAGGGAAAAAGGGCTCACACACTAGTTCATATTTGGTTTTTCCTATAGAAAATGTCATCTCGATGTCAATAGAAGCGCACGTTTTTTTTCAATTGACACTCACAATTTTTAGTAACAAATATTCGCCATTTCACTTCTGTCAATTAAAATAATGGTCACATTTAGTTGACATCCATTTCGATGTCAACTAGTGTGCGTGGCCCTAAACTGTCATTTCATAACGCGATTGGAAAAAATTAGTCGCGCAAACCCATTCCCGAGACTTGCGTATAGTTTGTAAATGGCGTGATATCCTTGTCGACGGCGGACTCCATGAAGAACGGATGCCTGTAGGTATTAGTGTTCTCGCTCTTTGACAATTTCTGCAGCGCCTTCCTACTTTGCGAGCACGTGCGAAAGCCCTTGAAGTCCGGATGGCCGGCGGAGATGGTGCCCTTTGTGAGGAAGTCATACACCCCTGCGAGTGCGAGGAATTGGGCTTGAATGATTGTGCACGTGTATGTGTGAGTGAGACTGTACTATATAAACACCTGCCCAGTCGGACCCGGCCCCCTATTTTTTATTTCACTTCTGACGCCCTATCTCCGGCTGTGTGAGGGGTGGAAAGCTAATACTTCTGTGGTATATAGGCGTAACCCTCCTCTACTATTCATGAATGGAAGGGGCCGCGGGGACTCACTACAGAGGGGTATATTGTTGGATTTGGGCAATTATTTCTGAAACGACTTCTTGTCTGAATGTGATTTAAACTGTTAAATGCCAACAAACGGGACTCGTGGACACTTCAATGAACTTCGACAAAATCCTCCAACTCGACTGCACAGCTTGGCAGCCCCAAACTTTCATGGTGGACGACCTGGACTGCCGTTTTTTGGCTACCCAGAAAAGGGAGGTGATGTTCAATTGTTAAGTTGTTCGAGTTCGAGTGGTGAGGGGGGTACATTTAGTGTACTTTTGTGTGACGCTTCGACAACGTTTCGCGTCAGCGAGCATTATGTCCGAATCAAATTCTTTTCGCCAGAATCGGCATACACGCAGCCACCCTGTCAATGGGGTGCCCAATTACCCCCCATTCTCTGCACCCCTTCGTTTTGTCGAGAATATGAATTTGAATTTAGCGTGGCGCCACCAAGGGCCACCATCCCCAGGAATTTCTGTGCATACAGCCAACAGTATTAGGGATCCGCCACGTGTGGTGTCAGCACAGCGACCCCCCTATGCGGATCGTTATGGGAACCATTGGGGTACCATCGAATCGAGAGCCCACAATCGTTTTCCCCAAAATTCCCACATTTGGCCAGGTTCTACGCCTGATGATTCGAACCGCACCAGGTACTTCTTGCGCAATTCCTGGGTCTCGAATGATGTCCGGCTCACATCGCCCACAGCCGGCACAACTACCAACCAACGTTTAGTTTTACCAGACAGTATGGTGCCGCGCGCGGTGCACCGTGTAGAACCTATCGATTTGTGTTTGTTTGCTGCGCCCATTCAACCTGTGTGTATTGTCGATGTGAATGTTTATTTGACGCGCACGGACATGGCGATTCCGCCACCGGTGGCCAAACAGCCCGGCGACAACAAATCGGACATTTTGTCAACTTTGGAAAAAACGTTGCAAGGGTTGACAAATCGCATGGATTTGTTGACAACCACTGTAAACAAATTATCGTCGTCCGAAGTTGTTTCTGGGGGTGCCCCAGTCAACAATTTACCACCCCAGGTGGTGGAACCCCCATGTTCAGGCGCGCAACCGCCACAAAATTGGATGGTCAAGCACTTGTCCGCGTTGCCGAACGCGGCGCAGGCGCCCACATTGGGCGACAACTTTCAGCATTGGATGCTGATTAGGCCCCATATTCTTGATAAGGTCCCGATGTTTCGGGGCAAAGGTGACGTACTATCTTTTTCCGAGTGGCGCCGTTTGGTTCAGAGCGCTGCTATTTCAGTGCCATCTAAGGATTTACTGCCACAATTTTGGCAGGATATTTTTTCATCAAAATTTGCAGGTGACGCTTTTCGTGTTATTTCTAATTTCTTTGAGCCTGAAGCTTTGCTGAATCACGAAAAAGTGATGAGTGATATGGCAGAATTTTACCGCGATCCGTCCAAAACTTACACCCATTTGGAGTGGGATCAGGCGGCAATGGGGCGCACCGAGAGTTTTGTTGACTTCTATATGCGCCTCATGTCGAAAATGCCGCCTGATTTGAAATTGAGCGTTCGTGGGGATCGTGTGCTAATTGACAATTTAATTGCATTTAAAATATGGTCACGCTTTGATGAGCAGCGATTTGACAAGTTTGTCGTTGCGAACTTTCATTCCAAATTTCAAGGACAAAGTTTACCTGTGAGCGCGGTTGTCAAGCAATTAGATGACTTTTTCCATAGGGTGAAAAAATCGGTTGGCGCTCGCAACGAATTCAACAATTTTCGCGGGCCACCTGTGAGGTCACCTTTAGTGCGCACCACAATGCGCAACATGTTGCGTGAGTCGAGCACCGACCCGCCATGCCCTCGACCGGGTCATGTGGGCCATCGCGCCAGTGATTGTCGCGTTGCCAGGCGCGAATTTTCAGGGGCACAGGGCGGCCCCGGGAATTTCAGTAGTGCAACTTTGAAATCAGACGGGTATGGGCAAGTTAAAAGATTCGGTCCTGCCACTACTCATGATGTTTCATTGCCACATAAAGTGGCAGCAAAGGCCGCTGTTGATTTTTTGTCTAATGACTCCCCCACAGACCTCCGACAGGCAACAGTTGATGAGCAAACAACTGACGTGCAACAGTCAGCTGACGGGGCGCCTGAGATGGTTGAGGACAATGACAACATTTCTGAGCGTCATGATGCTTACTCGGCAGAGTTCCGGCACCGGCTGGTGCAGATGTATGACCAGAGCCCTGGTTTGTTTCAAAAATGGGAATCATCAAACTTTGCAAAAAAATCTTTCCCAACTACTCAGACAGTTATGACGCTAGGGTCGCAAATTTGTTCCATGAAGCCTTTGAAAACGAAAATGATTTTGAATGATCAGTCTGATTTTATTTCGCCCACTGATCATACTGATTCAAATGTTGCTATGACTGCTTATTCTGTAATTGGTAAAGATCAAAAACTTTGCATTCGAGTTGCACCCTCAAATGGTCCAATAGTCTACGCTAACGTGAAAATAGAAAACATTCCTTGTAAAGTACTTTTAGACTCTGGTTGTACGCGTTCCATCATGCCGCTGAAGTTTTTCCAACAATTGTCGAAACAAAGGGAAACTTTAGATCAACAATTAACTGAATCCAAAGTAGTTTTGCAAATGGTAAGCGGCGAAACCCATCAAGGTGCTCTGAAACAAGTTGTATTGAAAGTAGAGCATGTTTCACCAATCGACCATATAGCTCGCCGAGTGGAAAGCACTTTTTTAGTAAACACAGTGGAAGGCGCTCTGGATGAAGTGCTGATAGGTACTGATATCATGCCCTTCTTAAAATTGACATGGCTCATTCCGTTGTCTATCGAAAGGCAATCTGAGGCATGTCTCCCACAAGATGAAAAGTTTGCTTCAAGCATTTCTGACAATGAGAAATGTTTTCAATCGTTGATTTCGCAAATTATTCTCGCTTCAAAATCTATCTTCATACCTGCGAAATCGATGATTTCAATAAATGTCCCATTGCCATCAAAGCCTTTACAAATCTCACCTCAAATGTGGGGTGGTGCATTTGCTGTTTTGAGCAATGTGGACATACATTGTGATTTTTCAATGTACAATACTGCCATTTCATTGTTTGAACAGAAGAAGGTTCCATTGTCATTGTTTAATTCACACGATTTTCCAATTACAATTAGCAAAGGAGAGAAAATAGCGGTTTGTGATATTTATCCTCGCGAATCTTCTTTTAAAAATGGCAATGCTTTTCATCGTTTGTTACAAAATGAATCAGCTTCTGCCATGTTTGGGATTTTTCGAGATAAATCCATTCATGGTGCAGCTGATGCTTCTAAGGCTGTGGGCGCAAAAGCAATAGTTCTGCCCACGCCTCCGAGGTCTGATTTTGATGCACCTTTATCGGAGGAAATCAAAGTGCCATCAACGCAGCAGGAGCGTTTTGAGTATATTATGGCTAATTTACCAGAGAAAAATCGCTTTTCCTTGAATCCAGAACAATTAAAGAAATTTAAACAATTAATTTTTGATTTTCATGACGTGTTTTCGTGTCATGAGTACGATGTGGGGAAAACTCCACTTATAAAACATAAAATAATTACCGACCCAAACCATCCTCCAATAAAACAGTCGGTGCGTTACGAAGCAGGCAAGAAGCGTGAATTCATTCACAAAACAATTCCTGCAATGTTGAAAGAGGGTATTATTGAACCTTCTGATGGCCCTTGGGCGAGCCCAATCACCATAGCACCAAAGGGAACTGACAATTTTCGATTTTGTGTCGATTTTAAACTTGTTAATTTAATAACGAAAATTGACAGTTATCCTCTGCCTCGCATTACAGAGTTATTGGCCGAATTGTCCGGTACCAGTGTTTTTTCCGCTATTGATATCCGACACGGATATTATAATGTCGAATTGGCGGATGAAGAAACTCGCGAGCGCACCTCGTTTGTGTGTAGCTTAGGACAATACAGGTATACAAGGCTCCCATTTGGTACCGTAAACGCGGGGGCTACTTTCCAGAGAATGATGTCATTAATGATCGCAGGTTTGAACGAGGATGTTTCGAGACCGTGGTGCAAAACATATATTGATGACGTGCTCTGTTGTAGTCATTCTATTGCGGAACATCTTGTACATTTAACGCGACTTTTTGAACGTTTGCGCTGGGCCAATTTGAAAATGCAACCCGCCAAATGTAATTTATTGACGTCCGAATTAAAATACTTGGGTCATCAGATAAGCGCATCTGGCATTTCGCCAGCTCCAAGTAGGGTCGCAGCAATGACTGATCAACCCAAAGTGCACACCAAACAAGATTTGCGCCGTTTTTTGGGTAAATGTGTGTATTACAGTCATTTCATTTCTAATTTTAGTACGGTGGCTGCGCCACTGTATGGCGTGCTTTCAGGAAGTTTCCCAAAACATGGAAACACACCGTTTCAGTGGACCGATGAAATGTTGACATCTTGGGATCTCCTTAAACACCTAGTCTCGAATCCACCAGTGTTGCGCCACCCAACATACCATGATGATCGTGGTTTCGTTTTAGAATGTGACGCTAGTGCGGTGGGTCTGGGCGCTGTTTTATCGCAAATGGGCGATGATAATAAGTTACATCCTGTTTCATTTATTTCCAAGCGCTTGACCCACCCGCACACTAAATTTTCCGCAGCTGAATTGGAAAGTTTGTGTATTTGTTGGGCAGTCAGACGCCTAGCTGATTATGTTGAGGGCCAACGACTCACCGTATATACTGATAATAGTGGAATCCAACAAATTTTGAAAAGCCCATCGCACAGTAAACTTGAACGTTGGGCGATCTTCCTACAGGATCGCGTGACCCGTTTTATTCATAAATCAGGGGTGAATAACAAAGTTGCGGATGCATTATCCCGCAACCCAATTGACCAGTCTGAGTTTGGTGACGAACTTGTAGAGCCAACCAATATAGTCCGTGATATTGGCGCGGCAGCGCAATCTACAGTTTCATCACCAAATGCCGAAACACTGGTCTCACCGGTTTCACCCGTGATCGCGCCGTCAATGTTGTCCTGGATATCAATTCAGTCCGCAGACCCTGAATTGGCTGATATCATAGCGAAATTGCGTGTGGACCAAAATTGCATTTCGGATGCGATGCTCATAAATGATGTGTTATATTTTAAAGCTCCAATTTCCCCTGTACATTATGCTATTTGGCCACCACGCCCTTGGCAACAAGCTTGTTTAGTGCAAGCACATATGGGCGTGTATGCTAGTCATGGTGGCCAAGAGCGAACGTTACATTTACTTTGTCAGTATTTTGCTTGGCCAGACATGAAAAATGACATTTTACACTACTGCCAACAATGTTCACATTGTTTGCAATCCAAGCCACATAGACTCCACCCGGCACCTTTAGGTGAGGTGCAAACACCTTCCCAACCCTTTGAGGTGGTGCATGTGGACACCATGCAAGTGTTTTCAGGTAATACAAAAACAAAAATTTTAGTGATTGTAGATGCGCTCACACGTTATACTATTTCTTTGCCGGTCAATTCATTACGAGCAACAGCTATTGCAAAATCTTTTTTGAAGAATTTCATTATGATTTATGGTGCTCCTAGGATGATAATTTCGGACAGAGGCACCGAGTTCTGCAATACAGAATTTGCAGCCTTGTGCACGAAATTTGGTATTTCGCATTCACCGGTGTTGCCTCGGAACCCCGAGGCAAATGGTTTGGTTGAGCGTACAAATAGACAAATTCGTTCTATGATGTCTGCGTGTGCTGCTGATTTCCCTCATTTTCATTGGAAGGAAGTTTTGCCTATGGCTATTTTGCGCCATAATTTGGCGATGAATAAAAATACTGGATGTTGTCCTTTTTTCCTTATTTTTGGCTATTTACCACATTGGAATCTATTTTTTGTTGCGGCCAAAAAGTTGGATCCACAATTGGCTCGCTCTGTTGCGCAGTCCAATAGCGATCGCAATAGACAAAAGTATAAAAGGTATTTTGATTCAAAGCACCTCGTTGTAATTTTGCTGGGTGACACGGTTATGGTGAAAAATCAATCTTTGGACAAAATGGCACCAAAGTTTACAGGGCCATATATTGTCATTGATATCATTGGCCCAAATTTGGTTTTAAAAGATTCCACAACTGAAAAACAATTTGTGGTGCCACAGCGCCACACGTGGAAATTGTCACATGTACCATAATCTTCATTGTTTTTATTTTTAGATTTCACTTCGATGACTTCCCATATTTATTTTTAGATTTCACTTTGATGACTTCCCATATTCCGCGCCCATTTAGTTTCCCATATTTTGAGAATAAATATAAGTATGTTGAATGCATTCACCTTTAAAAAAAAACGTCGCGACAACTTTTCATCACTTACAATGAACCAGCGTTTCTCCAAGCTGTCTGTAAGTTTGCTGGCGTATGTACAAATACATTTTGTGTGTCATGCGACAAATCAGATACTCCGTATTTTTTGACAGTCAGTCAACATGACGCCCCTGGGGGTGCGCCATGCCGCTGGCGACGCCCCGGTGCCCACGCCGGTTGCACAGCCGGTGCCCATCTTCATGCGAACGGCCGTGGTCCGGTCGCGTGATGGCACTGCCGAGACGCGTGTGTTGCCGTGTGACATTCGGGTCACGGCTGCATCGAGGGTCGTGCCCGCGCCGCAAATCGCCGTCCCACCACAAAACTACACTTCGCCGCCGCCGCATTACAAAGCGCCGCCCAAGGTGGCAATCCCACCGCCCAGCAGTGTCAGTCTAGATGGTTTTCGGTAGAGTTGCCGCCCCATCACGTGCACAGTTGTTCATCAGTACCGTGTTTAGGTCGTGCACCAGGAGGTGGCAACTCCGCCGGTAACTCGCGCGGTTGGGGATGATGTGGTGACCTGCGGTGCGGGGACACCTACGGTGGTGCCCAGTGACGAGGGTCATCCCACGGTTGAGGTTTGGTTTTGCATAGCCCAAATTACTAATTTTTGATAAATCCAAAAGAAATTATCTGAATTTATAACTTTAAGCTGGTCGAATCGCTCAAAGCCCGGATCAAAAAACTTGAGTCGCACATCCGTTGGACGCACCGCAACAGTTTGCTTGCGAGCCAGTCCACCGCAATCGAAAAACTGACCGCCACGTGCGACGGTTTGGCTAAGCGGTGCGCCGCGCTCGAGAATGAGAACATTATAGTTTTTGAACATGTCTATTCTGCACTCACGAAAATGGACGCGATCGACCTGCGGGTCGACAACATCGAGCACGACACGAGCCCGTCCGGCTCTGAGAGCGGCAACAACACCCCGGAACCGGAACCAGAGCCAGAAGGAAAGCGTGTCAATGGGGAGGGTGGTATGGAGTGTGATGACGATCCAAACGACTTGTTGTGCTGAAATGAACATGAGCGGCCCCCTGTAACATTCAAATTTTCATCAAAATTCTCCAAATTTATCTCTTTCAAGAGGGGGATCATGTTGGATTTGGGCAATTATTTCTGAAACGACTTCTTGTCTGAATGTGATTTAAACTGTTAAATGCCAACAAACGGGACTCGTGGACACTTCAATGAACTTCGACAAAATCCTCCAACTCGACTGCACAGCTTGGCAGCCCCAAACTTTCAATATGGCGACCCCCCTCTGTAGTGAGTCGCCGCGGCCCCCTACATTCATGAATAGTAGAGGGGGGTTACGACTATATACCACAGAGATTTAGCTTCCCATCTCCCACACAGCTGGAAATAGGACGTCAGAAGTGAAATAAAAAATTGGGGGCCGGGTCTGACTGGGCAGGTGTTTATTTACAGGTTAAGCTAGGGTTAAAACGGGATTGACTATTCGGGATCGGGCTTAATATTTTTATCGGTATCGGGATTTTGGACAATGTTCTGGTATTAAGGGGTTTTCCCGAAATTTGCACAAAAAGGACTAAAACACACACAGATGCCAGAGAAGTGCACATTTTCCTGTGCAAAATAGTCATTTGGATGAGAAAATACCGGGATGGGGATTAGTGAAACGTTTTAAGATCAGGATTGAGTTTTCAAGTGTTTCTGGATCGCGATTGTTTTTTTGAGTTTTCGAGATCGGAATCGGGGTTTCAGGATCGGGACTGTAACATCACCTAATTTTTCAGGATTCGGAATCGGGATCCCGTTAAACATGTTTCACCCATAAATGCACGAATAGCTTGCCAAATTTGCGATACATGCAGAAACAAATGTGACGTAAAGTCGACAGTAATCGACCACAAAACCGACCAGATTCCGGCAACGAGTTGAAATCGCCCATCATGATGAGCGGCAGGCACTGGGGACTGATATGCCAGCGGGCGCACACCTCCTCGGCCAGGCCGACCAGCTCCTGCATGAGCAGCATCGACTGGACCAGCTTCACGTCGCAGAACTCGGGGTCCCAGTGCACGTGCGCCGTGCACACCAGCAGCGGGTTGCCGCTGATGTTGTCCAGCGGGCCGGGCGGCGGCAGCGCTGCGACAATTTTAAGCACAGTTGTTTAAACTTTAAAGTACCAAACTTTTTTCAAAGTATACTTCAATGTAAAGTATTTATTTTTAACTCACCCCGAGTACAGAAAACGTAAAGTACAAAAAAAAATTTACTAATTAGTAAACGTGAGTAAAATACTTTTTCTACATAGTATTTTTGAGAAATTTCACCAGAATTTTCACTCAAAATCACTAATTTTCATATTTTTGTCCGTTTTCTGAACTCAAGTACTTTCAAAATAAAAAATACTCGAGTACTTTCAAAAAGTATACATAAAAGTGAGTACATGAATTTTTTCAGAGGAAATGTAAACGTATTTACTCTGTACTCAAGTATACGTAAATATTTATCGAGTAAATACGTTTTACAAACTATGAATTGAAACCGCGTTGCTCTGTAAAAATGAAACTGTTGCAAACTAAATGAAAACGCACGCATGCCGGCGTCGTTGTGACTGGGGTAGAGCGGCTGCTTGCACTTGAGCACGGCCGTCAAGGCGATGTTGTCTCTGGTCATCACCCGATTCAACATTATCGCAGACTCTTCCGCTTTCGCTATGGCCAGTTGAGAGAACTCGAACAGTCGCTCAGACTCCAGTTCGAATCTGAACGTAATTTTCTCTGATGAATACAAGAACAATAAACCACAATTAAGAGCACAATTGACGGTCCACACACTAGTCGACACATGTGGGTCAATTGGTCAACTGTGTAAACTCAGATTTCGGCTTCACGTGTCGCAGAGCCATCTCCAAATACGCATGCAGCAATGTTGAAAAATACAGATTATGGCAAGTGCATTGGAAGATCGCTGTGCAACAGGTGGAAGCCGAAATCTTGAGTTGACACAGACGAGTTGACACACATCTGTCAACTACTGTGTGGGTCGCAATTACGTGGACGTACTTATCAGCTTTCCAAAACAGGGCGCAACCGTCAACGTGCTTCTTGTCATCGTGATAGGCCATCGTTTTTGCACGCGATTTGGCAGCAAAAATGCCTCTGTAGCCCATCGTTTCCAGTTCGGGAACGAAGAAGACGTTGTACTGTTCCGTTTCCACTTCCTGGGCAGAAAATGATGGTACAATTTTTGTCTTCAAAAACCGGTTAATCAGAAGATGATAGTGGACAGCAGGGGTCTCCTAGGGGGGGGGCTGGGGGGGCTGCCCCCCCCAAATCGGCCAGCTATCTATCTATCCCGGAGGCCGCTCAGCTATCTATCTATCCCGAGGCAAATTTTTTGGCTACTACCCCAAAAGACCCCCCCCCCCCAAATCGCTCAGCTATCTATCTATCTGGAGTGGTTTTTGAGAAATTTTGCCCCAATTTTCGCTCAAAATCACTAATGTTCGCACCATTTTATAGTTTTTCACCTTCAAAATCGTGCTTTCCGGCTATATACATGGTTATATACCTATTTTTAGCCATTTTATACCTACTTTTGGCTACCTTTAACTGATTATTGGCGATTTTTTTCCCCTTTATGCCTTCTTAACCTTGAAAAAGCCTATATATTGTGCCCCCGCCAGCCCCCCCCAGAAAATTTTTTCCAGCTATCTATCCCTCCGGAGGAGCGATTTGCTATCTATCCAGCCCCCGCGAGGGCCAAAATCCTGGAGACCCCTGGTGGACAGCGGTGGTTTATGGGGTTTCACAAGGCTTTGATAGTGACACCTACGAGCGCAACGTCAAGTGAAATCCCGTCATGGCACGGCGCCTACCAATGGCGCCAGCGCTATTACTCTATTTTGTTTTTATAGCAACAAATTTGTTTAAATTTTTTGCCGGGCTCAAAGCAAAAAGCGCCAAGGCGATTGGCGCCATTCTGCTATGGCGCTTGTGGCGCTTGACGCTAAAGTCCTGGCGCTTTTTCCATCACTAATCCTGGCTACGCCACTGCCAATACGCAAAAAAACGCTCAGCCACACTGTAAACACAATCCAAACCTGCAGCGCAATGACATCAGCATCGCAATGCTTAATCTCCTTCATAATCGCCTGCTTCCTGTACTCCCAGTTGAGCGCCCACGCGGGGCAGTAGCTGTACAGCGACTGGGTGGCGTACTTGTCGGCGAGCACGTTGTAGCACAGCACGGTGAACGTGGCCGCCGACTCCAGGTCGACCGACGTCAGCGGGAACTCGTAGGCGCTGCGCGGCAGCCATTCCCGCTGCGGCGGCGGCCGCTGGTTTACTGTGGAGGGGCGAGATTGGTTGTGTCTAAATTGTACAAGGAAGCAACGATTGTGGTCACGGTTGGTTGTCGAGCTTTCATGACGATTTTCACTGATCAGATTTTAGTCCCAATAATGTTCAAATACCAATCATGTTCTCACTGGGCAGTTTCCATTTAACATCCAATCGAATCGAGAAGACAACAAATTCATTCAATTCCACTCTCAAATTATTTATCAAATTCAAAATAACACGTGGAAATCTGAAAAACTAGGTCAGATGTTATTTTCTAGATCATTACTTCCGTAAACGTCACAATTTATCCAGCCAGCCCGCCAGATATCCAGAGCGATAAAAAACGTAGCCAAATCGGATGTGAATATTTATTTTATTTTACTTTGTACCACATGGATGCAGTTGCAGTGTGGCACACATCTCAAACGAAATTGCTGTCCCAGGGGAACCGGTGTATGACACGCAGTGACGGAAAAGTGTCAACCAAACTACACCAGGACATGACAATCGGTAGTATAAAAATGCATTTAACGGTAAATATCGCTCTCTAATGAGAGCACCCAACACGCCAGGCAAAAGGACAAGTAGCGTAGAAACAACGCGACACTTACACTCAGCATCTGCCATCGCGGGGCTATCTGGTGGCGCACAATTAAGTTCAGCCATCAATGCAGACAGGTCGCCGTGTTCAGGCGAACTGCTACTCGACCGGCCGCTATCATGCTGCTGCTGCGGCGCGCCCAGTGCCAAACGCACGGGCGGCCTGGTCCGCGGCGGCCGCGTCTGACGCGACTCTGCGCAACTGCCGATCGAACTGGACGACAGCGTGGACGAGTAGTCGTCCTGGTCGGAGCCGGAACCGGACGAGGTGGACGACGGCAGCGACGTGGAACGCAGGCCATCTTCCACGGCTGCGGTCGCCTTGCCCCCGTTATTCTTGTCCTGCTGCGGCTTTGTGTTCCACGGGTTTCTCGCTGGCGGCGCCGTTAGATTAATTACCGGCTGCCGCACCGCGCCGCAAAAGGTTGCCGGCGGCGGGCCGACCAAACTGCTCGTACTAGTCAGCGGGGCGTGGTGGAGCAGCGGCGACGCGCCGCCCAGCAGCTGCGAGCCGAGCGGCGCGGACGCGGGCGCCTGGTTCATGGCCGCGTGCGCGTGGCCCGACAGCAAGCCGGACAGGATCGACTGGGAGGACACGTGCGGCAGCAGGCCCGCCTCGTGCTGGTAGATGATCAGCGGCGAACCGGTCACCGAGTCGACTAGGTGCGGGTCGAGCCGCAGCGAGTGCGCCGGCAGCAGGCCCGCCGACAGCAGCCCGGCGCCGTTGGGCTGGCGGCCGTTGTGTTGCTGCTGCTGGCGCTGCTGGTGCAGCAGCTTGCGCTGCTGCAGCGCGGCCCAGCGCTTGGCGCGTCGCAGGAATCGCTTGCCGGCCGACGGCTGCTGTTGGTGCGCTTGGTGGCCGTGGTGCGGCCGGGCGCGCACCAGCTGCAGCTGTCCGGCGTGCGCATCGCAGTCGGCGTGCCCATCAACTGGGTCGTGGTCTGCTGTCACATGTTCTGCGGCGAGCCGGTGGTCCGCATCGCCGCCGGCTAGAATGTCGTCGGCGGGCCAACATCCGTCCGCCATGCTGCCATAGTTACGAGCAATAGTGAGGTCCCC
Organism: Sphaerolaimus hirsutus; assembly: GCA_964036195.1. Classification (NCBI taxonomy): domain Eukaryota; kingdom Metazoa; phylum Nematoda; class Chromadorea; order Monhysterida; family Sphaerolaimidae; genus Sphaerolaimus; species Sphaerolaimus hirsutus. The sequence continues at coordinate 16,111,276 of OZ038457.1, forward strand.
GCGCGCAACTCTCACTCAAGTCAGTGCGAAAGTAATTGTTGTGTAAACGGCATGACGGGCAAAATGTAATCAGGTGTAGAAAATTATTAGAGAATAATTTAGAAATAAAAAAGTTCTTTGGTTGTTCGACCTGCGAACGCAACCGAGCGCGAATCAATTCCGGCGTGGGGCAGAAAATGGCGCAGAAACTAATATGTCATAATTATGTTTAAACGTGCCGACAAACGTCGTATTACACTTGAGCTGCCCCCATCAAGCTCCTACGTCATATTTAGATTCACATAATGATTATAGGCTTTGGGGCGTGGATAAAAATAAAAATTGTACTACTATTTACTATCTATACGACAACAATGAAATTCTGATTTTCGGACTGCTCAATCAATTTTGGGAGAAAAGCGGGCAGTTAATAAATTGAATGTCGCCACAATGAAAAGTCATTTCACTGAATTCAGAGTAGGTCAAAGCAAATCTAATAACCGAATATAAGGTCATAAAATTGCTTCAGGTAATTTTTCATTGCATAGTCCAAAAATGGCAGCTAGAACAAGTGTCGGACGGAACTAAGTAAATTGACAAGGATAAAGTAGGCAGAAAACACAAGGGTCACCGGTAGTACTCAAGCGCTCCATTGTGCGGCGTGGACACACACGTGTACTCGCAGTTCACAAAATCACTTGCACAAAGAGGTTCAAAGCATGAGGCAATCATAAATTGTAAGAAAAAAATACTCACGTCATACCTGTTCATGAGGGGGGGAGATAAAGTATAACGGCACATGGGGGGGGGGGCTGAGCAGGGTTTGCCACTCCCCTGGAATTTATCATCCCTTCAAAACGCCCCCAGGCCTGAGCTAGATGCAAAGAAATCACCTTGCACTCTATGTAGTCCCAATAATGTTTGCCTATGTATGCACTTTAAAGCTCTCATCAGCGCCAATGCCAATGGCGCAATCTCACGGCGCCAAGGAATGGCGCACATACGCATTTTAAAGGGGCCTCGGGTCCGCCGTCCTCCATAAACACCCCCCCCCCCGTTCAAAAACCGTGAGTGAGTAACCAGAGCATAATGGGCCAATTTTGATTTTTAAATACCAATTTCTATAGCCGAAAAACTGCAGATAACTTTTGACTGCCCCAATTCCCTCCGGAGTGCCGCCAGTCTTCTTATCTAGCAATTCAGATGTCCAACATCCACTAAACCCCTGCTACGTAATGATTCTAGGCATCGAAACCAGGTATGGCCGATGTTTTTTAACCGTTTTTTTAATGTTGTTGTTTCTTTATAAAAAACAGGGTAGTAGTGGGAGTGGGGATTATTTTTTGTCATGCCCTAGGCATGACAGAAAAATTTATTATCAGCCTAGCGACTACTAGCGGAAACTTTATATTCCGTCCCTAATCGAAACCCATAAAAATTGTATTCGTATTTACTACATATAACACAACAATAACATTCTGATTTTCGGATTGCTCAATCAATTTTGGGAGAACCAATTTTTGCTGACAAGACTGATATTTCCCACTAAGGAACGCATATTTTGCACTCGTTTGTAGACACAAAAAATGTTGCACCATGTAGGCAACGAAAAGGAATGCCTTCAAACGAAAAAGAATATGAATCAATAAAAAAATAATGAATCAATTTCACATGAAACCTTTTGGACCACGGCGGCGGTGTAATTGCAAATGAGTGGAATACTGAAAAAGTCAAATTTTGATAATCTCCAAATTTGAAAGATATTTAAAGTGTGTGGACAAATATTCGGATACAGCTTCAATAGTAACGAAAAACCAGCTATTGATAACCGCATGAATAGGCCGTAGAAAAAATGGTGCGCATCGAATGAAAACCTCACAATTGTGCTGCATCAAATAGTTTACTTGAACTACTCAATCACACAACCCGACAAAACGTGTCCCGCAAATGGGGAGTGTAAAAACATGATAAAAATGTTTGCCTTGGACTAAATAAATACTTTACACATGTATTTAGTTGTCACTTAACAACCAATTTGTTGTCAAAATAATAAGGTAACCACCAAAAATTGGGTGGTGGATATGATGTGAAAAGGTTTCAAGTGTATGTAAAATGTGTGCGTGAAATTACACGTACGCCAAGCCACACACACGGGCGCGCGCACGCACACGTATGGAAAATTAGGTCGCAAATTGCAGCATAAAACGCACATTGAAGAGTGCACGGCAGGTGATTATCATTTACTCAAAATATCAGTGTGGGTGCAAAAGGCGCTGAAATGAACATCGAAACAATGAAGCGTTCAAAATTGCACTAATTTCAGTGCACATCGCCAGTGCGACGACAAATTGCACGCCCACAGCGCCAGGACGGCCAATAAAGCCAACACAACCCATCAAATACACCACACCCATACATTCATTCACTTTGCGCCAGAATTGCAAAGACCTGTCGATTTAGCAGCAGCCCAATCAATTCCCCCACCGACGACAAATCAACCATCATTAACTCGGCACTCAGTGGGCTACTTGCGCGTAAATAGTTTGCAACTTACAACCGGGCAATTTGCACACAACTCGGGAAACACAATGGACCCAGTGAATAGCGTCCGCCCTTCGCCCGATCATGTCAATGTAGGGTGTGAAAAGAACAGCCCAAACACCTGCATGTATGTATATAAATAGGTGTGACTCTTTGCAAATTGAGCGTCGAGTTTGCGGGCGAGTTTCCTCGACAAAATTACACGGTTTGACAAAATAACCGCTAGTGCGGTTAGGTTTTTTTGGGCTATGTTCTCTAAATCGCTGGGCAGGGTAGCTGGATGGGGGAGGGCTTCGAGGGGGGATTAAGTCGAACCAAATGTTGAAGCGGGTCGGATGCTATGCGGCTGTTTCTATACAGATCTGGCAGGTCGGTAATATAGAATTGGATACAGAATCGGTTATTTTTTTGCAATTTTCGAGGTTAACACTTTCAGTAGAAAAAAATTCTGGGCGAGATAGCAGGGTGGTCACGAGGACAGCCGGGCACCCCAAGCTTCCAGCCCCAGGACCCCCATAAAAATCTTCCAACCGTGCACCACACCACTCACACTTATCATCAGCAATACAAAGCTTAGGAAGATGACAGAATCTTGGCGAATGAATCAAAAAAGTTCACACGTCGGCAGCGATATGAGTGAAATGAAGCAGGGCAAATAATGACACTTCCGAATAGTCACACACGCATTTCACTATTGATAAATGCGCCTATAGCGTGGAAACGTGGAAATTCTTCAAATGCAATGTGGGCCACATGGAGTACAAGTGTCATGACATACATTTCCATTACTCAATGGGGTCAAACGCGAAATGACCAAAATGATCATCTGCGCAGTCGGGACACAGGGTGGCGCGAAAGAGTTCTCTGAAAGTGTGATAGAAAAAGTGTTATTTGAAAATGGGAATGTCAAACATCTGATAAACACGTCGTATTTGCCAGTGACAGTTACCTTCAATTTGCATACAAACACCTTCACTATGCAAAGTATGGAAAAGAAGTAAACATGTTAACAGGGCATTGTTGTCACTGATAACACCGTGAAATGGGCGCGCGGGCCACCCGGCACACGCTGGAGGCGGCCAAAGTACAGCCTCCGCGCGGCATTGTATGAAGTAGTGTAAAATTCGACCGAAATTTAGAGGGTGCTCAAAATTCAATGCGCACAAATTTTATCAGGCACATGTGCCGCTTGATCGACCTGACATTGGGTCATGGCGCACAGACAAACAGATGCAGCGGGAAACAATGGCAATGAAGTGACAAGCGGCCACCGCAGGGGTCACATATCAATTGCGCGCGACAAGTGTAACTGCGAGTTGAACTTCGGGCCGCCGCGCCACTTTTGTTGGGTAGGGCGCCATTGCAGTGCTGCGACGGCGGTGTGAACCAGGGGTGCAGATGGAGTTGGATCAGTGTGATAGAAAAGGATAGATACCGTAGGTCCTTTAATACTTTCCCTGCTGTCCGAGTGAGAAAAACACCCCTCCTCCCTAAAAACTCTTGCCATGTGTTCAGTTGTACAATATTTCTATTTAGCAAGCATTAAAATAATATTTCAAAATATAGTTTTATTATTTTGGTTTTTTCAATCTTATGGCCATGAAATTTCATTGTAAACAAGTCAGCAGGAGTAAACGGCGCCAAACACCAATAGAACGCCATTTTAGCACCCCCATTGCCCGGGCAGCCGCGCGCTATCTGTACATCGACAACATTACAACGGTGGGGCGCACCAGCGCGTGTCACCGGCTTCAAAGACAATGCCCTTCATTTCGCCACCGCCCAGCCGCGGCTGGTGCCAGTAAAAACGGTGCCTCACTTCCGCTTTTATGTGTTGTTGTGTGAAATGATTTAGTTGAGAGCTGGCCCCAAACGCATTTCGTTGTTGTAGGCGTCACGCCCCCCCCCCTCCCGCCACCCAGTTTCCTACCAGGAAAATCTCGGCAGGGTAAGCGGAAATTTAAGACTCGCTTCGCCTAAGAACCAAACATGCCTATTTTGTTCCTGTTACAAAAAAATTTTTTGCGTTTTTTTCATGGATTTGGAATCTCCATAACTAGAAACTCAAAATTTCCTTCCATGCATATATCCGGAAATGTCATCTTCCTACTTAAAAAATTGATCAAAGTCAAAAGTCACCATTTTTCAGGCTGTTTTTTGGAAATTCATAACTTTTGTTTGACTTTATCTATCAATATAATATTTTGTATTTTTATTAAGAAAGTTGTGGAGATTAATTGGCCCATACAAACTAGTTTCATCAAATGTTTTTTTCTCAATGAAAATGATGGCTGAAATTTTGAAAATGGCATCAAATTTTCAGTTTGTAATTGAGAGCTTAGCTTTTTTTTGCAAAAACTGTGCCCAATTGCATAGTTTATTTTACAACAATAAAATAGAAAAAGTAGGTCTGCCAATTTTTGCCACAACAGTTTGAAACAGCCCGACACCCGTCTCACCACCACAGACAAGCCCACTCTGAAGACTCAGATGAAGTTGTATGAAAAAAGTTTTCATCATAAACTTAGGTTATTTTTCCATGTTCTTTCATTTGTATATCTCCATTTTTTATTAAACATACTTTGGATAGGTGCTGTCATACAAAAATGCACTTTTCACAAAAAAAATTGTGACCCCCATTTTTATGGTGGATTTGGAATCTTCATACATAGAAACTAAGAATTTCTTTCCATACATATATCTGGAAATGCCATCTTCCTACAAAAAAAATTGATTGAAGTCAAATATCATTTTTTTTCCAGACGTTTCTTTGGAAATTCAAAACTTTTGCTTGACATCATCTATCAATTTGATATTTTGGATTTTTAATAATATAGTTTTGGAGATTAATTGGCCCATACAAACAAACTTCATCAGATTTTTTTCTCACTGAAAATTGTGGCTGAAATTTTGAAAATGGCACCAAGTTTTTTGTTCTGAATTGAGAGCTTAGCTTTTTTCACAAAAACTGTGCTCGATTGCATAGTTTATGATAAAAAAATAAAATCCAAAAAGTAGGTCTGCACTTTTTTACCACAGCAGTTTGAAATGATCAACAACGCAGATGTCACGATCACAGACAATCCCACTCTGAAGACTCAGATGAAGTTTTATGAAAAAAGTTTCCATTATATTCTTAGGTTATTTTATCATGCTCTTACATTTGTATGTCTCCATTTTTTTAAACACACTTTGAAAGGGTGCTGTCATACAAAAGTGTACTTTTTAGCACATATCACAAGTGTGGTCATGTAAAATCCAAAAATTATTCATTTGTACTAGTAGCTAACTGTTCTGACAGTAGCTTTTAGCTGGCCATTTGGTTATTTTATGTTTCTGCTAAATTGCACTTGCATAAAAAAAATAAATATCACAAGCATGATCACATGTGAATATCATGTCCCAACCCTAGTTCATAGCAGTTAGATTGCAAACAGAAACATAAAATAAAAAATGGCCAGCTAAAAGCTACTGTCAGAACAGTTAGCTAATGGTAAAAATGAATTATTTTTGGATTTTTTATTATCACACTTGTGATATTTGCTAAAGAAGTACACTTTTGTATGACAGCACCCTTTCAAAGTGTGTTTAATAAAAAATGGAGAGATACAAATGAAAGAGCATGATAAAATAACCTAAGAATATAATGGAAACTTTTTTCATAAAACTTCATCTGAGTCTTCAGAGTGGGATTGTCTGTGATCATGACATTTGCGTTGTTGATCATTTCAAACTGCTGTGGTAAAAAAGTGCAGACCTACTTTTTGGATTTTATTTTTTTATCATAAACTATGCAATTGAGCACAGTTTTTGTGAAAAAAGCTAAGCTCTCAATTCAGAACAAAAAATTTGGCGCCATTTTCAAATTTTCAGCCACGATTTTCAGTGAGAAAACAAAGTCTGATGAAGTTTGTTTGTATGGGCCAATTAATCTCCAAAACTATCTTAGTAAAAATCCAAAATATCACATTGATAGATGATATCAAGCTAAAGTTTTGAATTTCCTAAGAAACATCCAGAAAAAAATGATTTTTGACTTTGATCAATTTTTTTAGTGGAAGATGGCATTTCCAGATATATGTATGGAGAGAAATTTTTAGTTTCTATGTATGAAGATTCCAAATCCACCATAAAAATGGGGGTCACAATTTTTTTTGTGAAAAGTGCATTTTTGTATGACAGCACCTATCCAAAGTATGTTTAATAAAAAATGGAGATATACAAATGAAAGAACATGGAAAAATAACCTAAGTTTATGATGGAAACTTTTTTCATACAACTTCATCTGAGTCTTCAGAGTGGGCTTGTCTGCGGTGGTGAGACGGGTGTTGGGCTGTTTCAAACTGCTGTGGCAAAAATTGGCAGACCTACTTTTTCTATTTTATTTTTGTAAAATAAACTATGCAATTGGGCACAGTTTTTGCAAAAAAAAGCTAAGCTCTCAATTAAAAAATGAAAATTTGATGCCATTTTCAAAATTTCAGCCATCATTTTCGGTGAGAAAAAAACATTTGATGAAACTAGTTTGTATGGGCCAATTAATCTCCACAACTTTCTTAATAAAAATACAAAATATTATATTGATAGATAAAGTCAAACAAAAGTTATGAATTTCCAAAAAACAGCCTGAAAAATGGTGACTTTTGACTTTGATCAATTTTTTCAGTAGGAAGATGACATTTCCGGATATATGCATGGAAGGAAATTTTAAGTTTCTAGTTATGGAGATTCCAAATCCATGAAAAAAAACGCAAAAAAATTTTTTGTAACATGGGAGGTTTGGTCCTTAGGCGAAGCGAGTCTTAACTTTTCCACTTGCGGAACCGGCACCAGAACAGGAGAGGGGTGAAACCTCGCAAGATGCATGGGCGCATGGCCCTACATCTCATTTACACTTTACATTACATTACAAGTAGGGTGTCAAATTTTTGTTTTCCGTTTTCTGTTTCCGCTTTCCGCAGGCAACAGTTTTCCGTTTTCCGTTTTCCGGCAAGTGCAAAAAAATTTCCATTTCCGTTTCCGTTTTCCGGCAAGTGCAAAAATTTTTGCCGTTTCCGCTTTCCGCAGGCAATTTTTTTTTTGTTTTCCGTTCCGTTTTCCGGCGAGTGCAAATATATTTCCATTTCCGTTTCCATTTTCCTGCAAGTGCATAAAATGTTCCGTTTCCGTTTTCCGTAAAAAAAATTTGTTGACACCCTAATCCTAAGTGAGTTTTTTTGGCAGCATACCAAACGACTAGCATCCTAAGTGGTCTGGCCTCTCAGCGGACCACACAAGTATGCGCCCCAAATTACTTACTCGATGACGCATGACTAGGATACTTACCTATGCATGCAATTTCACAAAAAAAGGCGGAGTCTAGTGCAAATAGGTATAACCAATATGTTTCGCGCCTGAAATCAATTGTTCTTTTTGGAACATTTATATTAAATAAATGATGACATCATGATGGAGAGTTTCATACAGGAAAATGCGTAGCATGTGGTCCGCTGAGTATGGTCAATAAAGCAATACCTAAAAACTCTGTGTCAATGATCAACTTTTTTGGAAATATAGATCTTTCAATGATTTCAGTGAACTTTTAATCATAAATTTCGACGTTCAAACATTGACAATTCGAAAACTCCAGGAACGGTTGACCGTTAACGCTGAACCATGGGGACAATTGAGGAAGGTATTATTCAGGTAATTCCGTACTTCCTCGAAATTAGGGTGTCAAAAAATTTTTCTACGAAAAACGGAAAACGGAAAGGTAAAATTTTTTCACTTTACAGAAAACGGAAAACGGAAAGGTAAAAACAAAATTTCTGCCGGAAAACGGAAAACGGAAAGGTAAAAAAATTTCACTCAGCGGAAAACGGAAAACGGAAAGGTAAAAAAAAATTGTCGGCCGGAAAACGGAAAACGGAAAAATGAAATGCCGGAAAACGGAAAACGGAAAGCAAAATTTTCACGGAAATGGAAAAAAATAAAGTGAAATTAGCACGGTAATAGACAAATTTGCAGAAGGAAAACCTGCATTCAGGTTTGCCTGTTTGGCTTTGATTGTGGTAGCTGTACATTCTGCAACTATGGATCATGCCTGTAACTTCACTTGTAGTTCAAGCTTAACCGAACCAACAAAAAATCATCAAAAAGTAGCCATAGTGGCCATAGGAAAGGAAACACTATGACAATTTCACAGTCTAGAAGCAGTGGGAATCACTGATGACCCCTATGCAATTGATGACAACATTGCAGAGGAGATGATAATAAATAGCATAAAGTTCAACAACAACAACAAATGATACTATATTGACTGACCGTATAAAGAGAGTATCAGTGACCTGCCCACAGGAAAAGCAGAAGCCTTGGTGCACTTTAAATCACTGATAAGAAGATTCAACAAAGATCCAAACTTATTCAAACAATACCAGAAAGTTTTGGACAACCAACTAGAAAAGGGTATAATTGAGATCTGTGACAACAAAACAGACAACAAGGGGATTCATTACTATATTGAAGTTGAAGCTTTAGAACTATATTACAAAGTCAAGGCTTTATTTAACCAATGTTCTATGAACATGAGGGAATGGCTGTCAAACTCCAGATCAGTCATGAATGAAATAACAGAAAATGACAGGAGTCCAAAGGTGAATAAAATTGTCGCAGTAATGGGCATGAAATAAAATCACCGAACGGACATGCTGGCAATATCAACACCAAAATTGCAAATTGACAGCATCACAACACCAACCAGGCGAAACTTGAATAAATTATTGGTGTCAGCATATGACCCAATTGGGTTCACAGCACCTGTTTCACTGACCCTGAAATCCCAGTTGTCAATGCTGCTCCAAGAGACAAAAACAACACAATGGGATGAGCCAATTGAAGATAAATACAGATTGGAAAAACAATGGAAAAATGCCAGAAAACTGAAAATCAAGCCACAAAATGGAAAAATGGCCCGGTAAAACAGAAACGGAAAGGTAAAAAATTTTTCAGCCGGAAAACGGAAAAATGGGCCGGAAAAACGGAAACGGAGAGGTAAAAAATTTTCAGCTGACGGAAAACGGAAAACGGAAAGGTAAAAATTTTTTGGCTGCCGGAAAACGGAAAACGGAAAAGTAAAAATTTTTCAGCTGCCGGAAAACGGAAAACGGAAAGGTAAAAAGATTTCCTGCGGAAAGGCGGAAACAGAAAACGGAAACGGAAATTTGACACCCTACTCGAAATACCCCCCCTCGAAATACCCCCCTCAAAATGGGCACTATGAATTTGTGGTCCGGGAAATGCAGAACATACGTTCAAAAAACTTATTGTGTTACGTGTAGTGATGGAAAAGCGCCATGGCGCTGGCGCCTGGCGCTAGCGCCAAAGCAAAAAGCACCATGGCGCTTTTGGCGCTTGGCGCTAAAACGCTCTGGCGCCATTGGCGCTTGGCGCCGGGATCTGAGAAAGCGCCATGGCGCTTTTGGCGCTTGGCGCCATTTTCTGGTGGCGCTATCGGCGCCTGGCGCTGGCATTTTTAATGGCGCCAAAAAAGCGCCAACCGTGATTAGAAAAAATGTTTATATTTAATACAGTGAAAATTCACAATCCAGTTGTGCAATTTTGAGTACAACTGAATAAATATTGATAAATATAAATAGGTAAGTAAGGGTGTTAGGAGACATTAATATTTATAAAATATTGAATAGGTAATTTTTGGGGTCAAATGTATGTACCATATTTACTTCCTCATTATCCCTCCCTTGAATTAACCCTCTGGCAATACCACCCGTTTTTAATAACGTACATCATGTATGCAATGTGCATGATGTATTCACAGCAAAAAATAGATCCGTGAAGCGTGTGGAAGCGGGCTGGATGCACGTGAAGCGGCGCGCTTCCACACGCTTCCACACGCTTCCACCAACATCACGAGATTCTGGGTGAAGTGTCTTCCACACGCTTCACCTATCTTCACCACGCGCTTCACGCGCATCCAAGCATGTGGAAGACACTTCACGCCGCTGGCGCTTCCACACGCTTCCCCCGCGTATAAATTTGCGTGGGAGCACCATATTAAGAAGCGTGAAGTGCCTTCACGCATTTTTTCGTGATGTGTTTGGAAGCGCTGGCATGCTTGGTGAAGCGTTCGGGAAGTGTCGGCGTGAAGACACTTCCCGACGCTTCACCACGCATCCACACACCCATTTTTTGCTGTGATTATTTTCTGCCAATTTCCATCGCAGATTCCGTATTTCCTCGAAATACCCCCCCTCGAAATACCCCCCCCCTCGTTTGACCCCCCCCCCCCTCTCGGGACCATTATGAAACAATCACCCCCCCCCCTCGAAATACCCCCCCCCAAATTGAGTGTAAAGGTAACGTACATGGTCGGGCTGAAAAGTCCCCGGGCAGTGCTCGCCATTCGCGCTAGGGGTAAGCTACGGTTATAAAATTTTAACACGTTAATATATCAGGTGTTTTGAGTTTTCACCCAAAATTTCACCCCTCTAGCTCCACCCACTGCGGAACTGTGGGGGTTACAATATCGGTCATTTTGTACATCAGTACAAAATGACCGAAATTGTAACCCCCACAGTTCCGCAGTGGGTGGAGCTAGAGGGGTGAAATTTTGGGTGAAAACTCAAAACACCTGATATATTAACGTGTGAAAATTTTATAACCGTGTAAAGTTTCACACTATTTGGGGTTACGTTTTCCTGCGTTTGTTCAGTACAGAAACTTTAGCTTTTATACAACTTTTATTCAAGTTCTTTTCAGTTTATATTTTATTTCTATCAAACAAAGTAATCATTCAAATCAGAAATCAGTAGTCGTAGACTGGGGCCGTTCTTTCGGCAAGAACGGCCTTACATACGGGCGATTTAACCTTCAAAACGCGAGCAAATTGCTTATTATGTCTACTTTAAAGCAAATATCAGGTTTTGCACCTGTCGCATGTCGTTAGAAAACGGGTTGACATAAAGAATTATAAAGATTAATAAAAACATAGATTAAATATTATGAATGTCATTACTTTTATCACCCGTTGTTTACAGCAGGCAAGAAAGGCAAATATTTCTAAGTGAAATAGGAACTATTCAAGTGAAACAAAAATGCAGGTTACGGTAAATTAGGCGGAACCGCACACTCCCCAGAAATTAAAAGAAAAATTTTAAAATCACAAATTTAAAAATTTTTACGTTTTAATCAAAAACGAGGCTTTACGAATGAAAAAAGAGGGATCATTCTGGGGGCAGCAAATCATCGGTGACAGCTCCATTGGTCCCATCTGTCTCCATCGGCTCTGTGTTGTTGTTATTATTATCGGAAGAGCCTGTTGTAGAGCTCGTGCTAGAGCTACACTCACCGTCAGAAGATGGGGTCGGGGATCTTTTCTTCGACTTTTTATTGCTCTTCCCAGCAGGAAGATTTGGAGTTTTCCCACCGACGCATGTTGTCCCCAATGTTGTTGTTGTCTTCTGGAAGTGAAAATCATTTTTGCTCAAGGGCTTGTTATTTGTCGTAGCCTTGGCCTCAATATTGTCAGCGATATCATTGACTCGGTGCTGTCGGCTAACCTTCGGCTGTTTGTTGTCAGCCTGGCCGTCGGTGTCGTTGGTGTCGTCATTGTCATGGCTTCGTGATGTTGTAGACCTTCTGTCCCTTCCGCGTCGGGAGGAGGGGGACCTCCTTGACCGAGACCGGTGATGTCTTGGTGGGGTTCTGGGCTCTGGAGGGGGTGGTGTACGCGGCCCTCGTCGAACTGGTTCCCGCGCTTCTCGCTGGATGCTGCGACTGCGCTTTCTGAGGTCTTCTGGCGCGCTCGCCAAGCGTTTAACCGGGCGCGAAGTCGTGTTGTAGAACACGCGAGTCTCGGCATGACGGCGCGGCCCGTGACTGCTCGCCACTGTAAATATAAATAGAGACAGTAGCTTATCACTGCAATTATTAGTATTATTATTACAATATTCACTGTTGTTTGCAATGGCCCAGTCAGCAAGGTGTCTAGTGCTGAAGCACTTCCTTCTGCTGTTCCGCTTACTATGTGTCCTAGTTCTTTTCCTACACCCTCAAAGTAGGCTCCGACCCCCTGTCCTATTCCGGCTACAAAGGCTTGAATAGCCTTGGGATCGTTTGACATGGTTGAGAAATATTGTACAGTTTTATCTAATTTTTTCTCAATGTTGTGTAATTTGTTGAATTGATGTCGTGCGGCTGTTATGCTGAATGCTACGTCTGTCATAGTATGACTTGGCATTCCAGTGACGTTCAAGTGGAAGGGGCTCCAAGTCCCGTTCCAAATGAGTTCCAGAGGGAGTTTTGTCACATGCAGATTTGTTGGTCCATTTTCGTTTGCCCATTTGTCATTTTTCAACATGTAATATTTATGATCTTTGTAATGGCAATTTTCTTCGGGTGATTGTGTAATAAGGTCGCTTCCTCCTGGGGACACGAACATGATGTGCCTGTGTCCCGGAAGTCTCACTGGCAAGAATCTGTAGCATGTGTCGTTTATTTTGTGGTCAAAGTAAATATGTTCTGGTGTCACTGTTTGGCATTCCCAGAACATTAGTACGTCTCCATGCCATTCTGCATAAATGTTGTTGCGGCCCAGTAGGGCTCTCAATCCCAGAGTGGGGTTCAATGTTATGAATTGATTAATTATGTTTATTTGATTTTGTCTCAAATAACATAATTGTTGCCATATCATAGAGAATTGTTGTCTTTCTAAACTTGCAATTTTGTATATAACATATTGTCTCTGTTCCGTCCTGAAATATTTCAGATTCACGGAATTAATCTGTTGTGCGGTCATGCTATCTTCTTTTGACTTTGCAAGTTCGATGAATGTCGATCCCTGCTCTGTATATTTTGCATGTTCGGGGACGCACTCAGAATTTTCTGGTCTTTCCTTTTGTATTGTTATTGTGAAAGCTGCTTGTAATTGTTGTATAACGATTTGTCGTTCGGATATCTGAGCTTCAAAATTTCCGAAGTTTTCATATGCACATTGTCCTTCAAATTTTGTAGCGTCCCACACTGATACTGCGTTATCACTGTCAAAACAGTAGCCAGCAGCTGGCGCGCAATGTGACAGGTCTTGAATTTCCGAGACAATGCGTTTGCCATCTAAACTTGCTACTGTGCCGATTTCAATGTGAAAGTTTGTCACTTCATTTGTGAAATTTCGACAAAAGTAGCAGTATTGTATCGTCAAGGTGTTGTTTGTGCTCCATAGGGCTTTGTTGATTTGTGTCAAATTTTGTTCTTTCCACCTTTTTGTTTCCATTGCTTTCATGCATTCAGACAGGGTCACGACCTTGTTGTTTAGAATTTCCGGCGGCAGCATTGCCTTGCCTCCCACCAGACTCATTTATGTAATGATTGCATGTTGTTGTTCATAACACCGGTACACTTGTGTCTGTTGTGGTTCCGTCTTCAGCGCCCATACTCTCACTCCCTGTTTGGTTACCTTTTGTGGTTCGGGAAAATGACAGTTGACTGTTTTCGGGATTTGTACCGGGTGTCCTGTTCTTGTTTTATGGCACACATTGTAATTTCTGTTGTATTTGTTTATCCATGTTTGTTGTTCTGCATTGGCTGCCATGACGTTTGCCGCCGTGACTATCGCCATTGTTGCCCAGAACGCATATGATCCTGCGTATCTGCACCCTCGTTTCGGTCTTTCTTTGATGGGTGTTGTTTCAGTCTTTTGTTTCGAAGTTTGTTGTGGATTTTCATTTTCATCCTTTTTCATATTTTCTCGTTCTTGATATTTTCCGCTAATTTCTAGTGGGCACAGCTGTGTTGGCGACCTTTCTATTTCTCTTTGAGTGTTTGTTTTCAAGGTCACACTTCTAATTTTGTTGTCTGTCGATCTGTTGACTTTTGTTATCTTTCCCATTTGCCATGCTCCTCTCGGCATTTTATCATGTTGTACGAGCACAACCTGTCCCACGATTGGTTCTTCTTTCACTTTTCCTCTGTTGTTTATTTTTCTTGTTGTTCCTCTTAGCATATCCACATATCCTTTGGACCATGCATTCCATAATTTTTCTCTGTTATCATTTATTGTTTGCCATAACTGCATCATGTCGTCTCTTTCTTTTTCATTGATTGTTGTTAGTTCAATTTTATCCATGCATGTTATTTTTTCATTTTTGTCCAAATTTTCTTCCACTCCGTCAGGGGGGGTTCCCCACAAAAAATGGATGGGGCGGAGAATTTTTGCCGAAATGTCGTCATTCGATACGTAGGTGATTGGTCTAGTGTTGACAGCGAATTCTATGTCTAGAATTACTGTGTGTATTTCTTTCCATGTTAACAATCGGTGCCCGCTTGCTTTCTTTAAAAGATTTTTTACAAGGCCGATCATGCGCTCATACACACCTCCTTGCCATGGGCAGGTGGCTGTTGTAAATCTCCATTTTATTTCTGGAACTGATTTTGCGCATGTTTTGAATGCTCCCGCATTGTCAGACCAGATTGACTTCGGCATGCCTCTTCTGCAGAAGAAGCGTTGCAAGGCCATTAGTGTGTCGTTTGTCGCTACTGTGTCAGCATATTCTAGATGTACAGCTCTCGTTGAGAAGCATGTAATCAGAAGTATGTGGAATTTGTGCCTTTCATTGTTGTGCATGTATTGTAGCGGTCCCATGTAATCGATGCCGCAGTGTTGAAAGGGTTTTATTTTAGCTTGTAATCTTGTTATTGGCAGCGTGTGGAAATCTGGCATCGCGAACGTGCCTCCCGTTGCTTTTCGGCATGTTGTGCATTTTCTGAGTTCTGACGCAACTGTTCTTCGGCCGTCCGGTATCCAACATTGTTCCCTTATTTCTGCTAATGTGTGCACTGCCCCTTCATGTTGTACATATTTGTGGTAATGATTTATAACTAATGTTGTCAGGTATGCATGTTTCGGTAGATAGTACAATACTATCGGTACTCTGTCTGCATCCTTTGGTAGTCTTGTCACTCGGTACAAAATGTCGACGTTGTTGTCGTAGGCCAGTTCTTGGTGACTTTCTTTTCGTACCTGTTGTATCAGTTTGCGACAATGTTGTTGTTGTGCAATTCTCACAATGTGTTGCCATGCTGCATTTCTTTCTTCTGGCTCCAGCGGTCGGGATAAAAATCCTCTCACTTTTCGATTTAGGCTGTTGCTGAAGAATTTGTGCAGCCTGTTCAGTCTGATGACGATATTTAGTAGCTTCGTCAAGCTGCTGTATCGCTCGAAGTTCAGGTCGTATGGGTTGTAGTTTCTCTTTGATTCTTCTACTAGGTAGTGTGCTTTGTTTTCTGTTGCAGCGCCAGCCCATATCGGCCTGTGTATTATTGTTGTTCCTTTTGCTAATTCTGTGGTTGCTTTTTGATATTGTGACACATCTTTCATTTCTTTTGTAATTGGTACTTTCATGAATTCTGGTCCGCTTTTCCATAAAGTTGACAGCATGATTTCATCGATCGTGCTGCCCCGTGATGCGATGTCGGCCGGGTTCACCTCCGTGGCGACTTTTGCTACCAGAAATTCGCATTTGTTGCTGAGTTCGTTTATTCTTTTAACTCTGTTGTTTACGAATGTTGCAAGTGGTTTGGCTGTTTTCAGCCATCCAATGACCACTGTGCTGTCTGTCCATAATATTGTTGATTTTATTTTCCACCCTCCAAGCTGTTTCAGCTCTTCATGGATGTAGTTGGCCAGTTCTGCGCCAATTGTCACTGAGAGCAGTTCCAGTCTGGTAATTGGTGTTGTGGCTCCAGATTTAGATGGTAACGGTGCCAATTTTGTTCGAGCTGTTACAAATGCTGTGTTGTAGTCTCCTGCTCCTTTCTTCTTTTGTTGTCGGATGTACGCACATGCTGCGTAGCCTAATTTTGAGGCGTCGCTGAACACGTGCAGTTCCAAGGGTTTGTCGTCGTCGAACACGTTTATACCCATTCTTTGATAGGAGCGTGGAAACTCCACTCTGTCGATTTTTTCCAAATGATTTTTCATTATTGTCATCAATTCAAGCGCTCTTTTGTCTTCAATTAGTTCATCCCATTGTGTTGTTTTTGTTTCTTGTAGCAGCACCGACAATTGAGCCTTCAGGGTTAATGTCACTGGTGCTGTAAATCCAATTGGATCGTATGCTGATGCCAATAATTTATTCAGATTTCTTCTTGTGGGTATTGTGATGCTGTTGATTTGTAATTTTGGTGTCGATATTGCCAGCATGTCTGTTGTGTGATTATATTTCATTCCCATGACTGCTACAATTTTGTTCAATTTTGGGCTTCTGTCGTGTTCTGCTATTTCTTTCATGACTGCTTTGGAATTCGACAGCCATTCTCTCATGTTCATTGAGCATTTGTCGAAGAGGGCTTTGACCTTGTAGTACAGCTCCAGCGCCTCGTTTTCATTGGTGACACTCATGATGAAGTTGTCGATGTAAATGTTGTTGATTATCATTGCAATTTGGTTTCGTTCAACTTCATTTTCTTCATATTCATTCATGTTGTTTATTGTCAAGTCTAGATGGTATTTTATAACTGCTCCCAAAATTGATGGGCTGCAGACTAGACCAAATAATACTCTTTTAAATCGGAGCACCATAAGATTATTTTCTGTTATCGGCTTTGAGGCATCTTTCAGCCAAAAGAATCGTGTGTAATCCCTTGCGGGTTCATGCAATCCGATTTGCAAGAAAGCTTTTTCAATGTCCGCAATTAATGCTAAATTGCCTGCCCTGAATCTCAGGAGCAGGCCCAAAAGTAGTGGTGTTGTAATTGGTCCTCTAAACAAGCATTCATTAAGACTTGGCTTACCTGCCAATCCATCGTATACAATCCTGCATGACGTGGATTTGCCTGGTGTGATAACTGGTTGGTGCGGCAGGTAGTGGACTCCTTTGTTGTCTGCCTTGTCGTCACAAATTTCAATTATCCCTTTTTCTAATTGATCATCCAAAACTTTCCGGTATTGTTCGAATAAGTTAGGATCTTTTGTGAATCTTTTTATCAGCGATTTGAACCTTGCCAGGGCTTCAGCTTTTCCTGTTGGCTGGTTGCTGATATTTTCTTTATATGGCCAATCGATGTAATATCGTTTGTCGTTGTCGTTAAATTTGATGCTATTTAATATCATTTCTTCCGCGATGTCGTCGTCGATAGCGTAAGGGTCATCAGTGATTCCCACTGCTTCTAAGCTATGGAACTGTCGTAAAGTTTCTTTCCCAATGGCTACTGCGGTCGAACCACATGTGGCAGACATTGCGAAATCCATGTTGTTGTTGTCTATTTGTTGTTCACTCGCTCCTGCTAGCATGAAGCCAAGCGTGGAGCTTACCACCAGCAGTCCCGATGGTAATTGGAGTCCAGTTTGTTTTATATCAAATTTCCAAAAATTGTCTTGACCGATGACGACAGCTGGCTGTCGTAATTTTGTTCCCGTTAATTGTGTCGCTGTTTCAAATTTCTCGGCGAACAGTTCATCGGCATTTATTCCCCAGGTGTTGTATATCATGTTTTTGTCGTTTATTGACAGCGGAGGAGGTTGGCAATAAGTTGCTAGTTCGGGGACTGCCCTGACTAGCATGCTCAAATCCTCAAATCCTAGGTGTTGTTGTGGTATTGTGATTTCTACCAGCTTTGCTTTCACTTTAAGTGGGTGGGGAGTTGCAAACACATTCATGCTTAGCATGAGGTCCCCCTTGTTGTCTAATTCAATTTCATGTGCCAAATCTTGTCATATGTACGAATATTCACACCCAGTGTCAAAGAAAATGTTCACGTGCTCTGACATGACTCCAGTTTCTTTATTCAAAATTGGTGACTGGGCCATTTGCAACCTCACGACTTTAAAAGACAAAGACTCACTGTTGTCTTGGTGGGCTGACTTTGTAGTTGCGGCAGCTGTCTCCTGTCGGTGACGCGGTCTGCTCTCTGGTTCCGGTGTGAGTTCTTCATAATAATTTGTCGCTGCATTAGCTGTTGTTTTTTGTTCTTTTGTATTCGAGCTGCTACTGGATGTTGTTTTGTTGTTGGCCCCTCTGTCGAATTGATCAGGGCACAGGGTGCTGTGGTGTTTATCCTTCGCTCGGCAGTAATAACAGCTTAGGTCAGAATCGCAATTAGCTTTGTTGTGTCCCAATTTTGTACACCTCGGGCATCTATTCGGCATTGCTCTCAGTGCTGCTTTTCGGTCCTCGATCGTTGGGTACTGGTCGCAATCGGATGTCCAGTGTTCATTTCCGGTACAAAATAAACACTTGTAACTTGGGTGTGGTGTCGTTTGTTTCTGTTGTTGTCGTGTGTAAGTGCGCGGTGCCGAACGTTGTGTTGTAGCTGCCGCGCACGTGGTTTTGTCTTCGTCTTCCTCCTCCACTCGCTTCTCAGAGCTGGAATAGGCGACGGTGCTATTGTTATGGGCATTTTTAGATTTTGTTTTATTGTTTTGTTGTTTTGAAGTGTCATCATTTTCTTTTGTTGACTCTGTTGTTTGGCATTCGAGTCAGGCTTGAGCCACATTCCCCAAAGCCTTAACAAACGTTTTGACGGTCATTGCCGGTCCATCTTCGTCGTCGTCGTCGTCGTCGCGCGGGTGTTCCCTCCTGAAGTCTTCGGTCACCGCCAAGCGGATTGCTGGGCTGAGGTATTTCCTCAGTTCACGCAGCACTGCCCCGGACTCCGTGTTTTCTCCGCGCTCTGCGAGTTGAGTCAGTGTTGTACCGACATCCCGTCTAAATGTCATGAGGCTGTCGCCTCTCATTGTTGGGGGTTTTAAATTATATAATTTTTCCCATAACGTGTTGGTTACATATGTTGTGCCAAAATTAGATTTCAGCAATTTTATTGCTGTCATGTAATCCGCACCATCCATGTTTAATCCGCCAAGTAATTTTTTGGCTTCACCTTTGAGTGAATCATTCAGATAGGTGAATTTTAAAGTGACGTTCATTTTCTTTCGTTGGTGGATCTGAGTTTTGAAGATGTTCCACCAGCAAGTCCATTCTAATGGGTCGCCCAAGAATTTTGGCACGTTTATCTTTGGCAACCTCATTAATTCTTCGTCATCGCTAGAACTATCTAAATGTTGTAATTTCTTTTCTAATCCACCCGTTATACCTTCTTTTAGGTCTTTTATTTGTCGTTCCGTGCTGTCTTTCTGGGCACTCAACTGGCTTTGTCGTTCTTGCATTTTTGCTAGTATAGCCATGATGCCATCGTCCCGATATAATTTGTCGTTCAGTTTGTCGTTTTCCTTGTTAGCTGCGCTGATCATCTCCGGTGTAGCATTTGGCCCATTGGCAGCTTTCAGAATTTCAGCCACAGCTTCTTCGTATTTATCCGTAGCGGTTTGTAACAATGTTGTTTTGTCTCGAATTTTTGTGAGCAGCGTTTGTTGTTGTGTTGTAGCTGCTTCTGCGGTGTCCCTGTTGTGGTGGTAATCTTGATCTTTGTCCACTTGAAAATACGGTATTTCAGCCTGTAGGATCTTCAAGGCGTCCGTTCTGTAGGCATTAAGCCTCATCCTGAGCAGTCCAGTGGGGGTGACTTCGCTCATGATGTTGTGTGATTCGCTATGAATTTAATTTTAGATTCTGCGATATAAATTTTAATTATTTTATATTGTTTTATATTGTTTGTGAAAAATTGGATGTTATTGGGGTTTCTGTTGTGCAGGTTCTATTTTGCAGGACTGAATTATTAATTCTATCCTATCCGCTGCGCCATGTAAAGTTTCACACTATTTGGGGTTACGTTTTCCTGCGTTTGTTCAGTACAGAAACTTTAGCTTTTATACAACTTTTATTCAAGTTCTTTTCAGTTTATATTTTATTTCTATCAAACAAAGTAATCATTCAAATCAGAAATCAGTAGTCGTAGACTGGGGCCATTCTTTCGGCAAGAACGGCCTTACATACGGGTGATTTAACCTTCAAAACGCGAGCAAATTGCTTATTATGTCTACTTTAAAGCAAATATCAGGTTTTGCACCTGTCGCATGTCGTTAGAAAACGGGTTGACATAAAGAATTATAAAGATTAATAAAAACATAGATTAAATATTATGAATGTCATTACTTTTATCACCCGTTGTTTACAGCAGGCAAGAAAGGCAAATATTTCTAAGTGAAATAGGAACTATTCAAGTGAAACAAAAATGCAGGTTACGGTAAATTAGGCGGAACCGCACAAACCGTACCTTACCCCTAGCGCGAATGGCGAGCACTGCCCGGGGACTTTTCAGCCCGACCATGTACATGACAATAACTGTAGTTTGTGTTCTATGTATACTCGGCGGACATGATACTCTGCCCTCGTACTCATTTATGTCCCACGTTGGAAGCGTGCCAATTATGATAAAGCATGCGATTTTTGTGTGAAAGATGAAGAAACTCATTGTTGTGGATGAGTTTACGAATAGCGTTATAACAACGATGACTTTTTCAACTTTTGATGAAAATCGCATACGTAAAAAAATCGTGGCACTCTTCCAGCGCGGTCGGTGTCACGTTAGAACAGTGTACATACCATCTAAATTACATACTAATATTAGTCTACAGAACCTTATAAATGGCGGTTTTTGTTGCATTTTTCGACGTCTGCGTACGTTTCAGACGACAATTTCGTACTTTGTTTTCAAAAATTTTCTTGTGAAATAATAACCCCCCCTCGAAATACCCCCCCCCCCCTCGTTTAACCCCCCCCCCCCTCTCGGGACCACTATGAAACAATCACCCCCCAGGGGGTATTTCGAGGAAATACGGTAGATATAAAGTAGTTTGCATACCTATTTATGTATATATGCGTATACCGTTTTTCCTCGAAATATTCCCCCTTTGAATTAATAAAAATAAACCCCCATGGGGGTAATCCGAGGGGATTTTAACAATGTAAAAACATTGTAGTGGTTGATTGAACTTCAATGGCGGAAATTCAATAGACTACTAGTGATGTAAAGGCACCGGGGCACCGGTGCCCCGGTGCTGGGCACCGAAGGGCACCAGCACCGGTGCTGGTGCGGTGCCATTGCAATCTTCAGGGGTGCCATGCCGGTGCCGGTGCCATTTTTTTCACAATAGCACCGGTGCCGGTGCGGTGCGGTGCCATTTTTTGCCGGTGCCAAAGGTGCTAGCACCAGGGCCAAAGTAAAAGGCACCGGAAAAGGCACCGGCCAAGGCTTCTTGTGCTGTGCAATTTTGTCCATAGTATGTGCTAATTCATATTTCAAAAAACAGCGATATATTTACCCAACCGTTTTTGCCTATTTTGTAAACCTCCCATCAAATAAATATACCTACTGTGAAATCCATTATACCCGATACGTGATCTGATGAGTGAATCTAAAATTTTGTTGAATTTTCAATCATTTTTATATTTTATATTTATCTTACTTGTTTGTTCAAAATTTGTTGTCAGTTTACGACAGAGATAGTTCCATTCTCTGTACAGCAACGACTCCGATCAGTAGACAATAGTGGCTATGGGCATTGTAGTGTATTAAATATTTTATCATTCATTTGTAATCATTGTAATTGCTTCATAAAAGTGATTGCCACATCATTCTGATCATTTTAA
>OZ038457.1:16133533-16181356 GCA_964036195.1 Sphaerolaimus hirsutus
TATGTAGGGTGTCAAAAAAATTTTTTTACGGAAAACGGAAAACGGAAAGGTAAATTTTTTTCACTTTACGGAAAACGGAAAACGGAAAGGTAAAAAAAAAATTTCTGCCGGAAAACGGAAAACGGAAAGGTAAAAAAATTTCACTCAGCGGAAAACGGAAAACGGAAAGGTAAAAAAAAATTGTTGGCCTGAAAACGGAAAACGGAAAAATGAAATGCCGGAAAACGGAAAACGGAAAGCAAAATTTTCACGGAAACGGAAAAAAATAAAGTGAAATTAGCACAGTAATAGACAAATTTGCAGAAGGAAGACCTGCATGCAGGTTTGCCTGTTTGGCTTTGATTGTGGTAGCTGTACATTCTGCAACTATGGATCATGCCTGTAACTTCACTTGTAGTTCAAGCTTAACTGAACCAACAAAAAAATCATCAAAAAGTAGCCATAGTGGCCATAGGAAAGGAAACACTACAACAATTTCACAGTCTAGAAGCAGTGGGAATCACTGATGACCCCTATGCAATTGATGATGACATTGCAGAGGAGATGATAATAAATAGCATAAAATTCAATGACAACAACAAACGATACTATATTGACTGGCCATATAAAGAGAGATCAGTGACCTGCCCACGGGAAAAGCAGAAGCCTTGGTGCAGTTTAAATCACTGATAAGAAGATTCAACAAAGATCCAAACTTATTCAAACAATACCGGAAAGTGTTGGATGACCAACTAGAAAAGGGAATAATTGAGATCTGTGACGACAAAACAGACAACAAGGGGATTCCTTACCTGCCACACCAGCCAGTAATCACGCCGGGCAAATTGACATCATGCAGAATCGTGTATGATGGGTCGGCAGGTAAGCCCAGTTTCAACGAGTGCTTTTTTAGAGGACCAATTACAACACCATTAGCACTGGGCCTACTCCTGAGGTTCAGGGCAGGCAATCTAGCATTAAGTGCCGATATTGAAAAAGCATTTTTGCAAATAGGATTGCATGACCAAGCTAGAGACTACACACAATTTTTCTGGCTGAAAGATGCCTCAAAACCAGTAACTGAAAATAACTTAATAGTACTTCGTTTTAAACACGTACTGTTTGGACTTGTCTGCAGCAAAGCAATTTTGGGAGCAGTCATAAAATACCATTTAAATGTGACAATAAACAACAGGAATGAATATGAAGAAAATGAAGGGGAACGAAACCAGTTGGCATTGATAATAAACAACATTTATGTCGATAACTTCATCATGAGTGTCACGAATGAAGTTGAAGCTTTAGAACTATATTACAAAGTCAAAGCTTTATTTAACCAATGTTCTATGAACATGAGGGAATGGCTGTCAAACTCCAGATCGGTCATGAATGAAATAGCATAAAACAACAGGAGTCCAAAGGTGAATAAAATTGTTGCAGTAATGGGCATGAAATAAAATCACCAAATGGACATGCTGGCAATATCAACACCAAAATTGCAAAGTGACAGCATCACAACACCAACCAGACGAAACTTGAATAAATTATTGGTGTCAGCATATGACCCAATTGGGTTCACAGCACCTGTTTCACTGACCCTGAAATCCCAGTTGTCAATGCTGCTCATAGAGACAAAAACAACACAATGGGATGAGCCAATTGAAGATAAATACAGATTGGAAAAACAATGGAAAAATGCCAGAAAACTGAAAATTGAGCCAGAAAATGGAAAAATGGCCTGGTAAAACGGAAACGGAAAAGTAAAAATTTTTCAGCCGGAAAACGGAAAAATGGGCCGGAAAAACGGAAACGGAAAGGTAAAAAATTTTCAGCTGCCGGAAAACGGAAAACGGAAAGGTAAAAAATTTTCAGCTGCCGGAAAACGGAAAACGAAAAGGTAAAAATTTTTCAGCTGCCGGAAAACGGAAAACGGAAAGGTAAAAAATTTTCCTGCGGAAAGGCGGAAACGGAAACGGAAATTTGACACCCTACCTGTATGTGTTGACTCATAAACATATTTGGGAAATTTTGAAGAAAAAGTTTTATTTAAAAACAACGATTTTTTTAAAAAACGGGGTCGTTGTAAAAAACCCGTTATTTCCAACCCTTTATCCTACATTTCAAAACATAAAAATATTTTAAATTAGTTTTCCATTCCACTGCGGTCACAGAACTACACAATGCGCCGCTCAATCATAAATTGTGTCATACTCGTGGGAATGAAAAGTAATTTCGAGAATACCCAAAAATGAAATTTCGTCCGTTAACATTTGACGAAACACAAATTGAGCTGTCTGCAGCTTGAGGTACTCGATTTGATGCGGCAAAAATTGGCAGCCAATTTTCGCGATCTAAATAACGGTAAGAGCATCATGGAGTTAAACATTTATTCTACGAAGCCCACCCCATTTTGATTCACAGAGCGTGCAGATTACAGATGCACAAGGGAACTAATGAAGTCAATCTGATGCCAAATTATGAAGAGCAGAACTTATCCAAAGTAGAGATGAACACAAAAAGTATGAATATACACGCGGTCAATCCCGAAAATAAGTTGCAGAAGCAAGAGCTGCATATTTACGACACTCATCCTATATGAATATTGGGTTCATCTGAGGATGTTCACCCCCTGTCAGGGGTCTCCAGGTGACCGCACCCGCCAACTAAACGATATGCGTCGAACCCCAGCTAGCTGCCCGCCGCTATGTAAACACCTTCTCGGTCACGTCCGGCACCCATTTTTTGATTTTACTTCTTACATCCTATCCCCAGTTCTAGGGTGCCCCAGAGGCTGAAACTTGGGGGAGATATTGGCGCAACCCCCCTCTACCTCGCATGAATTGGGGGGTCGCAGCGACCCCTATCAGAGTGGGTCGTAATAAGTGCAAAATTATTTTTTGGCTTTTTTGGTATCCCACAGCAGGTCCGGCACCCGCTGATTTCTGAGCTGTGGGAGCGGTATAAATCTAAAATTTTGGGGATGTGTTACCAACACCCCTCCCCTACTATACACTTTTCAATAATGTGAGATTAACATCAAAAATTTCTAAAAAATTCGCTTATTCTCCAAACAAACACCACTCCCCAATAAATCGATGAAAAAAATTCACTTTTTGGAACTTTTTTATTAGACACTTGAAGAGATGGTTTACGATACTTAAAAGGGAAGGGTTTGATGTTTAAAGTTATGTTTTTACCATACCTCTAAAATGCCTGCATTGCAAAATTTACTTTGGGCGAATTTTATGACATCATAATGACATCATTGCAGGAACAAAAATTTGCAAAATTTACACTGAAATTCTACCCAAGTTCATTTTGCAATGCATGCATTTTAGAGGTATGGTTCTTTACATAACTTTAAACATCAAACCCTTCCCTTTAAAGTATCGTAAACCATCTCTTCAAGTGTCTAATAAAAAAGTTCCAAAAAGTGAATTTTTTGTCATCGATCTATTGGGGAGTGGTGTTTTTTGGAGAATAAGTGAATTTTTTAGAAATTTTTCGCGTTAATCTCACATGATTGAATAGTGTATAGTAAGGGAGTGGTGTTGGTAACACATCCCCAAAATTTTAGATTTATACCGCTCCCACAGTTCAGAAATCAGCGGGTGCCGGACCTGCTGTGGGACACCAAAAAAGCCAAAAAACTATTTGCACTTAGGGCGACCCACCCTGAGAGGAGTCGCCGCGACCCCCCCAATTCATGTGAAGTAGAGTGGGGTTGCACCAATACCTCCCCCAAGTTTCAGCTTCTGGCGCGCCCTAGAACTGGAGATAGGGTGTCTAGGGTTGGCCGATGTTTTTTTAAACGTTTTTTTTTTTAACGTTTGTTTTTTTTAAAAAACATGACGTCCGAAATGTGTTTTTTTTAAAAAAACATCGGCTGAAATTTTTAGTACTAAGCACTAGGTATTTTGCAAAATTTTTGCGCGCAAGCGCGCAATTTCACACACAAATTGACATTGGTGGTTGTTTTCATTGGTTTTGTTGCATTTTTAGTATCAAAACATCCATTTCTATGTGCTACCATGGGTGAATAAGCCGACATATGTTGCTGTAATATATAATATTGAGGTAATGTGCTTCCATGTACCTCCACAATGTGTAACTTCACTCCCAAAGTAACAACCTCCTTTTATAACCTTGTTTGATCACCATTCCGTGCCAAACTTTACCTGAAGTCACGAACATTCGACTATAAGGCGATATACGAACGATATGTCGACGAAAAATGGATATTTTTGACACAAATCACCACTTATAATGCTATCCCATGGCTCCACAGCCATTATATGGTCATATTTAACATCACAGAGTATTGCCAGTGTCTGATATACCTATATATGTTGACACTAGGTCATATCTGGGAGCTTTTAAAAAAACGTTGTTTTTTTAAAAAAAACATCGAGTTAAAAAAAACGTTTTTTTTCCAACCCTAAGGGTGTCACAAGTAAGATCAAAAATATGATGCCGGACGTGACCGGGAAGGTGTTTACTATAGATAAAAATGTACCAGTTAATGTACCGTAAATACAAAATAGATAAATGTGTAATTGTGAAAATGTAAATGTAAGTGTAAATGTAAATATGCGTAAATACACAGGTAGATGTATCAAGTGGCTGTTTGGGAAAAACTCCGCGACTATCAAAATAAACGAACTATATAATCCACACGAAAATCGACACACCGACGTACTACAAACTTTCGCACAATCACAAGCAAACACACATTGAGAGGCGTGACGCGCGGCAACATTCGAATATCGAAATGTGGTTCGTCTACTCAAAGAGGGGTTCAGTGACACGCGTGCGCAATTGTTGTCGAAAATGGGATGAAGTGTGCATTGCAGATTGGATTTATGAGTATGGGTAACGTGTGCGTTTCAAAATGGATTTCGGGCTTCATGCAAGGGATATAAAAAGGTGGTTAAATGGAGTTAACGATGTCATTTTATTAGATGGTCGGTGTCACCGTCGTTCTGTTGTGTCACCCATATACCCAATAACGCGGTCTTGTATTTATACATTTCTCTGCCTTTTTGTGTAATAAGTGTCATGTTTTCCTCACAAAATGGCAGATACCCTCAAAACACACTTTTGGTAGACATAAAAAGTTCGCTTGCTTCTGTGTAATACAAAAATAAAACGTGAAACTCTACCAATTAGTGTTTTAGATGCCTATCAAAGTGTGGTTACAATTATCAATGAAACTGTTAATGAGAAGGTGCAGTATTTTACAGTACCATAAGATTTCTAGTTTAGATAACAATATTGTCGCTAGTAGTTCAGTATGGGGAGGCTGAGGGACAACTTCACAGAATGCCTTACAATATACAATCAGAATTTTGGATTTTCTATTTGACAATCGGCCCAATATCGGAATTTTCAGTAATTTTTTCCCAAATTCCCTATCCTAAATATATATCTACCTTAAGATATTTTGCCGTCAAATTTAGCAAATGCAAACGTCTCTAAAACCCCATTTCTACAAAAAAAAATATTTTTACCTAGTAAAGATAACAAAGGCACATTTTACAGCTAATTTTGGAACCTGAGCACCCACTTAAATACATACACTACATAGAAGTGCACTTATGGTGAGCCTTAGGCTCCTGATTTATTCAATCAACTCTAGTTTGAAACAAATAAGAAAATTGAAACAGTATTCCATGTTCCATTTCCGTTATTGAAGTCGCAAAAACTCGTCATAAAAGAGAAAAGATCCCTAGTTAGCCCAGCTTCCAACTGTCCTTTCTAAGCCACTCAGATTTCCAAAATATACTAAACTACTTATTGCTGTTTACAAACTCTGAAAAATAATACAAACAAAAAAATACAAACACCCACACTACTTAGAAATTGATGCCGATAACCTGACATCAGTGAAAGCCAAAGCCCGACAATCAACATATACCACAAAAAAAAGTAAATGTCAAGTTAAGAAACCAACTTGACAAATGATTTAGTAGGTGCAGCTTGACCTGCTCGCCGCCGCGTCGCCCGTGGTACAGCTGGCTGAGTTCAGGCGACAGCGGGTTGCCTTTGAGACCTGAAATTTGCAATTCCGGGTCTCTATGTAAATGTTTCGGGTAATAAGTGGGAGTGACTTCGTCTCAATAATCCAACGAAACTGAAGTAACAACGAAACGAAAAAGATCTCTATTTTTTGTATTTCACACTGAAAAAATTGATAGTTTTGGCTGATATTGATGACCGGTGGTTTTTAAAACAATTCCTTGACACAAGCATCGAAACCGTATTTTAAACAGAAGCATTTTTAAGCAGAAATTTGAAGTATTAAGTATTTTGCAATTTTCTGTGCAAGCATGCAAATTACCATTGAAGGTTGTGGTCATTGGTTTTGTTTAGGGATGGGAAAATATTTCCTTAACGACCCTGACTTTTAAAAAACCATTTACAAAAAGACATTAATTCTTTAAAACGTTTTTAAAGCTCCCAAATATGGTTATGAGTCAACATATACAGGTACATATGTCAGACAACTGCCAGTACTTTGCCATGTTAAATACATATAGCCATAGAATGGCTGTGCAGTCATGGGATAGCATTATAAGTAGTGATTTCTGTTGAAAATATCAAGTTTTATGTCGACTGGTTCGTATATCGCCTTATGTCGAATATTCATGACTTCAACTGAAGTTTGGCATTTAATAGTGCTTACGTGGGAGATCATGCCTATGTGAAATGGCGCACTTGCATTTGCAAAAATTGCAAAATACTGAGTACATTAGTTCTAAACGGCTGGTGTGTAAAAAACGGTTTGATGCCTGTTTTTTAAACACATTTAAAGAACTGTTAAACACAAAAAGACAATCCCTAGTTATGCTCATTGTTTTTCATATAAAATGGGTTTTTAGAGCTTACAAATATGGTTATGAGTAAGCATACACATGTGTATTTGACAAACTGCTGGGGACAGCCCTCCCGCAAAAACAGCCAGCAATCTATCTATCCCGGAGAATGCCTAGCTATTTATGTATTTATCCCGTTGCAAAGTTTGTTTAACTACTATCCCGAGCCATCCCCAAATTCTCACCTTCAAAATTGCTTTTTCCCGCTATATACATGGTTATATATTTACCGATTTTTAACATATTTTCAGCAATTTTTTCCCTTTCCGCCTGCTATTACTTGAAATGTGTTGCCCCTTTGGAAGATTTGCCATTACAAATACAGCAAAAGCAGTGAAAACCATCGTCAATGTGAAATTTGCATGTATGCACACCAAAAAAATTGCAAAATACAACTGAACATTTTAGCTGCTGTTATTAAAAACGGTTTCGATGCTTGCGTTTAAAAAAAAACCGCCACCCGTATCAGCGATAACTAGCAGTGTGCAATACAAATAATATTTTTTTCGTTTCGCTTTTCCCTATTTTTCTCTGACCAGCATCACCAACACGAATCATGACTGGTTGAACAAACATAATTTTGCAAAACTTACCGAGTTGGGTAAGCGATTCCACAAAGTGGAGGGTGCGGTAAAAAAGCAAAAAAGCAACATCCACTAGAAAAAGTAAAAGCTAACCTAATGTGACGAGTCTGAATAGCTTGCCCAATTCATACGGCAGTACTCTCAATTGATTGTAGTCCAATATCAAGTGACACAATGAAATCATATCGCCAAGTTCAGCGGGCAAAGAACGTAATCTGCGAAAAAAATTATCTGTGATCGGATGTTCACTGTAAGGTTTGTAGCAGAGACTAGTGCAACCGGGACAGTTTACGATAGTAAATAACTCCTCTACTCGAGTTAACTCCCGCGTCTGAAAAGTCTGACATAAAATAACTTCCCTGGGAACTTATTTAAGGTAGTAAGTACATTGCATACAGCATATGGCGTTTGATACGCTATATCGTTACTGTTGGCAGATCGAGTAACAGATCGGAGTGTTTATTTGGGAGGCATTGTTATCCTTCAGATTACTCAGACAGGGGAGGTATTTGAAGGGAAAGGATTATCCGCGTGATTACATTTAAAAAAAGCCAAAATACCTAGCTTTTTGGAGAAAAACATCGTTGCTGAAAGTACGCATAACCAGGGGTCTCCAATGGTGGGATGGCTCGGCACCAGCTAATTTTTTTGCCAACTATCTCCTGAGCCCATCCCCCCAAATCGGAAATTTTGAGCGATTTTTCCACAACTTTCGCTCAAAATCGCTACTTTTGGCTACGTTTTGTCTATTTTCACCTTCAAAATCGATATTTTGAGCTATATACATGTTTTATACCTATTTTAATCTATTTTGGCTATTTATACCCAATTTAAGCGCTTTTCTCCCCTTCAGTATCTATAACTAGAAAAAGTCTATAAATCGAGCCCCCGCGAGCCCCAAACACATTAAAAATTTTCCAGCTATCTCAAGAGCCATTTGCTATTTAACTATCCAACACCCGCGAGAATCAAAATACTTGTCAGACACTGAAACGAAACACTCCAATGGAACAAGTTTAATGGCTCACCTATTATGACTGACATCAAGCGAGACCAAATTTGAAAGGTAGTGTATCTCAGACGGCAGGTGCGCCAAGCGGTTGCCACTCATGTAGAGGCCGGTCAAAAAGTTGAATCGCCACAAATCTGGTGACAATCGACACACGGGACCTGAGATTTATTATGTGACAGATTGTGGTTCGAGTTGGTATCGCGTAGGCTCATTTTTACATGAAGCCAGAGGTATTTTAGCAGATGGGTCTCAGAGGTCAGAAATGAAGGTGCAAGCTGACTGAATGATCCATCTACATGAGGCCCTATGAAAAATAATGGATACCTACATTTGAAAAACGTATTAAACAAAAACATCTAAACGTTTTAAACAAAAACGATTGGAAAATATGGCCGCAAATCATTGGTGGCACCCATAAGCTACTGGCATAAGTGTGTTTTCAACAAACACACCAGTAATTTCCATCTCTGTCCATCTGCTTTTTCGTCCATTTTTCAGCTCTATGGACGACAAGAAGCGATTGGGTCTGACCAAACCGCCGGTGGTGACGTATTTGTTCGCGTATTTCTCGGGCTGATCTGCCGATATCCGCGGATTTTGAAACGGCATCTGCTCGCCGAGCTGAAGGCCATGGAATAACATCACTGAAGTGAACAAACACTTCTACGAGCGGATTACTCGACACAACAGGAATTTTAAAAGTTTTAAAGTTATTGAAACTTTCCTGTCACTGAAAAATTACAGGTCACGCTGTTGCTATCATGTAACCATGTGAGCGCCTGCGTCTGTACTTTAAACGACCGTAAGCGAGAATTTTCGCCGCGCCCACCCACGAAGGATAACTTAGCAAGCCGGAGCCTAGCCAAAGCGCACGCACCAAATAATCAAAGCCGCAATGTCTGTTTCTCGGGTCGTCCGGGTCGGGGAACTTGCTCAAGTCGGGCCCGCACCCGCCCGCGGCCGGCGGCGCCGACGGCGGCCTGTGCTGCGACTGCGTGGACGAGCTCGGCCCGTCGCCCATTGGTCGCGGCATCACGCCCGTGTTAGAGTGCGGCCGTCTGCGAGCGAAGGGACACGCGTTGACAGAGCAGAGCAGCTGCTGCACGAGGAGATGCCCCTGAGGCCCCCGAGGCCAGACAATAGCTGGCGCTCGTGTGGATATTGGACCACTGCCAATTTCCACAGCTGGATATAATGAGGAGAATCCCCAAACGACTGTGAAAAATAAAAATCAATTTGAGCTGTCCGTACAAGCTAAAATCACGAAATCTATACAAAGTCTTAAATTCATTAATAATCTCATCAGTTTGACATTAATTTCTTACCATTCTAGTGTATACAGAAAGGGCAAAATATCCAAACGATATCTGACACGCAAAAAAACATTAATCGAGAAAGGATACAGTCGGATAACTGTACAATGCATGCACAATGAATTGTATTTATAAGATGAATTGAAAAGTGCTGCAACGCAACTTGAACCGAAATTTACCACTACCGTTAAACAAGAAACAATCTACTGGTTATTTGTTGGCAGAAAAAATGTAACCAGTTAAGCTCGGGTGTATAGTTTCTTGATCTTTTTTTTGCAAAAAGATTTATTGGCATAAGAATTGGATACCCTCGGATGAGTGCAGTGTAACGCGACAAACAATGCATCGATGAAAAGTTGCGCACCAACGGCGACGAAAAGCACCAGAAAAACGGCGCTATTCAAAAGAAGAACGAAGGACGCCAGACGCCAGGGGCGACACAGAAAAAAAGCGCATGGCGCGGCACGCCCCACAGACGGCGCCGTTGAATCTTTGACCATCTGGCACAGATAAACCTCCTGCTGTAAAAAGATGGGTAATGTAGCTGACAGTGTCATAACTGAAACTTTACACAAACTTCATTCACCCTAAGACAAAACTCAATTAAATTGAATCAAGTAATAAATAGTTGGAAAGCCTTCTCCAGATCACAGTAATAAAAGGCACATAATAAGTTTGAAAAATGAGAGGACACAAATGGATACGTGATCGATCCTATGCCCTTGGCTCAATTTCTACCAATTGACTAACTTTCAACTCGACAGGCCAAAATATCTGACACAGATTTAATTTCTGACACACCTTCAGGAATTGCGTCGGGTGAAAGAATAGCCTGTTGAACGCCACTAAGAAAAATAAACAAAAATTACCTTAACATTCTTTCACAATACAGTGTTTTCATTGTGGGAGATCATAACTAGGGTTGGCCGATGTTTTTTAAACGTTTTATTTTTATATAAAAAACGTGTATTTTTTTTAAAATACGAGGTCTGAAACGTTTTTTTTTTAAAAACATCGGCCGAAAACTCTAGTACTAAGCACTAGGTATTTTGCAAAAAATTTTAGTGCAAGCGCGCAATTTTACACACAAATTGACATTGGTGGCTGTTTTCATTGGTTTTGTGGCATTTTTTAGTATCAAAGCATCCATTTCTATGTGCTACCATGGGTAAATAAGCCGTCATATGTTGCTGTAGTCTATAATATTCAGGTAATGTGCTTCAATGTACCTCCACAGTGTGTAACATCACTCCCAAAGTAACAACCTCCTTTTATAACCTTGTTCACTATTCCGTGCCAAACTTCACTTGAAGTCACGAACATTCGACTATAAGGCGATATACGAACATGTTGACAAAAAATGGACATTTTTGACACAAATCACCACTTAGAATGCTATCCCATGGCTCCACAGCCATTATATGGTCATATATAACATCAGAGTATTGTCACTTGTCTGATATACCTATATATGTTGACCCAGAAACATATATGGGAGCTTTTTAAAAAAAAACGTTTAAAAAACGTTGTTTTTTTTAAACATGGCGTTAAAAAAACGTTTTTTTCCAACCCTAATCATAACCTCATTCATAAAATTATGGTAAAGTTCTGTACCAAACACATATTTGTGGCCCGGTCCGTATTTAGTGAGAACCTGAGAATGCGCCAAATTTTAAAAAGAATTGGCAAGTCATGAAAGTTAGCCGAGCGATAATGTAGTCTACCTATACTAGCGACCGGCTGGTGGGACCAAAAATATCAGAAACAGAATCTGATTCATTTGATATGAAAACAACTTGATAAAGTTGCGATAATGGATAATTGGCAGCAATTCAAAGGAACATTTGGGATCGATCGTTACGTACACATTGAAATATTCTAGTAAGAGATTCCACCCAGCATTGCATAAACTATTTACATCGCCCATACCCACAAAAACACAACAACGTAAAATTTACACAAAATAAGGAAATAAAAAAGAATAGCAGAAACCCATTTAGTAAAATAAGTACTTCATCCAATGGAGTGACATTTTATCAGAGACCACTGAGAATGTAACGTGCCAGCGCACCCAAAATAGCAAAAACACAAATGAATAAGACTAAATCACAAAAAAAAATGTAAAATCGATGGAAAAATTGACACAGAAGCAGATTATTAACGGACACACCCTATATAACCTCCTCGCCACTATCACTACCCTTGAAAACTGTCCCCCGACCATCTGACAAGTTTGTTCGCAACAACTGCTCCCTGTCATTATTCAACTTGTCAAGAGCGACCACATGCGATCCGTTTTTCGTCGTCAGCCCGTAACTGCGCCCGGCGGCGGCGAACCTGGCAGCCATCTCGGCGCGCCGCACAAGCGTGTAGCCCATCGAGCCGACCAGGGGGCAGTCCCAGAGCATGTAAATGCCCTGTAAAAAGTCAAATGTCACGCAGTGTCAAAAGTCATGTAAAATGCGCTGCCAAACGGCAACCGAGTTGCCATTTTGCAGGGCATTTTACATGACTTTTCATACTTGCATGAAATTTGACATTTCACAAGACATTTTACAGGCTCTGGGACTGGCACCAGCACGACCCAGTTGGACAGCCACCAGAAGACGCTCTTCGACTCGGCGTAGACCAGCACCGCCAAGACGGTCTGCGCGGCCGCCTTCGCCGTGCCGCTGATGTTGTGCGTCAGGGCAGAGGTCACCTGCGGGTGTGGGCTGGAGTGCACTGATAAGGAATAACCAATTGTATGGCTATCCCGTAGCTACATAGCCACTTGTGTACACAATAAACATGACAATACATTAAATGCAGCATCGCACACATAATAACTGCACACCCCACTAAAATTATTCATGAAAAATGACTGTCCTGTGAAGAATTTGGAAAAAATCATGTTGCCAAAAATTTATATTCTCCATCTCTCGACTTTAATACAGCAACACTCACAGGTATGTGTCAAGGTGCAAATGCTGGTCGTATAGTTGAATTACTTCGCAAGTCAAATTTATTAGTTGGGGTGAAAGATATGAGGAAAACAATATTTACGGCTTCTATAGAATGAAATTTCACTGTAGCCGCAACACTTCCGCCCGCCGCACATAATACCGCCGCACATAGATACACACCTAGGGTTGGAAAAAAAACGTTTTTTTTTAACTCGATGTTTTTTTTAAAAAAAAACGTTTTTTTTAATAAAAAACGTTTTTTTTTAAAAGCTCCCAGATATAACCTTGTGTCAACATATATAGGTATATCAGACAGTGGCAATACTCTGTGATGTTATATATGACCATATAATGTCTGTGGAGCCATGGGATAGCATTGTAAGTGGTGATTTGTGTCAAAAATATCCATTTTTTGTCGACATATCATTTGTATATCGCCTTATAGTCGAATGTTCGTGACTTCAGGTCAAGTTTGGCACGGAATAGTGATCAAACAAGGTTATAAAACAAGGTTGTTACTTTGGGAGTGAAGTTACACACTGTGGAGGTACATGGAAGCACATTACCTCAATATTATATACTACAGCAACATATGACGGCTTATTCACCCATGGTAGCATATATAAATGGATACTTTGATACTAAAAATGCCACAAAACCAATGAAAACAACCACCAATGTCAATTTGTGTGTGAAATTGCGCGCTTGCGCGCAAAAATTTTGCAAAATACCTAGTGCTTAGTACTAAAAATTTCGGTCGATGTTTTTTTTAAAAAAAAAAACATTTCGGACGTCATGTTTTTTTTTAAAAAAAAACGTTTTTTTTTAATAAAAAACGTTTTAAAAAAAACATCGGCCAACCCTATACACACCTGAATTTGTAGACCGGTAACAAAGCCCATTCCGAAACCAAACAAGCTCGAAGAGAGAAGTACTATCCAAAATACAGCGCTGTACAGGTTTTCGAATCGTGTCAATTCGAAAATATCACCGCTGAACACCATTAGTGGAATGAAAATGACGCAAGCATTCAAATTGTTGTAGAGCGTCAGGCGCCACACATTTTCTCCTACAAACGGCAGGGATCTCTTAGTGTAAATTGCATTGAGGGCAACTGAAAGACTTGCAGCCACGCCGTAGATGACGCCAATCACAGATAGAGTACCTGTAACGTGCATAATGTTAATGAACTAATTGTAGGTTGCAGACGCACGATGATTTCCAATTCTAACACCTTAACACTATGTTTTTG
This sequence comes from Sphaerolaimus hirsutus, assembly GCA_964036195.1. Classification (NCBI taxonomy): domain Eukaryota; kingdom Metazoa; phylum Nematoda; class Chromadorea; order Monhysterida; family Sphaerolaimidae; genus Sphaerolaimus; species Sphaerolaimus hirsutus. Next base: position 16,147,494 of record OZ038457.1, read on the forward strand.
GTTGATAGATACATAAATACACACCAAACAATACAAATATTATAACAATACAAATATTATGTGTATGTATGCGAACAATGTTTTTATGGATGCAATATGTTAATTTGGATTTTTTTAAGCTTTAATTTATCTGAGCATGTTTTTGTGATTTTCTGTTTCTGATTTCACTTTGGAGCATTTTCACATCTGATTTTCACAACGGGAAATTTACGTTCAGCTCACACCAAGGTTTAAAAATAGATAACAACAAGAAAAAGCTCGTTGATATCAACGCGGACCGACAACGACAACAGACTTTATCTGCTCTCAAATGACCAGTGAGAACTGCAAAGTGCCGATGGAATACAAAGAAACTGCAACAAGGAAATCTTTAACCAAACAATATCACCGACCAGACGAGTCTTCCTGATCGACGCCGAGTAAAAATCCGCCAACGATAACTGCACACCAAAAGACGGCCCGCATCGAGGTTTTATCACCCAGTATGAAATATGTACATATCTGAAATAAGAATATAAATTTAAGAATGTCCACATTCTAAAATTCACGAATGTACACAGCAGAAAGAAATGCGCACTCACAACATTGAAGACTGTGGTTAGAGATCTGCCAATGTAATAGAATGCCACACCCACGTGCTTGAGACAGAGATTATTGAAAGTAATCATCGCCACAAATATCAGTGACAGCGGCAATATCTGAAACGAGAAACTCAGCAAATAAACAAACCTTGTGAAACATCAACGTCGATTAACTAAACTCCAACAATAATATTCAATATCTCACCTCTCTAGACACTTTCAGGTCGATATTGAACGACGGAAACGATACATATTGAGGAATGAAATCGTTTAGCTTGCCGAAAACAAAGCAGAGGGCCAGCGACACAACGCACTGGAACCAGGTAACGAAAAATGGCGCGTCCAGCTGTAAAAATGCAAAAAAATCGAACTCAATCGCGAAAAAAAACAGAAGCGGCAAACGCAAACCTTTAGCGTCGGACTGCTGAGCAGGTACTTGTTCATGAAGACCATGCTAATGGATACGAACCTGCAAATTGACGTTCCATGGTTACTTGAATACTAAACCTGGCAAAAAGCCAAAAATTGGTGCTAATAATATAATTCGCTTATGAGCGCAACCGAAATCAACTTCAACCCACGTCAACAATCAACAATCAACCCTGCCTTCCAAATGCTTTCGATTATGCCGCATAAAGTTAACAATAAACCGTATAAGACAGCATTAAGGCGCGCAGAGAAGGCACTTTTGTTTCACGATCAAATACAAACACGATCATACGCAATGGTAACTATAACAACACCAAAAAAGCAACAAACCAGTAGAGCGCGACCACGCCAGTAATCCGGGAATACTGTGCCAATAGCTTTCTATCCGTTTTTTGATTCGTTGTGTCGCCCATAGCGGCGGATCGTCGTTTTTGTTTGGCAACTTTCGTCGTTTCTTTTTGTGATTATCCACAGGTTGGATACGATTGCTGGTATCCAAATCTCGATAAGACGTTTGTGTGAAATCCCCAAATTTCTACCCTTCCAGTCAAATTTTCTACAGTTATCAAATATCTGTACTCAACGTGCGGGCGGCCTCTTTTCGGCAATCTTGGTTCCGACCTGGGGCAGTCCCGCACCGTGTAAGGTGTCAATTCAAGTGAAATGTCGGGGATACCCCTTATATCAACCTGACGGCCGGCCAAAAATGTTCGTTGGCAGCCCGCCAAAATTTCGAAATCGTTATAAACATAAATTCACGGCTGTCGACTCTGACAAACAGGCGCTGCGTGCTCTTTACGCGTGCCGATGGGACGCCGGCCTTCGCCGGGCAGTTTGGGCACCCTGTGGCGGGCGAGCAGCGCGGCAACGTGCATATATTTTTGGTCTTATTTTACATGTTCACGTTTTCTTGTGCATTTTTGCCTATTTTAATATATTTTTGTTCTGTTTTTCCAACTATTTTTGTTTTTCCACCTATTTTCTACGAATTTTCGCCGTTTTCTTCCTTCTAAACCTCGAAAAAGCCCGCGAACCCCGCGAACCCCCCATTTTCCCCCGTTCCCCATTTTTTCGCGAACATTCCGCACCAAAACAGCACTTCCACAAGTTCACCTTAATATTATTTCGATACCTCGTCAGGGGGATAAGTATTTAGAGGGTTCGTCAGTCTTTGGTGATATGGACCAAATTTTTTTGGGAAGGCAGGCATGCGCGGCAGTTCTTGTTCAATACTGTGCGGCGTGAGCGCGGAGCCCAAGGTTTTGGTGAGTGTGGTCATTCTGACATGTTGTGTACTCTAACATGTTGTGGAATCTAACATGCCGCCATGGGAATCTTACATGTTGTGGAAACTGACATGCCAAAAGTGAAAGTAACATGTCAAGCGTGAAAGAAACATGCCACAGCCCAATGGTGAATGTAACATGCGAAGCATGAAAGTAACATGCCACATTTATTGAATTTGTTTGGGGTTTTTTTACTGTATTTGCTAGAAATGTTTCCGCATGGGAATTTTTCTTGTCAGTCTTTTTGATGGGGAATTGAATTTTTTTTGTCAGTCTTTTTGATGGGAATTATTTGAGGGGATGAATTATCCAAGGAGATTTATTCAAGCAAATACAGTAATTTGTGAGTTGTGGTAGCATTTCAAATTTGGCTAATTTCAAATTTAAATTTTTGAATTTTTATTTAACTCCTAGAAAACCCCTTATTTTTCCTAGAAAAATACTAAAATGCAATGATTTAGTGGGAAAAATTTGAAATGCAATCAAAAAGATTTGAAAATAGGAAAACTATTTTCAAAATAAAAATAAAAATTTCTAACAGTCACTTTGGGAAATACTAAGATTTTTTGTTGTGATGGAAAAAGTTTTGCACAGCTTGCTTTTTTGTTAAAATTTACTTGTTATTTGCTTATTTTGCTTTGAATTTTACATTGAATGTATTGTGAATGTTTGTTGCTGTTGTTTCTTATCTTCTTAGTCATGTGTACTAATATATTTACTAACATTTATGTGTTGTGCTGTAAAGTGAAAGAAATTTTTTATATTGATGAATAATATCCTTGTCATTTTAACAGCATCACAAGAATAAAACTAAAAACTGTTTGCCAAACTAAAAATCGATTGCCAATACTTATTGAATTATTAATGCCAAAACAAAATGCACTAAAAATACGCAATGCTGGTGACTTGCTATATACTGCAATACCACTATATTTAGTCTGTCTCAACAATAGCATTGTGCGGCACATGCATGGCATGTCACCTTCACCTTTGGGCTGTGGCATGTTACTTTCACGCTTGACATGTTACTTTCACCTTTTGTCATGTCAGTTTCCACAACATGTAAGATTCCCATGGCGGCATGTTAGATTCCACAACATGTTAGAGTACACAGCATGTCAAAGTGGATTCACCCGGTTTTGGTTCACGTCCGAATGGCGTATGTATCCTACATGCGCTTTATCGACCTAAGTAATTTTGGGCGCGTACTTTCCGGTCAGCCGAGTATAAGACACCACAACGCCATTACGTCCATTTCATTCACGTTTCAATCTTTCTACACTCGAGAATGTCATTCGAATCACTTTTTCATCTGTATTTTATTTCATAATTTTTCACTTGTAAATTTTTCTTCTGAATTCGTTCCCTGAGTTCGTGTAATTAGGTATTTATAATAATACACAGAATGATTCATTCACCATTTAGTTGACAGAATTTGTCACAGAATTGTGGAGTGCGCTACACTTTACAGTGCGTTTTTATATCAACATTCACTTGTAAACTTTGGTAAAAAAACAGCAGCAGCAAAAACACGAAGACATTTTTGAGCCAAGATGGGCCATGAAGCAGATAGCACTGGTATGTTTTTCCAAAATGTCTAACCCAGCTTAAATACAATTTGCCTGCTTTCAAAGCTTTTATTATGTATGAATCCAGAAATGATGAAAACTACCGTGTCAACTTTTGATTTTCCAATACCTTTTTCTGATAGATAAATTTTTATCTTTCTGTTTTCCATTTTCTGGCAGCTAATTTTTTTTACCTTTTCACTTTCCAGTTTTCCAGCAGCTAAAAAAATTTACCTTTCGATTTTACATAAAAAAAATATGATACCTTATAGTAAATGTACCTATTTGACATTTTTCTTATCGTTTCCTTTGTCATCTTTCTTGGCCAGTATCTTATGGACTTTATCATCCTTCTTATCCTTTGCCTTCTCATCATGTTTTTCCTTTGACTTGTCACCCTTCTTATCCTTCGCTTTCTCATCAGGCTTTTCCTTTGACTTGTGACCCTTCTTATCCTTTGCTTTCTCATCAGGCTTTGACTTGTCACCCTTCTTAGCCTTGTCCTTTTCAATATGCTTGTCCTTTGCCTCCTCCTCATGCTTATCCTTAGCTTTCTCATCGTGCTCATCCTTTTCATCGGACCTTTTCGACTTGACTTTTTCATCGGATCTTTCTTTGGTTCCAGGCTTTTTCTCTTTTGCTTCACCTCGCTTTGGTGTTTTGGTACCAGCTCCTGTTGGTGTTGTTGTACCAGCTCCTTTTGGTGTTGTTGTACCAGCCTTTTTGGGCGTTTTGTCGCCGCCAGGTGCTGCTTTGGCATCAGGTTTTGTAGGTGCTGGTGCAGCTGCAGGTTTCGCATCAACCTTGGCGGCACCTGCTGTCGCTGCTGGTGCCGGTGTCTTTATGTGGAAATTGTCAATCTATTGCCAATAATGCTCTAATAAAAATCTATTGATCTAATAATTTGCCAATCTTTTTATACCCAAAGAAAAATTGCCGTATTACCTCTAATATTAGGTATACCTAATTTTGATTTTGTCAGCTTTTTACTGTACCTTATATTAGAGGGTACCATCGATTGTTATCACCAGATTTTGCAAACATTTAACTAACAGTGAACAACAATGCAATTCATTTTATCAAACCGGAATGTAACAAAAGGGTGAACCAGGCTTTATACAAGTTGACACAGAGTTGTCTTGGTGTCCTTCAGCACCATTTTCATCGTTGTCAGCCATCTTTAGTCACTGTATTTACAATTTTATAGGTCTTGGCACGCATCCAGCTGCGCCTTTTATTGATTTTGTCACGTTCAAAAAAAAAAAAACTCATACTCCTATTAGAGGGTACCTTATATTAGAGGTAAAATATGCGTTATATTTCTTCGTCACGTTCAAAAAACCAAAAGGGACAACTGTTCAGAACGTTATTTCAGTCGACATCACCTGATTTGCGGGTGGTTTGGCAGCCGCTGCACCTGTCGGTTTTTCTGCCCCAACAGGAGTCCCCTTAGGCGTCAGCGTGGGTCCCTTGGGAGCCGTTGGTTTGGCACCTGGTGCTGCAACTTTGCCATCTGCAGGCTTGGCAATGGGCTTTGCGTCTGCTCCCTGCGCAAGAAAGTGCCAGTAAACTAAGATTTTTTAAACTTATAAATTGGCTTTGAATATATGTTAATTTTACGCAACTACAGTTTACAAAGATGTTTGTAAAGCAGTGCTTAAATGTGTTTGAGCAGATTTTTTCAGTTGACCATAATTCGACTGTAAACTATTATGGATGGAAGCAATGTTTAAATTGTTGCCAGCATGTGCACAGTAAATTCAGACATGTGCCAACTCTGCACCTACCTACTCAACTGACATACATGTAAATTTGTGGGTGAATTTACTTTGCCCCAGTACATTACCCACAGCGTATGTAGTTTATAGAGGTACTTGTGGTTTACTGTACTGTGCTTACCTATCCGTGCAATTTGAAAATTGTATGAATAGTGCATCTCCCACCTGTTTTGCAACTGGTTTGACCACTGGCGCATCTTTTCCAGCTGCTTTGCGCTGCAAAAATTCCCATTTTAGATATGATACATGTTTTGAATAAATTTTTCTCGAGATCGTTTGGATCTACCCATCTTTATGGTAGGACCCGAGTTGTTCATTGAATCTTTGGAAGAAGTCTGTAAAAGTTCAAGCATACTTTCTTTATTTCAAGGAAAATTCACAATGTGCACACAAGATATAAATACCGTATTACCTCGAATTAACCCCCCCCTTGAATTAACCCCCCCCTCGAAATACCCCCCTAAATTTCGGCTGGGGAAATAATAACCCCCCCCCCCTCGAAATACCCCCCCTAAATTTCGGCTGGGGAAATAATAACCCCCCGCCCCTCGAAATACCCCCCTAAAACTGAGTGTAACGTGAACGTAGATGACAAATACCGCAGTTTGTGTTCTGTACAATGCAGAACACACGTTAAAACTGATGATTAAGTGACGTTAGGGAAGGGTTTTTGTGTATATACAGTTATAGATGCCTATGAACACACATACATCTATGTAATTGTTCGATTTTTCTACGACTGCGTATGGGGAATTTTCGAAAATTTCTGGCGAAATAATAGACCCCCCTCGAATAAACCCCCCCCCTCGAATTATCCCCCCCTCAAATTTTGCTGGCGAAATAATAAACCCCCTGGGGCAGGGCCGTATCCAGGGGGGGGGGGGCGGGGGGGGGGGCTGCAGCCCCCCCCCCTCCTGGGGCGAGACCAGAAAGTGACCGGAAAATGCGACTTTTTCAACGTCAGCGTAAAAATTTTTGCGCGCAAGCGGCATTCTTCACCACACATAGGGTATTATCATCAGATTTGCTCCATGTGGTCGCAAATCGCTATAAATACACTCAATGTTGTGCTTTTTGCTGTTTTGTATGTATATTTACATACATATACAGCGTTCCATGGCGCCAACGCCAATGGCGCCATGGCGTGGCGCCTACAAATGGCGCCAGCGCCATGGCGCCATTCCGCCACTATGTAGCTTAAATTTTAGGGGGGGGGCTGAGCCCCCCCCCCCCTCGCCGGCCTCCGTAAACAAGCAGCCCCCCCGCTCAAAAATCCTGGATACGTCCCTGCCCTGGGGGTATTTCGAGGTAATACGGTATGTGTTTACCATGAGTCTATGCGATAACGATGGTGTGGAACAGCTCGCCTATCTGTACTGAGTGCAACAAAACATCGAAAAACTTGTGACTATAGGCGTGAACAATATTTTTGAACAGTATGAAAATTTAAATACCGTATTACCTCGAATTATCGCCGTTGAATTACCCCCCCCCCCCTCAAAATGGGCTGGGGAAATAATACACCCCCTCGAAATACCCCCCTCCGGAATGATGTAAATACATCATGTATGCAATGTACATGATGTATTTATTACTGCTAATTTGCATTGCAGCTATTTACACATAGACTTGTTTGTGTAGCTTGTTTTTAAGTCCAAATATACTCTATTTAGACACATTTATTACCTGTTTTGGGTACGCAAATCCCTACTATTTACTACGATCCCTACGATCCGATGAAATCATAAACCCCCATCGAATAAGCCCCCTCGAATAAACCCCCATTGAATAAACCCCCTCAAATTTTGCTGGCGAAATAATAAACCCCCATGGGGCGTATTTCGAGGTAATACGGTACCTACTTTTTTTCGCAGATTCCAATCAGGTTCTTTCAAAACCAGCAATTCTAGGAATGGTCCCTCCATTTTACTGGCGTGCCACCACTAAATACTACCAAAAAATTTGTACTATAGTAAGTTCAATCAACTACTACTACTTCAACACATTCTACGTTGAACAGAGTTCACAGTGTTTAGTCTCATTATTTGTGTACACCGCTTTTTTACTTACTTTTTGTTCCAATTCATCCATCATAATGCGTAATTGCTCAGAGATTCTAGGCTTCCGAGTGCCATCCGCCGTCGCTGGTGCCCCCTGCGATTTGCAATAGCTTCAGACACATGTGCCTAGATAAATATTTTTTACTTGTATTTATTTATGTCGTATGATATACAATAGTATACTCCGGTTACTTTACACCCTGCACGCGTGGTTCCCGCTGGAAGTGTGCCAACGATGGTTAACGCGTCCGAGTTTCATAAAAAGATGACAAAATTGATTGTTGTTCTAATGTTATTCATTAACATATTCACATCGAATTTTTTCTCCGAATATTTTCACCTTTATTTGTCAATGTGACGGTCATTGGGCAGGAGCGTGCGACGCTGTGCCTACCATTTCCATCAGGCGCCAGTACTCACAGTGGCTTTCAGTTTTGCTTTCTCTTCTATCGGTTTTCCCTTATCTTCTGTCGGTTTTGCTTTGTCTTCGGATGGTTTTGCCTTGTCATCTGCCGGTTTTGCTTTGTCTTCGGATGGTTTTGCCTTGTCATCTGCCGGTTTTGCTTTGTCTTCGGATGGTTTTGCCTTGTCATCTGCCGGTTTTGCTGTTGCGGGGATGTCAATCATTTGCGTCGGTTCGTCATGCAACTCTGGCTTTTTATGTTTGTCATCCTCGCTGTTCGGCTCCTCTCGCTTAGATTCTAGCTTCTCACTTTTCGACTTGGCGTCGCCCATCTCGCTTTTGCCCATCTTTTGCGTTTCCTCCACATCTGCGTGGTGTGCGTGTTTATGTAATTATCACTATCACATAAACACATCCACTGTGACCTAACTTTATCGGTTACAGAAAGTGAAGGTGGCATGCCTACCGCGTGTAACATATTCTACCTATCTACCGTATTTGCTTGAAAAATTCCCCTTTGAATAATTCCTCCTTATGACATATGCAATGTGTTCAATTTCAACAAAAACGGCACGTTATCGTGTTAATAATAAAAATTTCATGGAATGAGCAGATATAAATATGCTTGAACATTCTGAGGAGATAATAATTCCTCCCCTCGAATAATTCCGCCCTCCAATAGTTCTGTGCTGACCGTGGCAAAATGGATGGATAAAGAAATACAGAGAATTGATAATTAGGCTCATATTCGCACATTTACTTATTTGCACTATTTTACTTTTCATGCACTATATTTATTTACCACGCAAAATATCAAATTATATATTTCCTGCACTATATTATTTATCCATGGAGAATATTTAATTAGGAAAGTGTTTTATGAGTAATAGATATGTTTATGTGAAATATTTAGGTTAAAAAGTCAAATAAGTTATTATTAGGTGTATTAACATGAAATTAGGCTCATTCAACTCGCCGTAATTTTCTGATCATGATTATATATACATTTGCATAGTTTACTTGCAATTTACAAAAGTCAAAACTTGTAAATATTTACGTGCTGCATAATTATCTAGGCTAGCGTCCTAATAGAGAAATGGTGCCCTGTGTGTAACTAGCATTTACTGTGCAAAGCCCTTCGCATAGGCATAATTGTCATAACCTCGCTCACAACTATTTATATTTACTTAATAATTATAATACCCCGCTCAATCAAATATATTAAAGACTCTGCTCAATTACAATACCCATTTACCTCGAATAAGTCCCAATTTTACTAGATTATTCAACATACGCTTCCAGAAAGTGATTATTATTATCATGTTGAATATACCTTATTCTATTTACGTCATTAGGAACATTTGCACTACTATTTACAGTTTCAAACCCTAATTTATTAGTTCCAATGTGCGTCAATGTTTTCTGACAAATTGAAGCAAATTAGTAAATCGGCCGAGTTTGCCGACTTCGCGCCTCAAGATTAATAGTTTTTCCATTAGCCCAATTTGTACCTGGTATTTCTTTACCATAATTATTTGAATGTATGCACGCGCAGTATAAGGCAACTGTTTCGGCTAGATGTGTTTATTTGTTGCATTTATGTCTTATTTGTGCATTTGTATTAGGAAATTACTGTAGCTGTTTTTCTATACGTGATTTCCGTGTCTTAGCTACTTTGAGAGTTTTTACTTCAGTCTGCGGACCCCAAGCTACTGAACGAAAATAAGCTAGCGATAGAAACTTCGAATAGGAAGCTCGCTAGGCTTTGCGCTTTTGTAACACGCTGTATCTGATCGAAATAAAGTACCTGAAACAATTCGAACCCCCCTTTTCAACATACAACTACGAAATAAACTCAACTTGGCTGTCGACAAGTGGACGTTCGGCAACAACGGGAAGTCAACCACTCTAAAGACCGTTTCTCACTACGGTCTTGGAGCTGCTGGATTCGGTGGTAGAAGACGCTGACTTCGGTGGCTTCATCACATGGCGCAGTGAGCAGGGTGATTGCATGACATTGTGCTATCACCAAGCCGGAACGAACATTGTGCGGCAGTTGGCAGAACTTCAAAAGTCCTGCTGAACATCAATTGGCCTTGGCTGAGCGTTGGCTGTTGATTTGCAGACAGCATTGTGCCAAAGTCACGGCACTCCTGTCTACATCCTGGGAGCGGTTCTACGCTCACGCGCGGAGGACACTGGAGTTCTGACAGACCTGTCAGGATTTCAGGCAGCTTTCACCAGTGTTCTGGCAAGGTGCTAGACGCTGGGCGGCACCGGCATTTGACAAGGAGTCATTGTCGGACGGTGGTCAAACTTTCGCTGGACGTTCCTGGACATCTGGACGCCAGTGACCGCTCGCACGTCCTTCCTATGCCAAGGGAGGGTGACCTGACGGAGACAGGATCGCCACAGAGCCACGCTAGTCAAAGGGCTGTTTTTGGGCATTCGCGGAGGTCCCTCGCTCCACTGGGTAAGAGTGGACTCATACCTCGGAAGTGCAAAAGTAGGGGTATCAGTGTACAAAGGGCTGTAGCTGACAGAGGGCTGTAGCTGACAGAGAGTGGATTTGAAAAACCAAGTATTAGGATACTTGGTAGCGTGTAGGGGCTTTGCGGAGCTCCCATCAAATATACACGCTGTGCCTGCTCGGTACCATCAGATCAGACAGCGCAAAAGTGCCAGAATACTGCATTGCACAGGCGCAATTGCAGAGCAGTGTACAGAAACACTGCCCAGAATCAGAAAGTGCACCAGAGTGCACAGAAACGTGTCACAGGTGACACGGCAAGCGCAGCACTGCGCACAGCGGCACAGGAGCCGCTCAGGAAAGCAAGTGGCCGGCGTGGTCACAAGGCACAGAGGTGTGCCAGAAAGAGCGCCAGAGCGCTCAGAAAGAGTGTGTACGGACCCTCTTTGGGTGCACACTGCTGGGCAAATAAATTGTTATTGTCCAGGTGGATTTGACCGGTGTGTTGAAGTCAACGCGTGTAAAGAATCACGTCAGGGGCTTTAGGAACACACCTGGTGCCAGTGCAGTAAAGGTCAACGCGTGAGAACACGTCAGGGGCCTGTAGGACTGCATTGGTATTGTGCGTGGCACAACAAATCCGTGGTGCACAGAGCACTACACAGAAAGACGCAGAGAAGCGTCACAGGCGTCACAGGAGACGCACTATAAAGAGAATCAGTGAAGGAAAATTCATCAGAAAAAATGGTTTCACCAACTGGTCACATCAGAAAGACCCTGGGGCCGGCAAAGCACAGGGTGGACAGCAGATTGGCAAGAGAATATGCCAAATATGACCCAGAGATATTTGCGGGAGCAACAAAGGAAGAGAAGAGAACAGAGATGAGAAGAGTGATTGCATCTGTCAAACAGGAGGGTGCAAAATTGGAAAGTGCAATGACTGCAGTGAGAACTCAATTTGACGCATGGAGGGATGTCGTCAAGGACATTGACGAACCCGACCAGATGGAACAAGAACAGAAGATATACCAAGACTCATATGAGGAATATGCAAACATGTCAGACTTGGTGACACAGAAAATTGCAGCCATGAATGTATACATCGAAGAGTTGCAAGACATGATCCAGCAACTGAGTGGAAGTACCATGTATGAAGTCAATACAGCATTCATACAGCAGATGGCTGCCCAGATGGCTCTGACAGCTCAGGGAGCTGCTCCGGGGGCCAGTTCAACCAATGCGACCACAGCAAAAAGCGTCAAATTACAGAAACTGGAAGTGGAACAGTTTACTGGGGAAATTGTCAAATTTCGATCATGGTGGCAAATGTTCGAATCCCACATCCACAATCGGACAGATTTGGAGGACATTTCCAAGTTCTCATACTTGAGGAGCTTGCTGAAAGGTTCAGCATTTGGCATGATCAGTGGATTGAGTGTGACCGCAGAAAATTATGCACCCGCAATTGCAATGCTCAAGAAGAGATATGACCAGCCAGTTGTGGTCAGAAACACGCTGATGAGTAATATCATGAAGCTGCGACAGGCCAGGAATACCTGTCAGGATATGAGAATTTTGTTTGATGCAATTGAAAGGCTGCTCCAGCAGTTGGAGTCACTGGGCGAATCAGTGGAACATCCAATGCTGTTGAGCCAACTGCAACAGAAAGTGCCACCCGAGGTTCTCAGAGAAATCCAGAAGGAACAGGGAACTGAGGAAGCCTTGACGGTGGAAAATTTCAGAAAGCTGTTTGGCAAGCAGCTAGCGCTCAGTGAGGCTGTACAGCACGCACAGCAAACTGAGGCACCAGTTCAGCAATTGCGCCAGGGGTTTGGAAATAATCCGCGCGCACAGCAATTCAATAATCGGTTCCAAGGCAATGGGAATCGATTCAGAGGGCCAGAGAACCCAAGGACCAGCACAGGGAGCATGTCTGTGATCCAGAATGGTCAGAGTGCACCACAGGCTGGATTTATGAATCCTGGGAGACCATGTGTGTTCTGCAATGACACACAACAATTACACTTTAATGATAAGTGTCCAAAGTTCAAAACTGCCAGAGAAAGGAGAGTGATTTTGTCAAAGGCAGAGCGATGCCTGAGATGCCTGCAGAAAGGGCATTACATGAATCAATGTCAATTTACGATAAATTGTTTCTATTGCAAATCCAATAGGCACCACACTGCGGTGTGCCCAGAGAAATTTGGTGACAATAGCAATGGAAACGCTGGACGACAAATTCCAGCATTCAAAGCAAATGGTCAACAGAGTGGCCAGCAATCAGCGAACAATGGCAGAAAGTCTGTGCCGACGGCCGGTCGACCAGCACAGAGCCAACAGAAAAAGGCCACAGTGAATTGTGTCACTGTGGAAGAAGCTGGACCAGAAGTGGTAGAGACAGAGACCATATCCAGCACAGTGGTCACAGAACCAAATACAAAGCAACAGAATACGTCAGTGAACCTGTCAGTAAACAGGAATATGTCAATGCTGATGACAGCCAGAACCGTGATTGAGGCTTCAGAAATGGATACAGAGATGGAGCCTGAACAGCCACCACTACAGATTCAAGCGTTCTTGGACACAGGATCCCAGGGAACGTACATGTCAGAGAAAGTGGCCAAGAAACTCAATCTGAAGAGTACAGGTGAACACCACATCCAAGTGTACACTTTCGGAAATGAAAAGCCGCACTATAAAGTGGTACAGCAAGTGGAATTCAGAATGCGGCTCAGAAATGGCCAGAAAGTTGATATGGTGGCTGATGTGGTCCCGACGTTGACTACAGAACAAGTCAAAGTGCCTGTGTCAGAACAGGACGAAAAGTACCTGCAGAAGTACTTCCCAGATGAGAGTTACTTTGCAGACAGAATTCCCAAAGAAAAAGGGACAGAGTGCAAGTTCAAGCCAGACATTATAGTAGGCTTGAATTATTTCTGGGACTTGATGTCCAGAAACACCAGCACCACCAGACTTCCGTCAGGATTGTATGTCATTCCATCAGAATTGGGATTGCTGATGGGAGGTGGGCAGCTGACGAGCAACAGAAATCAATGGACCACGGATGGCGCATATCCGGTGGTGGTCAACACAATTGTGCATCAAATTCAGAGAGAAAAGTGGTACGAGGAAGCACCGTTATCAATTGCTCCTGTACCAAATGTCAAAGATATGGACAGACTGGATACCATTGGCATAATGGACCAGCCAGACCTCGTCGAGGATGATGAGGCCATCAAGCAATTCAATGAGAGTGTACAGAGAAACCCAGATGGACGGTACTCTGTAAAGTTCATGTACAAACCAAATTTGCATGAACTCCCAGATAACAAAGCAATGGCGTTCAAGAGGTTCAGGTACCTCACCAACAGGCTCAAGAGAGACCCAGAATTACTGGAGAAAATTCAGACAATTATGAAAACGCAAGAGGAGCAAGGAGTGATTGAGAAAGTGCAAGAGGATATTATGGATGGCAGAAAATTCCATATATTGCCTCATCAACCAGTGATAACGCCAGAGAAAACTACCACAAAGGTCAGAGAAGTATATGATGCTTCAGCCAAACCGCCAGGCATGCCAAGCTTGAATGAGTGCATGTACCGCGGTCCAGTTATACTACCACAGCTGGTAGGGATGCTGATGCGATTCCGATTGCATGGAATTGCACTGGTTGCAGACATAGAGAAAGCGTTTCTGCAGATTAGTCTGCAGGATAGTGACAGAGATGTGACAAGATTTCTGTGGTACAAGGATCCCACGAAACCATCCATGGAGGACAACATTCAGATTTACAGATTTGCCAGAGTACCATTTGGTATAATCTGCAGCCCAGCGCTGCTGGCGCTGACAGTCAGATACCACCTGAATCAAGCTGGCACAGAAAATGCAAAATTGATCGATGAAAATCTGTATGTGGATAATTTGATCCTCAGTGTGGAAACAGAGCAGAAAGCAATCGAATTGTACCAGGAATCCAAAGTGCTGTTCACAGAGGCACAGATGAATCTGAGAGAATGGAACAGCAACAATAAGAGCTTTACTTGGCAATTGGCAGAGTCAGATGTGGCCAAGGAAATTGTCACAACAGTTCTAGGAATGAAATGGGACACAGAAAGCGACCAGATGTGGCTGAAAACGCCAAAGACAGTTCAGCAATCACAATTATCAGAAACTGACCAGAAAATTAAACTTCCCACGAAAAGGACAGTCGCAAAGGTGACTGCGGGATGTTTTGATCCAATGGGACTCGTCAGTCCTGTCCTACTGCCAGCAAAGAGATTTTTGCAGACGTTATGGCATTCAGGACCAAGTGCCAAAGAATGGGATACTCCCCTGTCTGAGGAACAGACAGCAATTTGGCAGCAATTGGAGACAGAGTTGCTCAAAGTTGGACAGATCAAGTTCAACAGAAATTTGAATTATCAGAGTGGTGCAGATGCACAACTGCACATTTTCGTTGATGCCTCAGCAATGGCATACAGCGCAGCGGCATACATATGCCAGAAAACAGAAAATGACAGCGGCACGTCAAGCCTGCTGTACTCCAGATTGAGACTCGCTCCAAAGAAACCAGAAGTGACAATTCCACGGCTGGAATTGTTAGCAATGTTGATCGGCAGCAGAATGTCGAAATTTATTCACAAAGAGCTCAAGGACGTCAAATTCAGCCAAACAGTTGTATGGTCAGATTCAACTTGTTGTCTGAAGTGGCTAACAACAGCGAAGCCACTGGCATGTTTTGTCAAGAACAGATTGGATGAAATCAAGAAAATTCAGAGCGAGACAGAGAACATGCACATCAGACACATCGCAGGACTGACATGGCCACAAGAGGCATGAGTATGTCAGAGTTGGAGGGCAGTAACCTGTGGTGGAAGGGGCCAGAATGGCTAATGACTGGAGAGTGGCCAGAGCCGAAAGTGGAGCCAGTTACGCCAGAAGTAATGGCAGAAATCAGGAAAGAAGAGCTCAAGTTCCCAAAAGCCAGTCCAATTTACCTGGGCGCCACACAGCAAGTGGTCAGTGACCCAGATGCCAGCAATGTGCAAGCTGATGAAAGCAAGCAAAGCAACCCATTGGGAATTGAGATTCAGAGATTCTCATCACTGACAAAGTTACTGGATGCAACAGTATACGTGATGAGATTTGTGCGACAGATGCACAAAAGGCGCAGCAAAAATGACAGTCAGAATGGATTGTCAGAAATCATGGAAAGTATATGTGGTACAATAAAACCACAGGGAATTATCAGCATTGAAGAAAGAGAGATTGCGTTGAAATATTGGATCAAGGTGACGCAACAAAATCATTACAAAAGAGTGGCAGAGATTCTGGCAACAGGCCATAGCAAAGGCAGCCAGAATGGCAAGAAAACAGCTGCAGACCAGCAGTTGATCAAATGGCTCAATGTGCAAATGCATCAGGATGGAATCCTGAAGTGCCACGGCAGAATGGAGCATACAGACCCACAGGAGGTCACAGTGCCACTCATACTGTTGCCAGCAACGGCTACAGTGACTCAGCTGATCGTCAGAGACCAGCATGAGAAGTTGATGCACGCAGGAGTGCAACACACATTGGCAGCGATCAGACAAAGGTACTGGATTACACAGGGCAGACGGGTGATCTACAATGTAACCAAAACCTGCCCAACCTGTAAGAAATTGGGAGCGAAGCCGTACCAGCTTCCACCAATGCCAGATTTACCAGAAACCAGAGTTCAGAGAGCCAGACCGTTCCAGTACACGGGCTTGGATTATTTGGGACCAGTTTGGTACAAAGTGGACAAAGATCACAGGAAAATGTGGATCTGTTTGTTCACATGTATGGTGACACGTGCAGTTCACCTGGAAAGTGTGCTAGACATGACAGCACAGGAATTCCTGAACGCAGTCAGGAGATTCATTGCCAGGCGTGGAAAGCCTGAAGCAGTTATTTCAGACAATGCAACGCAATTCAAATTGACAGAAAGTGCTCAGCTCAAGCACTAACAAGGCCATTAATACTGGGAAAGAATGGTCAGAAATGGTCAAAAGTGGAGCAGTACAGACATACTGCTCACAGCAACAAATCCAGTGGAACATGACTACTCCTATGGCACCGTGGCAGGGAGGAGTCTATGAGAGAATGGTGGGCATCACCAAGAAACATTTCAAGGCAGCTGTGGGGCACAGAATGTTAACCCTGCAAGAATTGTTGACACTTCTGCCAGAAGTCGAGGCAGTGATCAACAGCAGGCCAATCTCTTATATCTATGGTGATGTAAAAAGTCTCAGAGTGCTGACGCCAAAAGACTTCCTGACAGGGGAAGGTCAGATTGGAGCACCACAGTTTGATGCAGACAAAGATGGAGAATTTGTACCCAGAATGGATAACGCAGCGAAACTGCAGAAATATTGGGAGACAACCCAGCAAACTTTGAATAAGTTCTGGGACTTGTGGCATCAAGAGTACATTCCGAGCTTGAGGGAAAGAACTCAGGTGACGCACAAACATGGCAGATTGACAGCGACTCAAGAACCCAAAGTGAATGAAGTTGTGCTGATTTATGAAGAGAACATGCCCAGAGGTGCATGGAGGATGGGTCGCATCGAGCAGTTAGAGCCCAGCAAAGATGGACAGATTCGCTCAGCAAAAGTCAGAACTGCCAACAGAAATGTGGTCAGCAGGCCACTCAATCAATTGTATCCGCTGGAAATCAATTCAAAGACAATGGATATCCCAGAGACAGCAGTGACAGTCAAGGTGGATTTACTGGACCCAGCAATTGTCCAGAAACATGTCAGAAATCAGAGCTCAAACAGAGACTCTGTACCAAACCCTGCTCAGAGGAACTCAGCATCAGATAGAGTCCTGAGGAGTGCAACAGGGAAAGCCACAGCAACCACCAGCAGTCTGGTGATTGGAATGCTGTGCATGGTGTTGATGCTGACAGGCATGTCAGAGTCAGCAACGCTGAGAGAAGCCGGCAAAGCTTACAGCGAAGTATTTTCCAGAACATACGTTCTAGAAACCTCGACAGTAAGGCCACCATCATTGGCAGCGCATCACGGATTGCCGCCTTTGCCTTCAGAATGGCCACCAAAATCTGTCAGAGAAATGCAGACTTATGAGAGATTCAAGGATGCAATTAAGGATCATCCTGTGGAACAAGTGATCAGTTCACAAAGCCAGAAGTATCAGATTTGCACCAGTGGAAGGCATGGACATGCGCTTACAGTTCCTGAAGAAGTGCAGTGCCATATCCCACCAAGGAATTTTGTCAAGGCAATGAAAGTTACACTTTATGCACAGAGACAGATTCCACAGAAAGAGAAAGCATACAGATGCTACATCAGAATCAAAGAGATCATCACACACACCAGTTTCTGGGGAGCGAAAGGCATTACAGGCAATTTTGAGAAATACCAGCAAGTTGGCGTGGTAGCCTGTAACTATGCAAGAATTCACAAGATGTTCAGAGGAACACCTTTGGTGGAAATGGAGCCCAGAGTGTGGACAACCAATCAAACCTTGAATGTGGAATATTCATGGTGTTGCCATGACAAAGAGAATGTCGTCAGTAATTTCTACATGGAAGAAGGAACCGTGGCTTCACTGAAAGACTGTAATCAGCGACTTGCAAGATTTCAGCCAGTGCAGAGCCATGATGGGACATTGCAGAGACCACAATTATGGAATCACAGTGTGGGATACAGAGAACTTCAAGCATCAATGTGCATATGAGAGAATTGGCAGATTCAAATCAGAAATATCTGGCCAGACAATTATTGTATCAAAATTGCAAGCAGCATACTCCCACAGCAACAAGACAAAGAGGCCAATTGGCTCAGAATGTGTTCCAGGAGACACATACTACACCGATCAAGGAGGTGTATTCATCCAGTTTGACAGAAGAGAAGATGTACCTGTGGAATGGGCAATGCCAGGAAAGATAGTGGAGGCGAGAGAGTCAACAATCAGTGGAACATTGTATGCCAGATTGGACGACAGAAACTCCAAGTTTCAGTTCCTGCAACATGTGGTCAGAGAGATGACTCAGGCACAATTTGCGATTGTATGGCATCAGTTATGTCAACTTCGCAAGAACCAGCTGGACATGTTGACTCAGCTTTTCCGCATCGATCCAACATTGGGAATTCGAGCCATGCTGGGAAGACAGGATGTTCATGCAGAATGGGCTGGAGAAGCAATTATGTTTTGGGAATGCAAGGAAGTGCAGCCATACATAATTTATCAAACAGGAAAAGTGGGAGAGACATGCTACAAATACACACCAATGAGATTGGACAAAGACGGGCCCTTGTGGTTCAAGAGCCCAGGCAGCAGAGACTTGGTAGAGAAATCACCAGAAGAGGACTGCAGCCACACCACACCGCACCTGTACAGAAATGAACATGGACAGTGGAAGTCCGCACATGGAATGGTGCATGTCACAGAGACGCCAATTGAAATGACATGGAAAGGACAGTGGCAGGCCTTCACGTTTGACGCGCCTCACCTGTTCACCAACATTGTCAACAGAGCAACCAATTTCATGGATGTCAGAGGCCAGATTCAGAGACTACAGAATTTGGAGCATGTGCAGAACCAGTTGATCGATTACACAGCAGATATGTCATTGGATCCCAGAGTGATCAGAAATTCAATAGAAGGCATTGGAGCTGGAATTGGACAGACAGCAGCAGGAATCGGCAAAGCATATGGTCACTATATATCTGGAGTATCAAAAGGGTACACCAACTTTATGGGAGGAATGCTGAAAGGACCCTTTCAAGTGATCATCAACACAATCGCAATGCTGCTGGGAATCACAATCCTGGTAGCTGGAATCGTAGCTGCAGGATACCTGTGGTACAATTGGAGAATTGCCACAGGGAAGCCAGTGATTCCACCATGCGTATACACATGCATATGGAAATGCATAGTGTGCCCGTTCAAATGCATATGGCTATGCTTCAAAGCCATCAGATATACTATCAAGAAATCAACTCAGAAAGAGACCAATTATCCACAAAGGAAAGTACGCAAGACAGAGTTGAGACCAGCAATCAAGAGGAGAGCCAGATCCAACTCAACACAGTCTGTCAGATTTGCCAGGAGAGCAGAAACAGAGGACAGAATGGCAAAGTCACTATCAGCATACGTTCAGCCAGATGAAAGTTCAGCTGATGAAGGACAAGTCAGAGCCAGGAACAGAGATAGTGTTCACATGCCTGATATCCGCAAATTCACCACACGCGAACGCGCAGGAAGCGACACGGGCAACTACCTGCTTCATCATCAGGCTAGGTCGGCGTTGGCATCACCAGCAACCGGACCTGTAACCTCACGCACGCCCACGACTTCGCGCACGACTACGTTCACCACCGAGGCGACTGTGGAGACGCCACTCATCACTTTGGCGCCCACCACCACCAGCATGTGATGTTGCTGCAACAACGGGGTGCAGCAACTCTTCCGCCCGGAGTGTGCTGACCGTGGCAAAATGGATGGATAAAGAAATACAGAGAATTGATAATTAGGCTCATATTCGCACATTTACTTATTTGCACTATTTTACTTTTCATGCACTATATTTATTTACCACGCAAAATATCAAATTATATATTTCCTGCACTATATTATTTATCCATGGAGAATATTTAATTAGGAAAGTGTTTTATGAGTAATAGATATGTTTATGTGAAATATTTAGGTTAAAAAGTCAAATAAGTTATTATTAGGTGTATTAACATGAAATTAGGCTCATTCAACTCGCCGTAATTTTCTGATCATGATTATATATACATTTGCATAGTTTACTTGCAATTTACAAAAGTCAAAACTTGTAAATATTTACGTGCTGCATAATTATCTAGGCTAGCGTCCTAATAGAGAAATGGTGCCCTGTGTGTAACTAGCATTTACTGTGCAAAGCCCTTCGCATAGGCATAATTGTCATAACCTCGCTCACAACTATTTATATTTACTTAATAATTATAATACCCCGCTCAATCAAATATATTAAAGACTCTGCTCAATTACAATACCCATTTACCTCGAATAAGTCCCAATTTTACTAGATTATTCAACATACGCTTCCAGAAAGTGATTATTATTATCATGTTGAATATACCTTATTCTATTTACGTCATTAGGAACATTTGCACTACTATTTACAGTTTCAAACCCTAATTTATTAGTTCCAATGTGCGTCAATGTTTTCTGACAAATTGAAGCAAATTAGTAAATCGGCCGAGTTTGCCGACTTCGCGCCTCAAGATTAATAGTTTTTCCATTAGCCCAATTTGTACCTGGTATTTCTTTACCATAATTATTTGAATGTATGCACGCGCAGTATAAGGCAACTGTTTCGGCTAGATGTGTTTATTTGTTGCATTTATGTCTTATTTGTGCATTTGTATTAGGAAATTACTGTAGCTGTTTTTCTATACGTGATTTCCGTGTCTTAGCTACTTTGAGAGTTTTTACTTCAGTCTGCGGACCCCAAGCTACTGAACGAAAATAAGCTAGCGATAGAAACTTCGAATAGGAAGCTCGCTAGGCTTTGCGCTTTTGTAACACGCTGTATCTGATCGAAATAAAGTACCTGAAACAATTCGAACCCCCCTTTTCAACATACAACTACGAAATAAACTCAACTTGGCTGTCGACAAGTGGACGTTCGGCAACAACGGGAAGTCAACCACTCTAAAGGCCGTTTCTCACTACGGTCTTGGAGCTGCTGGATTCGGTGGTAGAAGACGCTGACTTCGGTGGCTTCATCACAAGTTCCCCCTCAAAAAAGTCAAAAATTCCAGTCAAAAAGTCAAGGGGAATTATGCGACCAAATACGTATTATCTTACGTATTAGCAAATACATACGAGCAAATTATCTAGCAGTAGATGCACCCCTTCGATTCACCTGGCGGTTCTTTTCTCTCCATATCCTCTAATTTTTTGTCTTTCTCGGATTTTTTCGATTTCTCTCCTTCCTTTTTATCATCATCCTTCGTTTCCTTGTCGTTTTTTCCGTCGGCCGCATTATCGCCCTTTATGCCCTGTAAAAGTTAGCACGCAATTCTATAACTTTTAGCTTCACAGCCATTTCCCCAATTATTTATTTGAATGTAGAGAAAAGTGCTTACCTAGTATTATACCGTTCATTGATGAAAGCTTATTTCTTTACTGTTTTATCAAGTATTGAAGGATTTGTTAGAAATTGACTAACAAATTCCACCAAAATCGAAACACTGCATACCAATCGAGAGCTTATCAATCAAGATGGCTAAAAATCGAGATTCCCTCTGATAATGACTAGAACCCACAGAAGTCCCCTACTAGTTACTACCGCAACCGCATATCCGATTGATAGAAATGACATCACACTGCCCTAGCACTTTCTTTGCTTTGACTCTTTACAAAACTTTATTTTGTTGACATCCCAGACCGATTTTTTGACGCCGACAGCCGTCCCTTTCTTCTTGATGGCTGCACAGCGAGCCAGCAGCACTGCGCCGGCGCACATTGCGACCAGGAAGGCGGCCATTGTGCCGCCCAGCAGTGGGACGTGGCCAGACGTCAGCATCAGTAGCGCGGACATGGCGTCCGCGCGACACACTCGTTCCGCTCGCGTCAGTTATTTATCAGTCGGTGCCCCGGCCTCGCCGCGTGGTGCACGAGAAAGCTGGTCGCTTTAAGTTCTGCCCCTCGTGTGCACCCCGGCTGGCCTTCTCGACATAGTTTTATACTTCGTTGATGTCGTTTTATGCGTTTGCGTGTTGTAAAGGCTATGTTTTTTTTGCTAGGCCGGAATTGCGAATATTGTCATTGTCTTGGTGTTTTTGCATTTTTTATCAGACTGTACATACAAATATTTACATATCGATTTAGGTACACATAAATCAGGCAGTCACGGTGGGTAAAGTCATGAGAATTTCACTTGCAACAGTGTGTTTTTCCCTTTCTTCATATTGTCATCCGCCTCAGTAACGAATTTGGTAGCGCGTTCCACATTACAAGTGTGATTCACTCTGAGAAACCAATGGCCATTCAGCGCTTGTCTCGTTATCTGAAGAAATGTTAGGCATATTCGTTGCTAGTCAAACTAGGCACATATTTTCCTATTTATTTTCTACCTGCATACCTTTGCGTCGACTCCGATAATGAAGTTGTTGTTGATCACATACGGGTGTAATGTCCGCCTTTCTATAGACGACAACTTGTACCACAAGCCATCTGCGACCTCTTCCCAGTCAAAGGTGGCGCAATTCACGCCTGAATATGGTGAGCGGTTGAACATCGGCGTATGATCATAATTTATGTGTGTGCTTACAATTGCACAGCGAAAAATTGGCCTGTGATGCGCGGTGAAGTGTCTTGAAACAGACGTGCAGTGTCAGCGTGAAGTAACTTCACGTGCCTTGAAAGGCTTCACGGCCCTTAACGAACAATGCAAAGTATGCAGCGATGGTTCCTGAAGTGCGTTTCACGAATTCTCTCCATCGTGGTGATAGGTGAAGTGTGTTAAAGACACTTCACCTCAAATCAGGTGAAGCGTGTGGAAGTGTCTTCACATAGGCCGCTTTCACACAAGACACGCTTCACGGCACTATTTTTCGCAGTGTTGGTGTGCTTACTCACCCGAATACTGCTGTTTGCACAATGTATCGAGGAGGTCCTGGTCATAGGCGGTGTTGTCGGTGACCAGGCCGCGGCACATGCGCTCCAAGAAGGCCACGCTCGCGTTGGTCGGCCGCACCACCAGCGGGTCGAATGAAAGCGTCAAGCCTTTGTCCGGGTAGCCTGTGCATGTTTGTTTTACTTCAGTACACGTTCTGCGACATTTTTGGGAAACTCATCAATCTGTTTTGAACACATTTGAGTTCACCACAGTCGGGAGTTTGTCAACTACTGTGAACGGCCATCAAGAATAATTCATTCCGGTAAACTCAAATGTTCTCAGCACAGATTTATGAATTTCCCAAATTTCAGTGGTGTACTAGCAGGCGTAGTTCTATCAACACACCTTTGATGGGCACCACAATGTCCGCATCATTGGCGTAATTATCAAAGAAGTCCACCGGGTTCCTGGGCCAGACGGCGTCCGTCTCGAACAGGACGAAAGGTCGATTCAGCTTGGCGATGCCGCGCAGCACGAGCGCGCGCAGGGTGAGCAGCTGCACGTAGGCGCGCTGGCCCCATTTCAGCGCCGATTGCGATTGCCCGTCGATTAGATCGGTTTGATCGAGTAGACCGGTGCTGGCTGGAGGGGTGTATTTGAGCAGTGGGTTTGATCAACAACGTGGCCTAAATGGGAACGAGGTTCCTTAAATTCATCTGGGATTAAACACTGTCAATTCAATGTGGAAAGTGAATGCAATTTTGCAATTTCATTTACATTTACAGTATTTTCTTGAATAATTCCTCCGTGCATAATTTTCCTCTCAAATAATTCCCCCTGTTAAACGCGAGAGGAAAAAATGATGTCTCCCCTCGAATAATTCCCCCCCCCCTTTAGGCATATGATAAATTTGTTGAGCCCAATTTGAACAAAAATGACATCTTTTTTGGTTAATAAGGCGTATTTCATGAAATGAATGGGTAGAAACTGGCTTGAAAATTTTGACGAAATAATAATTCCACCTTTTAAATACCCCCCCCCCCCCTTGAATAGTTCACCCCCTCAAACAAAATTATAATTCCTAGTTGAATTTTTCAAGCAAAACGGTATTTACTTGAATCCGGCCAGCCTAAAAGTGTGTGGCTTTGCATTTTAAATAAAATTTCGCGCCAGCGTCGTGCGGCTACCACTCACCATCTAGGCACTGCACCCGCGGGTAGTCCGTGCTTATTCTTTCGCACACGTTTGTTTCAGTGCTGGAACCCGTAATGATGAACAGCGTGCGCTCGTGAATACCCTGTAAAATGTTTTTCAATTCGTTGATATCTAGATTCCTTTGTTTAGGAGAATCCTCCTGAGGGCAGTCCCAGACCCTGTAAAATGTCAAATGTCATGCAAAGTGTCAAAAGTCATGTAAAATACCCTGCAAAATGGCAACCGAGGTTTACAGGGCAACATGGCATTTTGCAGGGTCTGGAACTGGCAGTAGGTATTTAACCGACGAACCGATTGAACGAACGTGTTGCACAGCCAGTTGAGACTCAAATTTAGATACGCAGAGTTGATAAACGTCACGTAAAAGTGCTGCTCTGAAACGTTTTTTGTTTTGATTATTTCGTTAGCCATTTATGCTCCAGTGTTATGACACTGCGCAGTTATTTATTTATTTCATATTGGAAGAGTGCCAATATAATTAAAGAATGCGATTTTTGTTGATTCACGTTAAACGTTATATGTATGAAACAGCAACGTTTCTATCTTTTTATCATAATTGCATGCGTAAAATTTTGTTGGCACGCTTCCAGTGCAATGTGTGAAGCAGAGTTGTTAAAATACCGGTATTTTTGGAAAGTGTAAGTGTAAGTGTAAATACACTTTCCAAATTTTGAGTATGGATACCAAAAGTGTAAGGTATTTTAAAAATACCTAGGAAAGTGTAAAAAAAGTGTAAGTGTAAAAATTTTTTTTAGAAAGAGCTCTCACTGTTGAGCAGAGTTGTTAGAATTACTGAACTTTTTTAAAAGTATATGTAAAAGTAAAGTATTTTTTTTTTACTCACCACAAAGTATAGAAAATGTAAAATACTTTTTTTTTACTCGTACGTACGCGTAATGGTGGGTACTTTTTTGTGGGTGTAGAAACGACTACTTTTCTTCATAGAATGTGTAAAAGTGGGCACTTTTTCATACGTGTACAGCACAACGTATGTTTTTCTATAAGCAAATGACAGATTGGGCCCCCAATCAACTTTCCGTTTTCCGTTTCCGTTTTCCGCCAAAAAGTTTTTGTTGACACCCTAGTTGACATCGACACCAAATGTCAACTGGTGCCGATCCCGATTCAAAGCTTGCTGACGAGCCGACGATCGACATTCAAACGCATGCTTTGAATTGGGAACGGAACCAGTTGACATTTGGTGTCGATGTCAACTAGCGTGTGTGGGGCCATTATATAGTTTTCAAGGTCTCTTTTTTATAGGAGATAAAAATCATCATTCTCCCGACTCGTTTACCACATCCATTGTCTCCACTACCATTTCGATTTGGTTACGAATTTTGAGATTTTTAAAGGCACTACCCCCGCATATCTAAAATATTCAATGGAACCACTTCTGTGAATACATGGCAGTGTAGTTACTTTATAAATATGTCCCACATTGAATTTTCATAAATACATTTTCCGTACGCGTACGCTTTGAAAGTGTACGCATACAAGTGCGTACGGTATTTTTTTGAAAAGTATATGTAAATGTATTTACCGCGTACTCGCGTACGCGTATTTTTCGAGTAAACGTACGTACCTTTTAACAACTCTGCTGTTGAGCATTAGACAGACAAGACAACATTATTTCACATTTTACAGCCTTTTATGAAACATTTCAGACTGTCACAAATACTGTAGTGGTATGAAGTTCCCTAATAATGGCAGTTTTTCAGTGTTGATGTTTTACTGATTAAGCAATGCAATACACACTGTTTAAATGCAAGAATGAACATGCAGCAAATGTCAATGCAAAAGTTGACTTTGTGTCCAGTTGGTGAACTTCCATTGATTTTGTCCTTTTTACAAAAGTATGATGAAACTAGAATACCATGAGTACTGATCAAAGGTTGTAGATCAAAGGCTAGTTTGTACATTTGCCATATTTTCTACATTCAATGCATTTTTTGTACATGACCCTATTTTATGCTTTCTCAAAAGCACAAAACAGGGCCATCTGAAAGAAAGAAAAAACACTTTCTGTACCCGGGTATTTTGCTCAGGAAAGTGTAAAAAAAGTGTATGGGTATTTTATGAAAGTGTAAGTGTAAATATAAATACCCATTTACCCGGGTATTTCGGGTAAGTGTAAATACACTTTCGCAACTCTGGTGTGAAGTCACTTGAGTATAGGTACCGTATATCCTCGAATAAGACGCCCCCTCGAATAACTCCTCCCCCTTGAATAACTCCCCCCTCGAAAACAATGACGAAAAAATAACCCCCCCCCTCGAATAACTCCCCCCTCTCCGTGAAAAATATGCTACAAAATTTATAAAAATGATCGATAAAAATACAAAAGAATGATAATAATTATATAGCAGCGACAGCAGATACATAACGCATATGCAGTGTATACACACTGTGTTGTTGTTATTGAACTGTTAAATACATGGCTTACATGAGTTGACAGATTGCCTTCATACAATGAATTAAGTCAAGTTTTCTGAGGAAAAAATAACTCCCCCCTTGAATGACTCCTCCCCCTTGAATACCCCCCCCCTCAAAAACTCTGACGAAAAAATAACTCCCCTGGGGACTTATTCAAGGATATACGGTATTCACATTTTTTTTGAGAAAAATAGAGAAAAAAAAACTAACCCCCGGTCACATTCAATTTGTCAATGGCACAGCGCTCAGTGATGTTCTGTGAATGATACTTTCTGGTTACTGTCTAAAAGTAAAGGGAATAGATGAAAAAATACGGTGAAAATTTACTATAAAGGACGAAAAGCATGACCCACCAAACCCAACTGTTACATTTGTTGTCTTTTTGACGAACAGAGGAGAGGTACTTTTTTTCGCTTTTGGTGTGTGCTTGAAAATTGGGAGAATCAGTCACTAAAAATACTGCTTCGCTGCGGTATTTTTCGAATCCACAAAGAATACAATAAAAATGAGACGCAATACCAACGAGAAATTTGAAGGTAGATCCAATGAAGCATTGGCCGGTCTTTTGATTATAATGGAGCCTTTCACATCTCTGATGTTTCCTTCATCACCGCTGATGACATATTTACCCAATTTGTAAGCCCTAGTTCTCAAGTATTTTGCCATGCTTGGTGGTGGACCTGAAAATGAGCGACACAATATTTTTTTTAACTATGAGAAAATGATGGTGATTTAGAAATATGTAAACGCTAAATTGATCAAGTTTGGACTTAACAATAAATCCAAAATGCTGACCGATCATACAAGGACGTAGCCAGGGGGGGCGGGGGGGGCGGCCGCCCCCCCTTCTCGGGTCGGACAAGAAAATATACCCGAAATGGTGCTTCCGTAAAGCGATTTTGTCGCCAGTCCGGAAAAATTTTAAGCGCGCAAGCGTAAGCGCGCATTTCGGCGCCGCACAGTATATTTTAGTTATACCTGTGGTTTAGGACCAAAAAAGCACTGAAAATTCGCCCCCGTCGCTGTATATGTATGTAAAATACATACAAGTACAGACCTATTTGGCACCAACGCCAATGGCGCCATCGCCATGGCGTCGCGCCTACGAATGGCGCTGGCGCCAAGGCGCCATTGCTTTACCACAGGGGTCAAATTTAGGGGGGGAGGGGCGCCGCCCCCTCAGTTCGCCGAGCTCCGTATACAATCCGCCCCCCCCGCTCAAAAATCCTGGCTACGTCTCTGCGATCATACTAGCGCCCACAATGCTAAAGGACGAAATGTTCGAGGTTTATTATAACATTTCTTCTGAATTTTTATTGTTTGAAGGATGGAATAAGTTTATAAAAATAAAGA
This sequence comes from Sphaerolaimus hirsutus, assembly GCA_964036195.1. Lineage (NCBI taxonomy): Eukaryota > Metazoa > Nematoda > Chromadorea > Monhysterida > Sphaerolaimidae > Sphaerolaimus > Sphaerolaimus hirsutus. The sequence continues at coordinate 16,175,677 of OZ038457.1, forward strand.
GATAATTAATTAATACAGTAATTAGTTAATTAAAATTTACCTGTCACAGGTGTGTGGTCCTCATCAAAATCAACTGGCAATGGCATCACCAATCTGCCTGTGAATTGATCCAATTCAGTTGGCAAAAAAATTGATTTAAAGATAACGGCTGAATATTTAACTCACCTTTCATCGGATCTATCCAACCATCATCACTTCTTTTTGATAACAAGATGTTCCGCGGTATGTAGACCAGTACACTGACAATGAATACGGTGTAAAGCAGTGCTGCAGCCAAGTTCCGCAATTTGACCCACCAATGTGCCATCGCGTAAAAAACTAGGTAGATAAATAAATATTTAGGTAGATGTGATTTAGATGTATTTTGTATTTAGTTGCTACATTTTCACTCCCACTGGCTATAACTGCGCAGCAGTTTCTTTGAACAGTGCAGCCACTTTTAATTTAATCTGGTGACGGTCATGGATGCAAGTATAATTCGATTAGGTACATGGGCACAAGAGTAAAATAGTGAAGATTCAAAGTAAAGATGCGTGTGTCAAATGGATACGCGGTCATTGACAAAACATAAAGTTTAGAAAAAATCTCAGACGTGTACCGTCTATCGCCACCCGAATAAAAACCCGATGGATTATGCAAAACCTATGTGGTTATCCTACTTCATGTGTTACATTTCTAATCGCTGATCTTTCTTAGCTCAAGCCAAGGTACATGGGTTTGCATGCAATGCAAAACTTTCCGCTTAGATTATTCATTTCATCCGATTGCAGTAACAGGAAGACTGTTCCATCTTGGCGCTGCATTGATTCATCTTTAATTTTCTTTCGGGTGCAATTACGCTGTATTTACGATCAAAGCAAATTTACCTAAAGTTTTTTTCGGTCCGAGCACAACGGCACATTTTTTTAGCGGCAACACTTAGGTACACATTTGAAAATGGCATTGACAATTATTTTATCTGTAGTATAGAGTGTTGATCGGCACTTCATGGCAAATTTTACTTGTCCTCAAGAAAATCACACAAAAAAATCAGCGCACCAATGTCTTCACATCAGTGATCAAATCTCTATAGGGGGAACTATTCAAGGGCGAACTATTCCATCAAATACCGTATCATAAATAAGCATACATAAATGTGTACTTAAAATTTAGTCAAAAAAATTTAAAATTCAGTCACTGGCAAACTAATAAATACAGGTTGCGGCAACTGAAGTGTAACAGGGGCCACAGCCCACATGGTTTTCACGTTATCCCAACAGATCAACACTCTATTTAGCGTTCCAAAAATCTCTGGAGATTTCTCTTTTTTCGATATAAGTAAATAAATATAATTTTTTTAAATTTATTTGTATTTTCTAATATTTTTTAAGAGTAACTTTTTTGTTATTATTTCTATATCTATTTTATGAAAAGAAAATGTCTCATAAATATTTATTTGTATTTTCTCTGCGTTTTTTCAGAGAGATTTAATTAAATTAAATTTTTTAGAGCTTTTCTGATATTTATTAATTATATTTTCTGAAAATCACCCATGCTCTGTGATGAGGATGCAGTCTATTAAGGTCGATTACCTAATTATAGTGATGGAAAGCGCCAAAAAAAGTCGCTATGCGCCACTGCCTAGATCCTCAGAAAATATGCCCCAAGCCTCAATGGCGGCCTACACACTACTTGACATGTGTGTCAACTGGTGGCAATCCCAAGCCCTGTAAAGTGTAAAGTAAAGTGTCAAATGTAAAGTCAAATGCAAAGAAAAGTGTCAAATGTAAAGTCAAATGCAAAGTAAAGTGTCAATTGTCATGCAAAGTTCAGTAATAAAATCTTTTCTTTTTTGTTTTGATTGACACTTTACTTTGCATTTGACTTTACATTTGACACTTTACTTTACACTTTACAGGGCTTGGGATTGCCCCCTGGTCTGTGTCCAATCAGATTTCGGCTTCACGTGTCGTAGAGCGATCTCCCAATGCACTTGTTGTGATATTTATTTTCAACACTGCCCATGTGCATTTGGAGATCGCTCTGCGACACGTGAAGCCGAAATGTGAGTTGACACAGACCAGTTGACACACATATGTGTCAACTAGTCTGCGGGCCACCCAATGGCGCCTTGATGAAGTGTTTTTACATCCATGTTCTTGCGCCAACACCGTGGCGCCCTTCCATCACTAATAATCTATGTACCTATTTACATATACCTGTCCTGAAAGTGATGTCTAATATTTTACTTGGTGTTGACCTGACACATCCAATCTCGCTATATTTTTTGTTGATTGATAATTTTTAGACTAAAAGTGAAGTGGTCGCTTCGAATGCAATCGAATTCACACAGACAAAATCAATATCAAATACCATGTGATTACAATGTGCGTGTAGGTAAATAGATACCGTATTCCTTCTAATAGAAGGGCGGGTCTCCAATAGAAGGGCGTCTTCAATAGAAGGTACACTTTTGTTGATTTTATGTGGTGTGGCCCACGAAATAAATAGACGGTCTTCAACAAAAGGGCCAAAAACTGCTAGAATTGTGTCAAATGCAGAAAAAAATAAAAGATGGCAGTGGACGCTGTTATTCAGTGGCTTTTGTCGATTGACTTGGTGCCTTTTTAAGATCAAATGTTGAATGAATTCTATGGATCGTCTGTAACACTTCGAAAAACCTTCGAAGAACTAAAAAAATTGTCTGAAAAAATGGCGAAAAAAATAGAAGGGCGTGTCCAATAGAAGCGCGGGTAAAAACGTTGACGAAAAATAGAAGGGTGCCCTTGTATTAGAAGAAATGGGTACCTAAGTACTCTGTGCGCATTGACAACGTGCAACTTTCTGCAATGTGCAACAATGTATTCTTAGATTCGATATTCCTGACAAATTCGAAAAGTACTGCATTATTTTTGAATTATTTTTGAAAATTCCACAATAAAAAAGTTTCTCTTCTCACAGTCGTTTAAAAAAAAATTTTTTTGGCATGATGAAATAAATTGAAATAACCTGTGGAACTCTTCAAGAGTTACCTATTGGCAATAAACCCAACATAGGTTACTTTATACATAGTATTTAGTCTACACAAACTTAACCTTAATTACAATTTCACCAATCATTGTCATTGTTCTGGTTAGTGATGTAAAGGCACCGGGGCACCGGTGCCCCGGTGCTGGGCACCGAAGGGCACCAGCACCGGTGCTGGTGCGGTGCCATTGCAATCTTCAGGGGTGCCATGCCGGTGCCAGTGCCATTTTTTTCAGAATAGCACCGGTGCCGGTGCGGTGCGGTGCCATTTTTTTGCCGGTGCCAAAGGTGCTAGCACCAGGGCAAAGTAAAAGGCACCGGGAAAGGCACCGGCCAAGGCTTCATGTGCTGTGCAATTTTGTCCATAGTATGTGCTTATTCATATTTCAAAAAAACAGCGATATATTTACCCAACCGTTTTTGCCTATTTTGTAAACCTCCCATCAAATAAATATACCTACTGTGAAATCCATTATACCCGATACATGATCTGATGAGCGAATTTAAAATTTTGTTAAATTTTTATCATTTTTATATTTTATATTTATCTTACTTTTTTGTTCAAAATTTGTTGTCAGTTTATGACAGAGATAGTTCCATTCTCTGTACAGCAACGACTCCGATCAGCAGACAATAGTGGCTATGGACATTGTAGTAAATTAAATATTTTATCTTTCATTTGTAATCGTTGTAATTGCTTCATAAAAGTGATTGCCACATCATTCTGATCATTTTAAGTGCTCAACCATCAAAATTGGTTGAAAACTCATGGAAATATGCACTTCCAAAGGTGCAACCACTGAGAAACTGCCCGATATTTACTTCAGAAATTCCAGCCTTTCCAGGTGCGGTGCCTTTCGGTGCTAGCACCGGCAACCCGCCGGTGCCCTTCGGTGCCGGTGCCATTTTTTCCAAAAGGCACCGGTGCCGGTGCGGTGCGGTGCCATTTTCTGGCCGGTGCCCCAGGGTGCCAGGTGCCCTTTTCATGCGTTGGCAAAGGTGCCGGTGCGGTGCGGTGCCATTTTTCCCGGTGCCTTTAACATCACTAGTTCTGGTCCCACTTCTTGTCAATAAAAATGTTGCTCCGCAGAATACTTAACGATGGAAATTTTTCAAACACTTTTTCTAATTGTTTTGATAGAAAACAGCTGGCGCGTTTGAAAAGTTTCTGTCGTAAAAAATGTAGACGCATCCTTATGATCATAAAATTTAACGGATGGATGTTTATAATTGATGAGACAACAAAAAAAACGATCACATGTATGATCGACCTAGTTTTCTTCTTAAACTCATCTAAAATATAAATATGTTTGCATGTGCAATAACAGACTACCTAATCTGATCGATACGATTTAGACGGGGGAAATCAATATATGAATACAATGCGGGCGGCAAACAATGCACATAATATAATGTTCACCCGATAATCTACACCCTTACTTCACACAGTGTCGATTTCAATTCAAATTTTGCTTTCAACAGCCAGCCACGTAGAACATCGAAAACATGAAGCGTGAAAAACAAACAGGGCAAACTCTGTCGCAGTCAGGGTTGGCAAAATCTCAGAAAAGAATAAAAATAAAATAAAAATAAAATGGAAAATTGAAGAATAAAATAAAATGGAAAATTTCAAAATAAAAATAAAAATTGTATAAAAATTCGAATTTTTGTAAAATTTTTGTAAAATTGTATACAAATTCATATTTTTGTAAAAATTGTATAAAAATTCATATTTTTTGTAAAAATTTTTTTCTGTTGTTTATAGTTCAACCTGTTCATTCGCGGAGCTGGGACAGTCCCAAGCCATGTAAAGTGTCAAAATGTCATATGAAATGGAATGGAAAGTGTCAATTTTCATGAAAATGTTAAGTAAAGTGTCAATTGTCATGACAAATATCAATTAAAGTGGAAACTGTAAAGCAAACTGTATCCAAATCTTATCTTTTGTATCCAAATCTTATCTTTTGTATCCAAATCTTATCTTTTGTATCAAAATCTTATCTTTTGTATCCAAATCTTATCTTTTGTATCCAAATATTATCTTTTGTATCCAAATCTTGTTGTTTTTGTGACCAAATCTTATGTGAACATTTGGATACAAAAAAAAAAATTTGGATACCAAAACATAAGATTCATATACACCATTTACACTCTGCATGACATTTGTCATGACAATTATAAATACTTTGCTTGACATTTGAGATGCCAATTGACCCTTTACTACATTTGTCATGACAATTGACGCTTTGCATGATGTTTTACTAAGGCGCCCAGCACACTCCAGTAATCCTTCTACTAAAAATGCAAACCATTCTTATCGATAATTGTAACTTAACACACTATTTAGCTAACGATTCCTACTGCATGCAACTTTTGCAAAGTAATGGAAAAATTTGTCACACGTTTTCATGTTTAGGTCTAATTATCACATTTTTCTGACCTTGCATGCAAGATTCTGATTTTTTGTAAAATTTCTGTAAAATTTTTGTAAATTTTTTGTAAAATGGTCCATTTTATTATTTTATTATTATTTTGGAATAAAATAAAATAAAATAAAATGAAACAAGAATAAAATAAAAATAAAATACATTTTTATACAATTTTTATACAATTTGTATACAAATGATTTTTATAAAACCAACCCTGGTCGCAGTTCATGCGCGCGCGCCACTCA